>JAACJT020000105.1:19876012-19896826 GCA_009936485.2 Gymnarchus niloticus | reverse complement strand
TGTTTTTTTCTCGTCGCTACATGTATTCTTTTCGTTCGCCCCCCCCCCCCCCCCCCCTTTCACATAGTTCTCATACTGATTTTATGCTTTTTTTTTTTTTTTTTTTTTTTTTACCCTCTGCTTCTCTGACCTGCTGACCGGTGTTGCTGGCAGGTGGTGTCTGACTTGCGGAAGAGGATTGATCTGGAGCTGTGTGTGGCTCCTCAGCACCACCAGAAGGCTAGTGGCACAAAAGGGTGAGACCACCTTGGGTGACCGCCAACACAGGGGACTTAGCACTGACCCATCCAGGTGGTCCATTTTTCTCCCCACAGATATGTCTTTCCAGCCATGGGCTCGGAAAAACAGGCTTGCCTGAGCATGCATTTGTGAGGGCTGGGTCTTGCGCTGATAATCTGTGTTGTCATTCTTGTGCTTAAGGGTCTCCAAGTTCCCATCAGGCAGTAGTAAAGATGACTGTGTTTCCTTGCTTTTGGATGTCATCAAGTCAGCCGTACGCTTTCAGAAGGGCATCTCTGAGGCGTGGCTGAGGGTGAGGACCAATTTGAGCCACTCCTCTCCACTTAGATGTTCATCTAGCACAAGTTTATTTATTTTTTTATTTGTGTTGCAGGCCATGGAGAATGTGGTTGAAACAGAAGAGCACCAGGTAAAACTGGCATTGGGCCTGTTTATAGCATCTATCCAAATGATGTGCATGAATTTTTAAGTCTGTTAACTAGATACCCTTACAGAATATAACTTATACTATGTTTTTTAGTTCATTATTGTTCAGTTTGTTTGCCCATGTCTGAATAGAAGCAAATAAATACAATTCAGTAGGTTAAACACTTAGTTTCGGTTCTACGCTTTTATCCATTTTTCTAGACAGCGTTTTACGGACGAGATGTCAGTTTGAATGTAATGGTACAACAGCAATTCCTTCAGGAATGAAAAGCTAAGACCTCTTGATTTCATCCATCGATGTCATCTCTGTTTCAGGTTGTCGATCTCCTTGTGGTGTTTATTCTGCATGCCACTAATGCCAACCATAGCCGGCGGGAGGCTGAGAGGCTTCTGCGTATCAAAGTCCGGGCGGGGCGGATCCCAGAGAGTCTGCTGCAGAGAACATTCCGGAGCCATGCCCAGGTTCGCCTTTACCGCTGCAGCAGAAGGAATTGTAGCTGACTGCCATAGTCTGATGTTGTGTACAGTTCCACAGGAGTTGTGAGAAACTTGCCTGTAAATACACAGTTCCTTTCATGCCTACAGGTGATACGGAGTTACTTTCCCTCCATCTTGTCTCTGGCCCAAAGCCTTCTTCGATGTCCAGATTCCTGTGTGGTTTCATTTGGTGGATCCATGTATAAACTGGCTTTCACCTCCTTTGACTCCTACTGCCAACAGGTTTGTTTTGGGTCTGGCCTTGTATTGGTCCCTGGAACTGCAGCTAAAATTGTTCTTGATGGTCTCCACTAAAATGAGTGTGTTTATTCAGGAGGTGGTGGGCACCCTGGTCACCCATGTGTGCAGTGGCCTTCTTGGTGAGGTGGACGCAGCTCTGGACCTTCTGTGTGAGCTGGTGACACAGAGGCCGGAGGAGATGGCACGCTATGCTGTTTTCGTGAAGGTCAGTCAGACCACACCTCCAGGACAGACGTACTTGTACAGGGAGATTTCTGTAGCTTCTGACATGGGTGAATATTTAAGGTAATCTGAGTAATTATTTGATATTTCTAGGCCATTCTCTTTACCCCAATGCAACCTGAGAAGGTTCATACTGAAACAATGGTCAAAATGTCAATGGGTGACTCCTTAGTTCTGCACCTAATGATAGTGTAGCATTAGTAGGCTTGACTGTAGTTAAAGGTGTGACTCGTATCCAGTGATGGTGTTACTTTGCAGTAGGTCTAAAGCTGGATGGTGTCCCACAGGGTATCCTGGACTATATGGACAACCTGACCCCTCAGCAGATCCGCAGGCTATTTTACGCATTAAGCTCACTGGCCTTTGGAAAGGACCAGAGCAGCCACATCCAGGTGAGGAAATGGACATGCAGGGTGAGCAGCCCCATCTGGGGACACTGCACAGAGCTGACGGAGTCCCGTCTTCTTTTCCACCCTGAATCTCTTCCCATAGGACGATATGCACATAGTCCTCCGGAAGCAGCTTTCCAGCCCTGTGCCAAAGTATAGACGCATCGGTATCATTGGAGCAGTCATGGTGATTGGCAGCATGGCTTCACTGAGGTACGAAACGGGAGTGGGATGGTGGGGGAATCGGTAAGTGTGGAGGAAGCCTGTTCTCAAGTTCAAGTGCTCTCATGCTGGCCCGATTTTTAGGGATACGCGTGAAAACTGCCCTACATTCCAGGGGGAGCCCCTGCCGGAGGAGAGACGCAGACAGGTGAACTGCTTCAGCACGCATGTCTGGCACTTGTCAGCTCAAAGGGGATTTTCTTTTTGTATTTCCTCCAGTGGGCTGTTTTTGATGATGCATGAGAATGTATGGATGTTTGTAGGTAATGTTGACACAGCATATGTGCTTACCACTAAGTATGGGGAGTATGCTTGAGCTAAGAATCCTCAGTGCTAAACCTGTGTGTGTGTGTTTGTCTGTTTTTGTTTGTTTGTTTCCCGGTCAGGTGACTGGTCTGCTCGATCTGCTCCGCTCTTGCAGTGAGTCTTGCCCAGAGTCGGCCGCGCTCTATTACGATGAGTTGGCCAACTTGCTTCAGACCTGCAGACTGGATCCTCAGGTTCAGGTCTGTTTTTTCAGTTTCAACACCCACATTCACTGTCATGCTGACTCACTGACTGAGCTTTAAAATGAGACAAAAAGTGTTCGGGATAAATGGAAACAAAGGCACAAAGTACCACCTTGGAACCTTAAACAGCTCTTTTGCAGATGACTTATGTACAGTGTCATAGTATATACAGCATAATGTATTGTGTGTTTTTGTTTCAGGAGTTTGTTGGAAAAAGTGTGTTGGAGGATTTCCAGGAGGATTTTGTGATTGACCTGGGACCAGACATACAGGGGTATGGGCTCATTTCACTGACCTTTGACTTCAAGTGCAATTCAGAAGGATTAGGTTCAGTACTTTAGCTCCAGGAATGTGGTGTGTGCAGAGTAAGGTTCAGTCGAAGAAAGCAGCCGGCAAGGCTTGACTTTTCACAGGGGATTGTGGGTCTTGCCCACTCTCAAAAAATCGGTCTTTGATGACATGAGCAGACAGAGTGAGCTTTTTATTAAACCGCTGAATCTCTGCTGATATAACGAGTATTCATGGAGCCAAAGGAAGCCATTACAGTGAAGGAGGACAGGGAAAGGTTGAGATTGGAGAGACCAAAGATGAGAATGTATACACCTCAGAAAGAATCTCTGAAACTAATTTAGCAAGGAAAAGCCCTTAATGAACGGGCCCACTGAAACACGTTATTTGACATTGGGAATTTCCTCACTGTATAGTTTTTAAGAATAAATTTCAGGCACTGAGTAGAAAGTCACATGTTGAGGGAAGGCTGTGGTTTATAGCTGACATCTTCATTCCAGCTCGTTTCCCTTCCCTGCTGCTGTTCTCTACAACCTGGATGAGGATGAGAGCCAGGGCGGCATTGCCATCAACCTGCTTCCTCTGCTGGCCAATGACTTTCTCCACAAAGGGGAGCAATGGAGCCCACCTCAGGACAAGGGCAAGAAGTGAGCACTTGCAGTCTCAGATCGGTCTGCTTGAGACTAACTAATGCATGGCTCCTTTCCCGGCTAAACCACACTGTAACAGAGGATGTGTTTAGCATTGAGCCTGTCTGTCCGTCTATCCTGGAGCACAGGCGTGTGTCCCCCCTCTGCCTGGCCCCCTTCTTCCGCCTCCTCCGATTCTGTGAGGAGAAGCTGGAGCATGGAGACCTGGAGGAGATCGACGCCCTCCTGGGTGAGAACCTAGAAGCCTGCTCCGCTGGACCTTCATTTGTGAGCTCTGTGTTTCAGTGAGGAGGTGACATAGTAACTCCAGCTTTTCGTTTCAGGCTGTCCCCTTATCCTGACAGACCTTAATGTGGTGGAGAAGGTGGAGAGCCTTTCCAAAGCTGAGAGGGACTTCTTGTGTGCCTTGCTCTTCTATGCCATCAACTGGTTCAGAGAGGTCACTCTGCACCATAGTTAAACCTCAGTTTTCGCTTGTCTGTCTTCTGCTGGAGCATTTTTATCACGAGTGTTTATGTGTGCAGGTCACAAACGCATTCTGTCGTCTGAAAGACCCTGAGATGAAGACGAAAGTAGTGTCACGCCTGCAGAACATCACCCACCTGCAGGCTCTTCTGGTGAGAGTCCTGGGAGGTGAGCCCAGGGTGGGGGGCCAAACGCATTAACATATTTCAGTAGCCTCACACCTTCAGGTGTGTCTGTGTGAGACAGAAGCTTGTGTCTTTTTCTTGTCTGTGTCCTATTGCAGTCAATGCACATGCCATTAAGCTAACTGCTGTCTCGATTGCATGCGTGCATGTGTGTGCCCAGTCTGCCACTTATCCAGTACAAGGTCATAAGCCAATATAAAAGTCCTAAGTACCAAATATAAAACACATTTTAAACTCCAATAATCCATGTTAACATATTCAATATTCCCCACTGTTTGTCTGCTTGGGTAACATAAGTTAGTAGGTTTTTCGCTTGCCTGGATCTGTGTTTATGCCAAACTTATCCCTGTTTCTTAGCAACACCTGGATTCGTACCTCCCTTGGCTAACTTTGACTGTGAAATTTCTGAGGCGTCAGCCCTCCTGCCGTCTGCTGCCCCTCCCAAAAAGGGAAAAAAAGGTGAGAGCGTCCCCAGCTCTTCACAGCCCTCAAAGCTGTGTGGCCTGAACCCTGGCCGAGGTTCAGCAGTCATGTGACCTGCGTGTTTCTGTTTAGAAAATACGGGGAGGAAGCGCAAAGTGTCCAGTAAGAATTCATCAGGGGATGGCTCTCAGCTGGAAGAAGGTGCTGAAGAGAAGGTAGAGGAGTCCCAACAGGTGTGTGTGTGTGTGTGTGTGTGTGTGTATATGCTCTGTGTGTGGATATGCACCTTTTGCGTGGCAGCTCTTACAAAAAACTGAATTGTTTGTCACAGTCTTTCATTTCATAGTATGATTTCATTGAGGGTCTCCTGCATTAATTCTAATAATTTTGCACACTAATGGGGGTTTTCCATAAACACCTTGAGACCGTCCTTGTTAATGCTTGGCATTTATAGAGAGCATTTGTACTCCACAGCCATACTGTTAATATCGTGCAATATCAAAGATCAGCGTGAAGCAGTAATGAAGGCAGCTGTTGCTCTGCTTGTCTGTTTCCACCCAGGAGCCATGGCAGAAGGACAGAGAGTCGAGTGCCGGTGTCAGCCTGGCCGCGTACCGGCCATTCTTCAGGGAGTTGGATGTGGAGTTGCTTGGGGTTCTTCACTGCGGCCTGCTTTCCCGCTCCCTACTGGACTCGGAGCAGCATAGCCACGTACGACTGGCTTGCTGACCGTTTCTCTTCAGTTGGCAAAGTCTCCCGCTCGTTCAGCTGTTCTGGTCAACTTCAACGCCTTTTCCTGTCGACCCTTAGGTTCTAAATAAGTGTTTGCCTGTGTGATATTGACAGTGCCGCTGCGTGCCATTTGCAGATGTTGCTTGCTTAGCAATGGCCTCTCTGTGGTTGTTTGCAGGAAAAAGAGGAGGTGCAGGTCGGCCTCGCTGAGTTGGCATTCTTGTTGGATGACATGTGGAGGAAGCTGGAATTCAGCTTGGCGGCAGCCCCAGCAAAGAGGTCCCCATTCAGGGTGAGGCCACAGATACATGTGAATGTGTGCGCACACACACGGACAGCAGGCCCATTCGAATCGTTTGAAGGTAAACAAATGTTAGAACCTGAGTGAAGACTTGCCTTTCTGCTGAAATGCCTGGCTGCAGAAGTCTGACAGAAGAGTGGGCTTCTCCCACCTGCACCAGAGGAGCCCCCAGGAAATCACCACCTTCTGTATCCAGCTGCTGCCCACACTCTGCAACCACCTGGAGAACTGCCACAACTTCTTTCAGGTCTCGAAGTCGTCGTGCCGAAATGCCCTGCTCAGTACGGCCATGCCGGTGTACGTGACTCTGTCTTCTCTTTACGTCCAGGCTCTGCTCTCTGCCAACCAGGGAGTGGTGGACGGCCCAGCCCTCAACTCCAAGGACCATCAGCTTATGTGCTCAGTGCTCCAGCTGCTCTTGCAGATCCTACACACCACTTTCAGCTGGTGAGTGTTGGCTGCAAAGGTGAATGTTGCATCGTGCCAGAGCAGAATACGATGGGGAGGCTCAGCTGAGCAGTGGAACTGGGGACAGACACAGGCATTGGGGCCCTCCATTTATGAAGGCATGGGGTGGGCCGGTCTTCTGTCCTTCCGCGGTTCCGACCTGGTGCCACCAAGAGTCCGATCCTCCCTGAGCGCTCATTTCCTGCGCATCTCAGGAACGGCTTCTCTCAGCCGGAGCAGCGCACGCTACTGAAGAGTGCCCTGGAGGTTCTGGCTAGGCGGCTGAAGGAGCAGGATGTTACCCTGAACCTGGAGGAGCTCATCAAGTAAGGGATGCCACCCGGTCTGAAGGAAGGATCTCAGGAGGTGTATGTGCGTGTCACTGTGGTAAGCCTTTGTCTCTCCTTGTAGGCTCAGTTTTGAATACCTTCTGAACTTCCGAAGCTCTGTTCCCACGCTGACCACCGCCCTGTCCCTCACCCAGCTACTCATCGTAGTAGCAGAACGAGGACCAACTAATCAGACGGCATACAGAGAACAGATAGGTGATGGTATTCCATATGCAGAGGATACTCTATGCTGTGTGATTACCAAGGACCAGTCTGGCCCATGTACCAAACCAGGACCAGCAGTAATTTTCTGTTCAAGGCACCCTGTTGGAAAATTTGATTTTGGGTGTCAACTGCAGTCTGGAGTTAATTTGATTGAGGATTTATTATATGTGCAGTTCTCAGTATAAGTATAACTGGAGGGCTCAGTGTCTAATCGTTGTTAAATTGTGTCAGTAAATGAACACAGCGATGCATTAGCTTTGAATGAAGCCTGTGAATCATGCTAATTAGATACGGATCGTTAGGAAAGATACTCAGTAAAACACGCTGATTCAGCTGACAATCCAGTTGCCTCCCTTTCATGTTGCCAGCCTCCCTTGTGAGACACTTCCTGGGCCAGGAGTGGGTGGTACCCTGTGGAGAGAGGGAGAGGGGTGTCAGAGACAGCAACTCCCTGCAGAACCTTCTCAGGTACTGGGTGTGTCCTTAGGGTGCTGTGTCAAGTGTGAAAGAGATGGTGGCAGTTATTCTTTGTTTTAAGAGCGCCCTGATCAGTCAATTGCCGCACAAAACTGGCATCTAGTGGCTGTCAGCGGCGGTTCAATGGGAAGCACTGCTGCCTCACAACTTCAGGTTCTGGAGTTTGAATCCCACCCCCTGTGTGTGTGTGTGTGTGTGTGTGTGTGTGTGTGTGTGGAGTTTGCATGTTTTTTTTCCCATGTTGCTTGCACGCACGAGTGTTTCAGTGTACCTGGTGGGTATAGGCTCCAGGCCCCTCCCATGGCTCTCTACTCAATATACGTTTGGAAGATAGATGTGTGTTCATTGGGTGCCTCCAGTCTCTTGCTTTGTATGCACTTGACTCCAGTCTGATCCTCTTACACTTGTTCAGCATTTACTTGGAATATACACATGATGTCCTAAAGGCGGTGGAAGAGATCGCTGGTGAGGGTGTCACCGAGCTCATGAACACCACCAAAGATGGGAGCTCCAAAACCTTCCCCACTCTCAACAGGTAGGTCTCATGCTGGCTCATCCTACTCCTTCGTGTTGCCGAGGCTCAGTCTGTCTCCTTCAGAAGACATTTGTTAATACGTCAGATATGTACCATAAGGCATTCCCTTTGATTTGTTTGTTTCAAAGAGGAAGGAAAATATTTTTGCATGTTCTTGAATGTTAATGACTACCACTCTTGCCAGGAGGAGTGACAAGATGAAGACTGTTAGGTTTCTCTGGAGGTTTAACCTCTTCTCTAGCCACGTATCCTGGACAGTGCTATGGGGTGGAAATGTTTCACTGAAACTAAACGCACACTTGGCGTGTCTTTCTGTTTCTTAGGCAGACATTTTTGGTGTTTTACCGGGGGATGATGGCCGAACTGGAGAAATCTGTGCGCCGGATCCCTCATGCCAGACAGGGAGACAGCACAGAGGTACGCGGCTCAGTGGTCACGTCTCTCTCAAACTGTAGTTAAAGGGCAGAGGCGGAGAAGAGGTGCCAGGTGATCTACTGTCAGTTTACCTTTAAGTATCTTCTTAATGGATCGCCAGCCATTTAAGACTTATGATGGTGAACATTTTGTATGCCAGCATAACGTAGTGTTGGAAAAGATGGAAAGTCCCTTGAGAATGCATAGGTGTCCTGACACCAGCCTTTATTTGTAGTGATTTAATACAGAAATTGCATCATATCTGCTTTCTGCCTGTCTGCTCTTTGTAGGTCCAGGGTGAGCAGCTGTTGAACTGGCACCTGGCTGTCAGAGATTTCCACATCCTGGTGAACCTGGTCAAGGTAATCCATGACTGTGTGTTCTTCTGTGTCTCATCTGAGAGAATCACGAACTCTGACACTGTGACAAGCTCAGAAGGTGTCAGCATTGTTGTAATTGGCTTCACACGTTCTGTTCCTATAGGTATTTGACAGCAGGCCGGTGCTCAATGTCTGCCTCAAGGTTGGTGTCTGCATTTGGACTTTCATCAGACACAAATATGTGTTCTAAAACTCCATGAAGCACAAACCATTTAAAATACACTGAGCATTCGTATGGATTTCAGCCATCATATGAACTGACCATGAATTCCTGACTTGATCTTCCCCCACGGCAGTACGGCCGGCTCTTCCTTGAGGCCTTCCTAAAGTTAGGCATGCCTTTGCTGGACTTCACCTTTAAGAAGCACAAGGTAAACCTGGTCTAAGCTTAGTGAGTGACTCCTGGTTCTATGTGGTTTTCATTTATTTATTTTATTATTTAATTTAAATGCCTTTACAAAGTTAATTTACTGCAGATCTTTAGCCTTAAAGCACCCGTAAAGATTTTATTTTGAAAGTCTATTCATATGTTTCTTTAGGTATTAACTTCTGAGATTTTGCCTGAAGAGCAATTGAGTAATCTGACCTCTATAACAAGAATATTATTTTATATTATAATTTGTATTATTCAGTTTTTGCAGATGGAGTGTAACATTGCAACAGCATTCACACTAAACTTTTTTTTTTTTACAAATGGCCACTCGGAGAGCTAACATACTGACCAATCTCTACACTGTAATAATGGTTTATAATAACGGTCACTGCAAAGACCAAGAGACTGAACAGCTTTGAGAATTTGTGTTTTGATTCTTTAACCAGTTTCATTTTCCGTGCTTTGGCCCCGATTTGTGCACGCTCTCCACTGAAAATAGGAGACAAACTAAATGTGACAAGTGCATACCATTTGGAAATATTTTCAGTGTTTCACAATCCTTGGAAGGAAGAAAAAAAAAAATCTGAAGCCAAAAACCCCTCA
Source organism: Gymnarchus niloticus (assembly GCA_009936485.2). Taxonomy (NCBI): domain Eukaryota; kingdom Metazoa; phylum Chordata; class Actinopteri; order Osteoglossiformes; family Gymnarchidae; genus Gymnarchus; species Gymnarchus niloticus. The sequence continues at coordinate 19,887,253 of JAACJT020000105.1, read as the reverse complement.
AGCCAAGATCCTTTCTGAAATCTGACTCTCGATTTGAAAAGAGCTACCGGACTTTTCTGCTCAGTGGCAAATCTAAAAAATCATCGGGTTCTTTCACCTCAAACTGACACTTTCATTATTTTAAATGTTCTTTTTCTGGATATTAGACCTCAAATAATATGGAATGAATGAAACAGTGGTTTGTGCCCATTGCCCTGCTCTTTATCATGATTGCTGCATTCCTCAGGAGGATGCCCAGAACTTGCTGAAGACTTTCCAGCTGAGCACCAGGCAGCTCCATCACATGTGTGGCCATTCCAAGGTACGTACTGATCACCATCTCCATGTGTCCGTGCTAGTATAACCATTCTGTCTGTGTGTAACTGCTCACTGCCCATGTTGTGCCCCCAGATCCGACAGGACACTGGGCTGACCAATCACGTTCCAGCACTGAAGAAGAGCTTGGAGCAGTTTGTGTACCGGGTGAAGGCCATGCTGGCCCTGAATCACTGCCAGGGGGCCTTCTGGCTAGGCAACCTGAAGAACAGAGACCTACAGGTATCTCTGGGCTGCTTCCAGTCCAGGAATTATTGCCATACTGGGACACACATCTGCACATGGACAGTTTCTCCCTCTCTCAAGTCGTACAATGTTGTACCTGACTGTATACTACAGGGCGAAGAAATTCTGTCCCAAAGGTCACAGGCCAGTGATGAGGATGAAGAGGAAGATGCCTCACAGCTCTCAGAGGAGGAGTCCAGTGAAGAGGCACAGGTGATACTCTCTAATTACAAGTGATTGCCAGGGTTTTATTCAATTCAATTTCTTTTAAAGTTGCCTTTCACAACACGGTTGTACCAAGGCACCTAACAAGAGTGTGTGATAATTGCAATGTACATGGATGACAAAGGAAAAGGCCAGAAGACAAGGAGAGGAACTAAAAACTCCTCAGTGAGGAGAAAAAACACTCTGGGGGTCCAAGGACAACTGGCCACTCACCCCTTCTAGCAAACACAAACACAAAGATCAATGTGAACTTGAACCACTGAGCCAAGATAATTAACCAGAACCTTTTTTACCTGATCACTCCAGTATATTATTATTATTATAATAAATAATGATAGTCGATCAATATTGAGACTGAATTTGTTCTCCCACTATCGTGATTTACATTTGGGATGAGGGTATGTTGCTGGCATGTGGTATTTTTGTTTCCTTCAAATGTAAAGCTGTCCACAGAACCTTGTTCCAATAGTGTTGTGGAACATTCAGGTGGTTTTTCACAAACTTGACAGGCTGCTTTTTTTATTATTAATTTATTTTGGAGAGCAGTGGCTTCTTCCATAGTAACCTCTCCGAGCACCTCTGTTGCTTAGCGTTTTCATAGGCAATGATCTTTGTGGAACACCCACAACTAGAAAGGATAGCGACCTTGGTAGATTTCTACCTGATTGTGGATTGTAACCCTTACCAGGATTATGGGGCTCCATCAACATTTCCCTTCTGATTAGGTAATATTGCACTGGAACAGACTCCTGCCAAATTTTTTATTTTTTTTTGCAGGACAGGTCAAGTCCACACTGAATTGAATGCCCACCTGACTCTTGACAATTGCCCTTTTTTTCAAAAAGTCATTATCCTAGAGTTTCACCTACTATTTCCCTCAGTGCCCTTGCTTATTTAAACCATTTGTCCAAAATAAACCTATGTAAATGTGAAATGTGTCTTTATGGCTTAAATTCATGTTTTAGAACCAATACCACAGAAATCCAGATCACTGCAAAGGACTCAAACTTTATCACAACAGTACATTCATAGCACTGGTAGGTGCTTTAATGCCAAAGATGTGACAAAGTCCTCTGATGCTTTGTATACAGTAAATACCATCACCATCAACCTCTGATATCCCGGTTCTGTTGACATCAGTGTTTATGATGCTGAAAAATGCAAACGTCGGCTGAGTTTAAAGCAATAGCATTTCTGTGTAAATGTCTGTATTGAGATGCATTACAACAAGTCAGAACATGTCTAGGAAGGTTCTGGTTCCACTGACAGCACTGTGAGAGTGTGGCACAGGGGTTCACAAACTTTCTCAGGGATACCTTAGAAGGGAGAAAAAAAAACAAGAGCCCCTGTGTTTTTGGGGCAGCAGTAGTGGTGGCAAATATTTTTGTGTGGGGAGCACAAAAAATTGTTTGAGCGGAAGGCTGTGAAGTTTTGCAGAACCTCAGTTTGAGCATCACTGCTGTAACTTACAATGGATTTTAAAATCTGAATTTAAAACCACACCTGAATGCAAAGCTGTTTTAAGGGTCAACAGTTTTATATTCCATTAAAAATGTGGTGTTTTATGTTAATTTGTATGTAGTCTAGGCATAAAAATTGCCTAAAACATGTCCTACTATGCTGAATGAAGTCCCCTTGCCCCAGTTTATGAGTGAACTGCTGTGATTGTCAGGCTATGCCCATTAACTCATCCATCCACCTTCAATTCACTTATCCTGGTCAGGGTCACAGGGGGGCCTAGGGCCTGTCCCAGGCAACACAGGACACATGGATGGGGTACACCTTGGACAGGATCCCAGTCCATCATGGGTGGGTGTGGTGTGACGACTGAACATGTAACATTAGCCTAGTCTGGATATGTTCAGGGTCTCAGTTTTCAGCAGTTTTTGCTGCCATCTTATGGCCATGAGATGTCATGATTTTTGCACCCTGCTTGCACACATTGTGTGTCACTGCCCCCCACACCCTTGCACAATTTTTTCAAATGTCTGTGTGACGTTTGATGTGGACTATCGGCAATTTTTGGAACACCAGTCAGCTTAACCACATGTCTTTAGACTGTGAAAGTAAACCGGAATTCACTGGCGCAAATCTGTGAGAAAGAGGAAGGGCATGTAAACGTAGAAATCAGGCAGGATTCAAACCCCAAACCCTGGAGATGTGAGGTCAGATTACTGCTCACTGAGCCACCATCCCTCATAAACAGTCTTCATTCAGTCTTTATCTGGAAAGCTTCATCTTTTTAATTGTATTCTCAAATGTAACTCTGGCTTCAGCTCTTGTGTAGCTCTGGTTAGTGTTAACTGGCCTTGTGTCTCTTGCAGGAGCAGAGCAGAGGCTCTGGAAAGAAGAATGAACACTCTGAGGAAGAGGAGAGCACCGATGACTCTGAATGACTTGGTGCTACTTCCTCCATATTGCTGCAGATGATTTTTCATTTCAAGCGGGCACCTGGTATATTAGACAGTCTTATTTATGATCCAATGTCTGGGTTAAAATGCCACTTCAGGTTGATGTACAGTGGAGTTTGATTTGTACAGTAAACACTAATGATTACTGCTGAACAAATTTCCAAATGCAGTTCTGATAGCTGAAATCTAGCCGTTCTGCAGTCGACTGTATAGCTGAGGAGCGTTTTACTCTAAAGAATTTTTTTTTTTTTTTAAACCAGAAGTGATATATTCTGTGGCTTGTCTATGCTTTTCGCAAGCAGTTCAGCTGTTTGCTTTGTGCTGGTGTCGGACATATTTTATGTGGGTTGTTAAAGCTTAGGCCTTCGTGTTGACTTTATTATAACATTTCAGTCGACTGAGAAATGTAAACCTTGTGTGTATTATGAATATTGTTGTAACACATTTAAATGTTAACGTTATTATGAGATTTATCGCCAGTGAACTGTAATTCTGCTCTTGACTTTTGGTAACTTACTGTGTGTTTATTAAAAAGGCAATTAAATACCTTATGTTTGTGTTCCTTGAACTGGGAGCAAGCATTTTTCACCATCGAGCACCCTCGTTTTTTCAGACTGCCATTACTAATTGGCCCGAGGGACTTCAGGTGTAAAAATGGAATTGTGTATTGGTTTTTAATCACTTTCAGATATTTATAATATATGAATATTTTGGGAATAGGAGGGCACAGTGGGTAGCTTGGGGGTTTACACGAAAAAGGTTGAGTCTGTCCTATAAACATGTATGTCTGCATTCAGGACAGGATGTGCTTGTGCAGTTCTTTTTTGGAATTTCGGAACCTTGGCTGAAAGCTAGCTGTTGAAATAGGAATGGGGGGGGCACCGTCACAGTATCAGAACATGTTTTCACTACCACCCGTGTGCAGATAAAGTGATCCAGTCCATCTGAAAGCTGAAACAATATCAACATGCAGTATCCATCCAGTCAGAAGTGGCCGATGCCAGGTGGATCCTACTGTGCATCTTCAAACCACACATTCAGTATTTGCTCCTCCACTGCTCTCCAGCTCCCTGGTAAACAAGCTAGTAGTCTTAGTTTGACCACCATCCAACCTAGACAGGCCTGAGAAGGCTGCAATGTTCACTTAGCACCCAGCACCATCTGCTCATGGATACTGTCACCCCCTACAGCCTGGAGGTGAGAAGACTCAGACTTGGGATTGCAATTTAGTTGGCTATTCCTGATGTTTCTGTGGGCTTGATGTCACTCTGGTTTGCCACATTGGAGGATTAGCTGGTCCTGGGTGACTAACAGATCTGGTCTTGTCTTAGTCCTGGTTTTTGTGCTGGTAGACCTTTGGGCCCTGCCATTATGCAGAGGGAGTGCTCCTGATGAGTTTCATGGGGCTCAGTGTTGCAGCCACGTGAGCGGTCACTGTCCACTGGGCAGAAAGCACTACATATGAAGATACCTATCAGATATCTGAAGGTACCTGTGCTGCCGTTGACATATTTTCTGCTGAATGAAAAGAAGGGGCGTGTAAAAATAAAAGCACTCAAGTGGATGACATACTATGCAGTTACTCCAAAGGGATGACAGGTTGATACTACCATGTTTCATTAGTAGGAAACATGTAGTCTGGTCACCATGGGGCGTTGGTTCTTGTGCTCTTTTGGACCATGGGGATTCTTTTATCCTCATCCAACCAGGACCTCCAGTGGTCACTTCGGCAGTTTGCTGGTGAGTTTGAAGTGGCAGGGATGTGAACTGGCACATTAAAACTGAAGGCCATGGTATTGTCATGGAATAGAGGGATTTTCTGAAATTAGAAAGGACCTAGGATTGTTTTTCCGAGATCCAGATGGACCACTGAACAGAACTGTTGCTTCTTCAAATCGAGGGGAGTCAACTGATCTGCTATAGGAATCTTACATGGCTGCCACCTGGTTGACTCCCAATGGAGTTGTTCTAGACCCTCTGGGTGGAGGGTGGAGGCCCAAGGGTAGACCCAGGACACACTGGAGGCAATATATCTCCCAGCTGGCTTGGAAACACCTGGGTATCCTCCAAAATGAGCTAAGGTTTGACCTTGGAAAAGTCTGGTCTGACTTGGTTAGCATGCTGATCTTGTGTTTCTCAAAAAGAGAAGCAGTCTGAAAAGGGATCCATGTCCTTTATCAGGTACTTCTAAGTAAAACTGCCTTCCGAGATCATAATGTCTTCCTAATGTCTTTCTTAGAAGTGATTAAATGTGAAAAATAAAGTATAATTTTGTGCAGAAATGTACGGCCAAAATTCTGACACACCAATGAAACATAGTAATACCCTCAGTTATTTCACATGTAACTCTCTCCTTGAATGTGTTGCCGCCATTTAAGATTATACAGACATCTTGTGTTCTCATTCTCGGCTTCTCCTGACCTTCACTGCAAGGACTCAATAATCTTTTGTTTGACTTATTCCAGCCATCCATCTTCTAAAAGCTTATCATGGTCATGGTCACAGGGTGTCTAGTTTATTCTCAAACATTAGTCTTTCTGTGTTTTATCAGTTATCCTTGTAGCTATATTTGTTTAGTCTTGACCATGTGTATATACTCTGTAAAATATCTGGTTATCTTTACTAAACATAGCTGTAATTGTTTTTATATGCCTCTAGTTTATCTTTAAAATCTTAACCTGTGTACCTAGCATTTTAGGCATATAAAGCCACAGTTCTGTAATGGTGAATCTCCGTTAATCAGTCTTCATTAACGAATTACTCTAGACTGTTCAGTGGTGAAAGGCTTGTCCTTACTAACCCAGTGAGTTTGAGCATAATCAGACTGAGCCACCAGCTGGCACCAGCTGTCAAATTACAGGCTCAAACACAATTCCCCAAAATTGCTCCTAGGGAGAGGGTCAGGGGAATTGCCATTTTTGGAATTTAACTAAACTCTCTGTGTCAGCCATCAACAGGCCAACACTGGATTCCAGTTTCAATTGGCCTTTGCTGACCTTTAACCTGCAGTTTCCCAGAATTGCTACACCCACCCAAGCTATAGTCATTTTCACATTGTTCATGGTCCTGCTTCAGAAGACAGTGCTGCAGGCTTCTGAATCCATGGTGAAAGTTCTTGTCTGTGTGCCATGTGTTTATTGACATTGCCTCTTCACATTCACCATCTGCTGGTGTAATTTAGGGCCACGTCCAGGATGTCGGTTTCTGAGGAACACGACTGACACTGCAGGGGGCAGGGAATTTAATGCTTGCTATCCTACTGAATGTCAGCAAAGATTTGGGGACTCCAGCTCTGTCAAAAATCCAACATCAGCTCCATTAGTAAAATTTGAACATTGCAACCTTTAAAGCAGTACCTTGAAGACTAATTCACTAGCACATTCCATGTACTGTGGTAGAGCTGGTAGACCTAGACCCTGTGGTTCCTTCATACATATTGAAATGCTTCTTCATGATATTCTTGTCATACCTTTGGCAACAATGTGGTGGCTGAGCATGCAGGTTACGTGCAGCACACCTGGGTGAGGAGTCTTCGAAGCTCCGCCCGCTCCACCTCCCAGGTGGCCTTGGCCTGAGAAAGCTGTTGTGCCAGCTCTGCTGACATCTGGAGCTCCTCCTGCAGGGTGACACTCAAAACTTGCAGCGCCCCCTTCAGTTTCACTACTGTACTTCTTTGGTCACTGCTCACCTGAGCATGGGGACCACAAAGAGAGTGCTTTAAGGACTTGCACACGGCATCACATTTGAGCTGAAACAAAACCACAGTATACTGGTTACACAAATGTAATAAGTACTGTAATAAGAATGTTAATGAGATTCCATCTATCAGTCTTCCAACCACAGATCCCGGACAAGGTCTCAAGGACGCCTGGAGCCTTCCGCTTACAGCATGGGGCACAAGGCAGGGTTACAGCCTGTGTGGAGTGCCAGTCACCCACAGGACGTGCACTATGGACCATTTAGAGATGCTTATTCAACTAATCTTCAGAATAAAACATATGGCGAACATGCAAACTCCACACACAGAGGAGGAGGCAGGGTTCAAACTCCAACTATTACCAAAATAGCAGTGGTAATAATAATATTTATGCTTGGGGGGAGCACAGTGACTCAGTGGTTAGCCCTGTCAACTCATACCACCAGGGTTGGGGGTTTGAATCTCACACTTCTACTCTGTGTGCGTGGAGTTTGCATTTTGTCCCTGTGATTCATGGGTTTCCTCCTGCAGTCCAAAGACATGCTGATTGGCTAATCTAAATTATCCATAGTGTGTAATTGTGCCCTGCAATGGGATGGCACTCCATCCACAGTGTCCCCTGCCTTGTGCCTTATGCTGCCTGGGATAGGCTCCAGGCCGTCATATAACCCTGAACAGGATATACAGTGTAGTTTTTTAGAAAATTGATGGATGGATCAATAATTATGATTATTACTTTATTTCTGCAGGTAGCCACAATGCTGCTTAAACCTGTCACCCCCAGTGCTAACCTGCTTGTTGTTTCTTCCCAGTCGGTAACAGTCCAGAGAGAGCTCCTCCCCTTTGGCAATAGGCCCCTCCCCCTCCAGCAAACGACAGACGTCCTTCAGTTTGGCAACCTGCCAAATGCAAATTTTCTGTCTCATTTTTATCTATGGTCAATTCTTCTTTTATATTCTCCATTACTAGAAACAACATTTTTTTTCATTATACATCTCCATAACCTTCCAGTTTATATGTACAAATTTTTAACATGTCACATTCTCGTTTACAAGTGTTTTTTTAATTTAGTTTAATTCTGAGAAAATTCTGTCTTTTTGCTCTTGCAGTGATTGATTCATACCTCTACCACTCATCTCTTCACCCTGAACTGACCTGCTCGATATTCTTCCTGTCCAGGTCACTCGCCTCGCAGCGATGCCATTGATCCAGGAAGTGGCACAGCCGCAGCACAAGCAGCCGCAGTTCCTGGAGCTCGCTGCCTCGGCCCTGCGGCTGGGGATCCTGCAACTGGGGTGATGGCAGACATGCACACACATTAGAGTGCATGTCTGGTGCCACTCAGGATATTAAGACTTTATGTTGTGTCATGGTGAAGGAAGTGTTGAGTAAGTGTCACATTCGCAGATGCATCTACACGTCCAAGTTTATGGTATATTCAAAGACAGGGACTTTCTTTTTTTGACAAAATGTTTTGTTCATGGGGTCTACAGAAGTATCTTAGATTCATTACAGCAACTTTCTGCAGGTAAAATGGGTCAGGGGTTCAGAGAAGGGTTTTACTGAAATACAGGGTCATTTCACAGGGAAGCATACCAATTGCGTCTCCACAGTGTCTGTAGTTGAGCGGCGCAGCATGTGAGCCTGGTCCGGGGATGGCACACTGGTGCACTCAGCAGCATCCACCCGGTCTCGCCTGGGACTGCATTGCACCTCCACCCCCTCCAACCTGCTCACCAGAGACAGCTCCGAGGAGAGAAAAGGTTCAGAGGACAGGAAAGGGGTGTGGCAGCTGGGGCCAGGTCCTCTGAGTAGCGGTAAGGTAGAGCTGGTGAGGGGGACTTGGTCCTGACTGACCAACTGGGCCTCTCCATCCTTTAATCCCATGCAACCACAGTTGTTTTCTGACATTCCCTCCTTCACCTCCAGGGGGTCCCGCTCACCTCCCACTGGCCCCTCACGAGACACCTGGCTTGCCAGGTGTTCACTGGGGTCAAAGGTAAGGAATTCATGTTGGCCTTTGTGAGGGTTTCTCCATGTCTTCCATCTGTCTCTGGCAAGGTCTTCCTGGGATGCCTTGGTGACAAAGCAGTTTTCCTTGTTGAAGGCAACAGAGTTCAACTCAGGGTCTGATCTTTTCCCCAGCAGTTGGTTCTGCTCCTCTACTTCTGCCAGCGACTGCAGCAGAAGTTCAGCCTCTTCCTGCACAAACCACAGGTGTCTCCTGCATTCCTCAACGCTGTCCCCTTGTTCAGCCCCTGGCCTTGCCTTCTTGCCCCTGATCTCCTCCATCTCTGCCTTCAAGCCCCAGTTCTCCACTTCCAGTTCCACAATTCGCCGGCTCAGCTGGTTGGCCTCTTCCTCCACCAGCCTCAGACAACCTTTGACCTTAGCTTCCCGGGCCCGGGGGGTGCCGGCCAGGACTTCCGCAGACACAGGGGTGTCTGCATCACCGTAGAGTGATCGGAACTTGGCCAGCTCCTCCCGCATGGACTCACTCTCCTTGGCCATCTTAGTCAGCTTCTTGCACATGAGCGTGGTCTCTTCCTTGGCAAAGTTCAGTTGGCATTTCAGGTCGACCATATCGTCCTGCGCAGCACAGGGAACCAGGCATGACATCACCCTGAGGTCAGGAGTTGTGGGTATGGCTTCTGCATTTGTTTTCATAATCATTAATAAAGTTTCATGTTGCTAATATGTGTCAAATGTTCTACAGATGCCAAAAAAATCATTTATATGCAAGTGGGTATGTATGTTTGCGTTCCTGAGGAAGTGAATTGTTGGTGTAGAGGTGCTTCATAAAATCTTGTTAGCTAGGTAACTTGTGTAAAGAAATGTGTGTAAAACTTGTGTAAAAAGAAAAAAATTGTGTAAAAGAAAAAATTCTACTTTATTTTTCACAATAAGGTAAAATGTGTAAAGAAAAATGTAGGATTGTTCCAAAATGCAAAAAGGGAGGTCTTAGGAGAATTTGTCCTTCGTCAAAATCATTTTCAAACAGCCAGTTAACATGGTTGTCCCACTGAATATGACCCCTGTTGCTCTCCGTTTGCTGTTCTTCCAGGGTGCTGTGGAGCTGGACCTTCGGGGTGGCTCTGTCTTACCTGGGGTGTCCTCTTCTCTGTCCTGGTGCCTGAGCTTTTCGCTCCTCTTTTCCTCAAGGAGTTCTGCAAAGGAATGGGGTGTACATGCCTATGCTAGGCATTTAAAGTGCCGGTGCTATGTTCCGTTTTTATTTTCTAGCAAGGTGAGGGAACGCACTGGCTCAGTGATTAGCACTGCTGTCTCACAAATTCTATGTGGTTGGTTCAAATCCCTCTCCCAGATCTGTATGCATGGAGGTTCTCCCCATGCTTCACAGGTTTCCTTTGACTGTGCCCTGCAATGGTTTGGTCCCCATCCATGGTGTGCCCTGAGCTACTTGGGGTAGGCTCCAAGCTCACCCAAGACCCTTCACAGGGTAAGCAGTTTGGAAAATGGATAGCTGCTGTCCTTGCTTTCTATTTATCTGGAGCAGAAACCACACAAGCACAAATTTCATTGTACAATGTAACACAAGAAGAAATTACCTTCAGCCTTGAACCTTGGATAAAGCAGAAAGACATGACCTGAAAACCACCTTGAAGAACTTACCTGCAGGTATGCACTAATCCTCATCTAAAATCCACACATGCAGTATATTTAATAACTTCCAGCAAAGGACATAATATTTATGGGCCTGGAGTCATGAATGAACAAAAATGCTTCAGTTACAAATCTTGGCAATGTACCGGTATCAACACTGGTAAAGGTAAATAGCAGGTAAATACACAAAGTCCTGTTAAAGGTAAACAAAATAAAATGTCAAATATCCTACATTTCTGAAATTTCAGCCATTTACCTGAGAATTTTCTGAATTTGCTTTAGAAGGAATCCTAACTGATTAAGATATATATATATATATATATATATATACAACCCCAAATGAGAAAAAGTTGGGATGGTATGGAAAATGCAAATAAAAAAAACATGGTGATTCCTACATTTACTTTGACTTTTATTTCATTGTAGACAGTACGAACCAAAGATATTTCATGTTTTGTCTTGTCAACTTCATTTCATTTGTTAATATACATCCATTCCTGCGTTTCAGGCCTGTAAAACATTCCAAAAAAAGTTGGGACGGTAAAGCATTTACCACTTTGTAACGTTACCATTCCTTCTCACTACACTTAAAAGACGTGTTGGCACTGAGGAAACCAAGCAATGAAGCGTTTCAGGTGTTACTTTGTCCCATTCTTCCTGCAAACACGTCTTAAGGTGTGGAACAAATTCTCCAAAATTCAAAATTCAAGTTTCAAAATTCTCCACACATTCTCTATTGGGGAC
>JAACJT020000105.1:19855988-19875912 GCA_009936485.2 Gymnarchus niloticus | reverse complement strand
ATTAAGAAGTTGGTGTCAGAGGGGAAATGTAATTTCTCCCATTAACCAAATGTGAGTAGCCTATTTCAGCTTTAAGACTTTAGGGTTCATTGTTAAATTACCAGGTCTATTTAACGGTTGTTTGTTGTAGAGATGAAATCTTGCAGGAAGCTGCATTGAACCATTCTGTTTACTGACTCTTGAAAGGAACATTTCTGGAGACTAAGAAATATCTGTTTTATTAATTTATCCATTTTCTGTTGTCGCACAAGACTTAAATGTGCCGTGCTCTTTTGTTTCAAATAATATTAGTTCTACCAAATTTCTTTTTATTTTTCAGTGCAGTTTTGTTTTTGTGCATGTGGAAAAAACGAATTGTTAAATAAGAGAATGTTAAAAAATAAAACAAATTGTTTAATGAGAGTTATGAGTTTTTCCCCACTCTTGCACGAAAATTCGGCAATAGCCACATTCCATTCATAAAAGACGGAGTTCGTAATATATTGACAGATTTACAACTCTTTAAAACCTGGGGTGGAATGCACCTATATTGGGGTCTACAAACCATTCCTGATTTAGTTTTTATCAGGGTACATCTCAGTTGTTTTGGGATGTCTTCAATATTGTAAATGAAATACTACATATTCTAAATGGCATAATGCATTTTCACCTCCTTACATTTTCTTAATTAAATCTAGGGTGAGCAGGTGGAGCATCTCTTACACATCACTGTGCTGTATGGGGTCTATGGGTGAGCAGGTGGGGCATCTCTTACACGTCACAGTGTGTATGGGGTATATGGGTGAGCAGGTGGGGCATCTCACACATCACACTGTGTATGGGGTCTATGGGGAGCAGGTGGAGCATCTGTTACACATCACAGTGTGTATGGGGTCTATGGGGAGCAGGTGGAGCATCTTTTACACATCACAGTACGTATGGGGTCTATGGGTGAGCAGGTGGAACATCTCTTACACATCGCAGTATGTATGGGGTATATGGGTGAGCAGGTGGAACATCTCTTACACATCACAGTGTGTATGGGGTCTATGGGTGAGCAGGTGGGGCATCTCTTACACATCACAGTGTGTATGGGGTCTATGGGTGAGCAGGTGGGGCATCTCTTACACATCACAGTGTGCATGGGGGAGCAGGTGGAACAGCTCTTAAATATCACAGTGTGTATGGAGTCTCTTTTTATCAAACCTTATAAAAAGTGCTTAGATATTTGAGTTCTAGAAAATATATAAACAACAAGGATGTGTAGACCTCACCAATCTATAAAGCAGTATTCACTGTTCAACAAGTCGTAAAATTATTATAAAGTCTTTTAGGGGGCTAGTCTTTATGGCAGCATAGTTTAAACAGCAAAACCACAAAAAAAAAATTGAAAAGTCAAGATGTCATTAAACAGAATAGATAATGTTTTAAAAATGCAGAAAATGTGAAATATGTAAGTAATAAAATACTTCAGTAATAGTAATTTAATGCATTTGAAGTGAGTCAAATCGGTGCAAAAATGAACTAAAGAAGCTCAGAGAAGATGTGTACCAAACAAAGCATGTTCCAAAGTGTCTCTAAATACTTAAACGTGTAATGTTCTTGTCTTACATGCCTTTCCGTGTGGTGTTATTGCAGCCTTGAACCGTGCGTTCATCCAAGATAAAAAATGCAGCAATAGCCCAAACCAAGGACCAGCCCAGCCCATCTCCTGTGGTCTTACACTGCTTCTGAACACCAGGGAAGCCCAGCCCTAAATAGGACTAAACAGCATAAATTTGTGTCTTACTCCATTAACACCCACTATAGCAATAGCAGTAAAGCAGGGTGGCATTTCTGGCAAAACTCTTGCGATGAATCTGTTATAAGAATATAACAGGCATCAGCAAAGTTTACATTGACTGTAATCAGTAGTATGACAATGGGGGAAGGTACATTTGATAGTGGGGAAAAATATAGGTGGGGGGTCTTATTTCTTAAGTGACTGCCTGCCAGCTGTCTCCCCCACTTCCCCTGCATGCTTTATGCTGTTAAATGTCCAGGAAACTCAGGCTTAAAGTTGTACAGTGCAGGTCACTTGGTATACTGAGAACAAATACACTTGATTTCAGATGATGTTGAGGTGAATTTGGCAATGTGTGAATAGCTTTCAGCCATAAACCATTACATTACAAGTTCAGGTTATGAGCACTCAATTATTTTAGTCTGTATAAAGTGACAAAAGTAATATCCTGAGGAGAATATAGCAGGAGTACTGACTAAAGAACCTAAAACCACAGATATATTGCGTGTTTCACTGTACATCGCTTTGGACAAAAGTGTCTGCAAAATAAGAAAATGGACCTGGAAATAGAAAGCAGCTTAGCACCAATTTACACTGGAGCAAAAAAAATGTCTATCTATACATTCAGCAATATGAGTTTAAAAAACACTCCAAGGACAGTAGTGGAGACATCCTTCAGATTAATTCAAATTGGCACTTCTTCTATTATTAGCTTCTTTAATAGCTATTCTAGCTATTTCTAATTACTTGTAATTCCTCTTGTGGGATTATATCCTGTGACTGAACCGGGATCAGTTTGCCAGCCATACCTCCCGGGCCTTGTCTGCCTCAGCTCGCAGCACCTGGTTAGCCACCTGCAGGTCCAGCAGCTTCTCACACAGCTCCTGGTTCTCCCGCTCCAGACGGGCCCAGTTCTGCTCGGCTGAGCCCAGCTCTGCGTGCAGCCGTACGGACACATCTCTCGCCACCTGGAGCAAAGAAAGGTGATGGGGAGGGGTCAGTTCAGTTTCAGAAATGTCATTTTGCGTATCAAAACATTAACCAAGGTGTGAATTAAACTTGATATGTGAATTAACGTGAATTAAACTTGATACAGCTTTTGAGTTTATAAACAGCTCCTATAACATACCGTCAGAAATTCTCATGAGCGGGTATGCTTATACATTACATTTCAGAGTTTTTAAATATTATGAATTATAACAGCCTTATTCTACCTGAACAAATGATTGTGCAGCTGAATGTTTCTGTATGGTTCTGAAGTCATTATAGAAGATGAATGTCATCCTGTTCTAGGTGCCCCCACCTGTATGGTGCTCTGTGCTGCACTGTTCCATGTTCACTGTGATGACAACTACATCAATAAGCTTGATGTAGTGATCTGATCTACTTCAGCGTTTGACAAAGTTTAGATGGGAATTTTGGCAACATCTCTCACATTTTATACAGTGTTTGACAGCTAATAAACACCAATAAAAATGTCTGCTGAGACCCCCCTCCACCACTGTATGTAAACATGTCAGTGAGACACCCTATTGTGTTTTCTCAGCTGTCCAGTTGTGTTTTACCAGCGCCACATCACCTCCCTGTAAACATGGCCACATGTCTGCAAACATTTGTTCCGGCCGAAGAGTCATTGGCTGTGCTTCCTAAAGCGGCACTCTCACAACGCTTATCAGCAAGTGTGTGTGTGCGTGTTTATACTGCCATCCCTGGCACACATCTCCTGCCAAACGTCCCAGGGCCACTCATATAATAAGACACAAATGGAATTCGATATAGGGCTGTGTCATTAACATATGCTAATTAGAGAACTCTGTTTATGGGTTGTGGGGGTGCAGAGGATGGTCAAAACAAATCGGTATCCAGTCTACAGGTATTTCCCGTTTAGGTCTGGCTTACACTATACTTGAGAATGACGCCCACTGTGAGATCTGACAAATGTCACATCAAAAGAATGACCCAATCAAGAATGGATGGATGGATGGACAGACGGACAAAGGGCGTTTTTACATGCAGATGTGACATTTTCCCCCAGAGTGTAGTGAATGCAGTCATGTTTTTGTTGCGAAACACTGCAACAGGAAAATGAGGAACTGGAGTTATAAGTTTTGGAAGAAAAGTCTTACAAAACCTCTGTTAACACTGTGTAGCCCTAGACTAATCTGACCTCTTCATACATGTCCTCCAACTGAGGATGCAGGCATTTCCTACAGACAGTTAACCACCATCATAAGCAAACAGTGTGCAGTTTAACATGCTAGATCTATGGCACAAAGGTTCTAACTGAAGGAGAAGTATGGGTCTTGGACACAGTCCAGGGCATTCCACAGAACCCGGTCATGTCCACAGTAACTGCAGGAAACAGCCTCCGCAAAGCAGGAAATGTTGTGCCTACATTCTTATGCACCTATGACATTTCTGGGATGTCAATGACACATTACAGTTTCAATGGTGCCGCTCTCATTGAGCCATATATTCACTCTATACTTTATTTTTCAGCTCATTTTTCACCACACCATTTCAGTTACCTCCTCAGGAGTGTTTGTGCTTATTTATTTTACAGTCTAATATTGATAAAAGAAGCAAATACAAACAAGATTTAATCTAAATAGTAATTCAGTTGTCATATTATAATATTATAATAATATTAGAAGTTATTGGTATAAATGGACTTCTTTAGCTCTGGTGCATTTCCGACCATACACACACACACACACACACACACACACACACACACACACACACAAACCTTGACATCCTGCTCCAGTGCTCGGATCAGCTCTCCATCCACCTGCCCAGTGCGGGCCATCCGCATGCTGCGTCGCTCTGTCTTGCGCATGCGGTATTGCAGCACGCGACAGGTACGGCGGGCGCGCTCCAGTTGTGCCCGCAGCTCCTGCAGCCGGCCCTTGTCCTCCTCTAGGAAGGCATCCCGCATCTCCTGCATCTCTGATCGAAGCTCCTGGATCTCATCCTGCACGTGATGGAGCGGACATTCCCATCAAAAGACCATCTGAGGAGGTGCTACTTTGCCCTGGGATATATGCTTTGTCTCTATGTGGTGTTGGCTTACATGGACCCAGGTCGTGGTCATAGTCCTAGGACATGGGATTAAACTGGCTGGCATATTTAAATTACTCATAGTGTTTGATTGCATGAGTGTAAGCATGCACATGTGCTCTGTGATTTACCGACATCCCATCCAGGGTGTACCCCAGCCATGTACCATATGCCAGCTGGGATAGGCTCTAGGCCCCATGCCCTGGGCCCCTGACCAGGATAAGTGGTTAGGAGATGGATGGATGCATGATTAAGATAAAAATCTGGTACAGAATAACAGACCGTTGGCAACGATTCTGTCATCAGAATACACTTACATTGTTGTACTGACACCATTGTCCAAATATTCACCAGTGATTTACCTCCCAACTTATTTTAACACATAAAACACTATTATTGCCGTTGTGACGTGTTTCCATTGCAATACTAATGGAACAGAATAAAATTAACGCAATTCGGGTTCCGTTTTAATGTGTTTTAATTTTTTTTTACTATTTTGAAAATGCTATATGCGTTTTGTTGTGGTTATTATTTATTTATAGGAGGTTGCCCTGTCGTAATTTTTAAGGTGTTTATTTACTCAACATGATAATCATCCTAGAATTTAAAGAAACGTTAAACATCTGTATTCTAATAATGCATCTGAACACAAAGACAACTTCAAAAATTCAAAGTCGAAGAAGCACGCTTTGGCGGGACAAGCGAGACAACAATTAAATGAATTTAAGAAATGAGGGATAAAGAGCCGCAGATTGTGCATGATAAAGTCTACGGTATTTGACATGTGAAGCAACCCTTTGACATACATTCACATTTACTTACTGGTTTAGCGAGTGATGGGCACAATCCTCCTTGAAATTTATGGTAAAGGGAAAAATCCGCAAACTCCAACTTAATAAAAAAACGTAACCCCATCCACGAGTAAAACATATTTAGCCCGTTACTAACACAGAAGCTGTTTGTGTAAGAATGAGTAACCTACAACTAGTTCCGTGAATGCAGTGACAAATCTCTAAAGTATTCGGTTATTTTCTGTATGGTTGGGTTCACATTCTTAGACAGACTGACACAACACGATTAAACAGAGATTATAAAAATGCAGGAACCAAATCGAAAACTTCACTTAAATGTCGCACATGCAGGATAGGTAAAGAAAAGCTGGACATTCGTAAAAAATAAAAATTATTATTTTATTATTATTACAATTATAATAGGGATTTGGCAAAAAAAAAGAAGACCTGAATGCGTATGGCTTTCAAATCGGAAATATGAAAATATACCGGCTGAGGATCCTAATCAGTGATCATTAACACGCAGCTCAAGCAAAGCGGAATGGCTTACTTTTAAATATTCGTTTTCAGATTTTAGTTCCTCGACTTCCCTCATAAGCTCCCCCTGGACCCCATCCACGAACCCCGTCAGCTCAGAGAACCCGAGCGAGGCTGAGGGTCGCTCATGGCCGGGACAGATGCCGCGTCCCGCAGCCGCCCTCGAGTTTGCACACCGGTCGTCTGCTCGAAGCCCCTCCAACGCCACTGTGCTCCTAGAGTCATTTCGCTCCCTGTCGGCTCCCCCGTCCCAAATGCTGCTTTCGTTGTCACTGCTCTGAGCAGCCGGTGAGAGGTGCCTTTTCCCCCAGGTGCCCTCGGACATCCCCCGGCTGCGGTCCGCAGAGGGCACTTCGCCAGGGGCGCATCTCGAGTCCGCGCACTGGACGTCGGGGGCATCAGACGCTTTCCTCCGACCATCTGAGTTGCTGTGGGTCGGCAGGTTGCCGGTAACTGGGCCCAGTGTTTTGCCTGGCAGTTTCCGTGCCCCTGGATTGACTTCTTTCTCATTGTTCGGACTGCGCTTACATACCCGACTGGCTCTGTCCGGGACCCGGGGCTTAACGCCAAACGTCACCGTACCGGAGTTCCCTCTGGCTTTAGTTGGGCCATGCACATCCTTCGATCTTGCAGACACCTCGGCACGATTGAAGTTAACTAGCGGTTTCTGCGGCTGTTTGCCGATGTTACTTTCCTCTTTATCCATTGCGTGTCTCTGTGCCCTGAAGACGACCAAACTCGGATCTGCCTTTGTCTTCGTCATTCATTCCGATTTGGGCTGATAGCAGCACACCCAATGAATTAAAACATTCACAAGATGATTACGTGAAGTATGCCGACCCAAAAGAGCACGTTTTATGAGAGTGAAGCGGAGAGAAGAGAATGTGGGCTCCTAAAGTTCTGTATGACAGCTGCGCTCTCGGTGATGTCCTGCTCTGCTTCTTCTCTTTTGCTAAGCAGCAAATCATCTGCGACTGGCAATCAGACACGTATGAGGAGGTCTTTTCTCCAGCCCACTCCAATATTGGTCTACAGTAGAAAGATAATTAATAATTCATCTTTGCAGATCTTTACTGATCCCCGACTCAGGTAACAGAACCACGTGCGTTTTGATTGAAGCATGCCACTGTTCCCAGGCAGTCTTAGCCTCTTTGAGTCCTTATTATAGTGTCGACCAAAATATTCATATATGTATTTATACAAAGTACACTTTTTGGATATATTTGTACAAATTAAACTTTTAGAGGACAATAGTCAGCATGTACTCAAGTAAAATGCAGCTTATTAACACACAGAATCTTAAAGTACACAAAAATTCAGTGGAAGATGTGTTTTATATAAAGAATGTATCATACTATATAAGGGTGTAAAATGGTCTATATATATATATTTTTTTTTCAATAACATATATTCAGCGTTCAGGTGCCTACTATGGACCGGCTATCTGCCCTGTGCTGCTTGGAATGGTCTCCTTCTGAGACCCGGACTAGGATTAGCAGTTAAAAGATGGATGGATGGATGGATGGATGGATGGATGGGGGGGGCCCTACCCGAATACTTGAGTGGCCTGTTTTCGTCCCCCCCAGTAACATTGGTTTGTGATATGAAAATTAATCTCTCTCTGATATATTTGTGTTCCCCTCCGATGTTAAACTCTCTCCTACACTCTTGGATGGATGGAATATCATAAAGTTTATATCACTTTTCAATTATTCGTGGTTCAGTTTAATTTCTGTTTAAGCATAAAAATTCTTTCTCCATCTAGTGGTTACTTGCAATATTACGTTTAAAATAAGATGGATATGCCCGAGATTCAAAGCTGGAGTTCAAGTGTACAGATTGCTGGGTGACTGTTACATAAACTGAATTTAAAACACTTAGATAGCTGCAGCCATTTAGCTCTAGACTTGTAGGACTTGTCTTTATAACAAGTGTTACTCTTTTACAGAAAACACTTGGCCAAGCCCACTGTCCCACCCTCTGTTGTCACACCCATCAGCACATCCAGTTTAGCAATCTCTGCAGCATCTTAGCCATCATGAATGTGCCCATCCTTAGAGCTAGGGGGCAGGAAGGTTAGCCTCAGGGTTTTGGTGCAGGGAGTCAGTGGACTGGGGTAAATATCATGGTTTTTGTACCAGTATAGTAGTTACAACACTTGAGCAATTGTCACCTGTTTCAGGAGTCTGCACCCAGTTACAGCACCCTTTCAAAGTAACTGGGACTACCTTTCATCCCTGTAATCTACTGTAAGGATTAAGGATAAGGAGCTGCATTTGTTAAAGAAAAATTGGTAGCTCAGATCCTAGATAGCAATGTGCTGTGTGGCAATATTTTACAGATGAACGTGTTTAAAAGCCAACATCTGAATTAGTCCATTTGACTTGTCTGTTGTAGCTGCCATGAGTGGTGAGAAAATGTATAATGGAGATATAATATCAGTTGAAAACTCAACAGTAACTGCACTACAAGGAGAACATTTTCCTATTCTGACCCTTTCAGTGTATAGTAAAGAGAAATTTCATTGGTCATCTGTTTCTTTAGATGGCACTGGAACAGTATGCACCTGAGTTCCACAAGATGGTTTGTCAGGAACCATCATCTGAAAGCCTGAAGATATTGTAATCAGTGACCATGATTATTTCATGCAGTGGACCTGGCTCATGTGCTGACCACAGAGGTCATAGCTCCCATCCTGGCTATCGCCAAGGTCCAGCAATAGTCACTGCCTTAAACTGCTGAGGAGGTTCAGAACATGCTAAGATCCCCACAGTCCTTTCTCTCAAGCATGTTGTTCAGTAGTGCTTTGGCATCTGGCCAGCTTGGGCCACTCATGAACAATTTAGCCTTCCAGCTGAAGCTATGGATTGCCAACAAATGAGGTTGACGTCTAGGGCCTCGGCAAACTTCACTTTGTAAAACGGTGAAATAAATGCATCATAAGGACAGAGGAGATACAACCCAATACAGGAACACACACGTGGTAAAATGTAGGTGAAAACAACACAAAGTTCTGATATTGCAGTTATTCTGAATTAGTGGTAATCATTCAAATTCACCAGATGTGGAGGTATTCGCCAAAGCAATGGAATGTGAGTGAATCAGACAAGAATGAAGATCCTATGGACAAGGATGATGAGAAAAACGTTTAGATTACTTTTGCTGTCCTCTTCTCACTGGCTTTTTAGTGTTTATGATATTCCTCACATGACTCATCTGTAGTCCACCTTTGTACACATTGATTTTCTCCAATAAAGCTCCATTTCCAAGACTAATTGTGCTATAGGATGATGGTTCTGAGTTGGCACAGATGCAGAAGCAGTATGTTGTGATGTGAAATTGGAAAACAGGACTCCTAATGGATGTGATACAAAACCAAATTGTAAAAAATGTTACATCTGTGGTGTAACACAATAAGGCATGACTGAGATGCCCTGTAAGGACAGCAGATTATCTCAGGAGCAGTTGATTGACTGGTTACTAGCAGCATAAACATGTCATGTGGTGTTTAATGTCCACTAGGATATGATTGCAGTACTGACACAACTAACATCAAAAAATAGGTACTGGATGTGACCATCATTGGAAGTTCAGAACTGCATGGCTTCCCGTAGCTGGAGGCTGGTGTTATCTAATGTCACCATTTGCAACCCTTTAAGTAAAAACACATTTACCACAGCAACATGGACAACAGATGCAACACCACCACCTTTACGTTCTCATTAATGAAAAGTATTGGAACCAGTGATACAGCTGAGAGCCCCACTCCCCTCTGATCCTGTGGGGAAACTGCCAGTTAAATTTGGCTGGTGTACATTACAGGCTCCCTATATATAGTGCCAATGAAAAGTTTTTGTACACACTAAGATTTTCTACATTGTAGAAATCACAATTTTCACAAAAATTCCAGACACTCAATATTCATTGCTAATAAATAATTCATGTTCAACGTCCTTCAAATACCTTTATTAGCAAGAAAATCAGTCATATCTTTGGTTCATCAATGTAGCTGCTAGAGGAGGCTACTACAGCAGAGCAAATTCGAGGCATTCCTTCAAGAGACATTAAATATTGCTCTAAGTTCATTACAACCCTCCTGGTGCATGACTTGTGGTTATTACGGTTTATTACATTAAGCATGGAGCTGAACTTCGTGGTTTGCAAAGACAAATTACATATACACAGTGTCTAGAATTTTTTGTGAGAATTATTCAAGTAACACTGAAAATGTAGGAAATTTTAGTGTGCAAAAACTTTTGACTGCTAGTGTATGGAGAGATTTCCTTAGTCCAAGTTATAAAACCCATTAAGAAAATCACTTTCTGATCTTATGAATGAATCACAAATACACGACAGTTTGAATTTTTATTTTTCCAAGCTGCAGAAATGCATCTTCTGATTTACAGGTTCCTGAGAAAGAGAGGTCAGAGAAGTACTAAGTGGGATGCAATTATGACAGAAAAAAATCATAGGTTAAGGCAATGCTGATTGTGGTGTTTCTTTGGATTTTGGACAGTAACAATACAGTTTACAAAGAGAACAAAATATTCACAGCGAGAGGCAGGGTACACCCTGGGCAGGACGCCAATCCACTGCAGGGCCAGCACAAAGACAAAACCATACACGCCCACATTCACACCTATGAGCAATTTAGAGTAGCCAACTGACCCAACCTTGATGCCTTTGGAGTGTGGGAGGAAACCTGCGCAGGCACAGGGAGAACAGGCAAACTCCACACAGAAAGGCCCCTGTCAGTTATGAGGACTGAACCCGGAACCTTCTTGCCGTGAGGCAGATGTGCTAACCACTTAGCTGCCATGCCGCCCATAAAGCGGTTCATTTGGAAATAAAATACTATCAACTTTAAGTATATCCCAACCTCCCTGAACTAGACAACTCACTCCAATAGCACAATCGCCCATTAGACAGACACACACAACAGCATGCAGTTTATTAATGGCCATGTTTTGTGCTTGCACTCTTACTTGGACACAATGCCATCATTCTTTGCCAGCCTCAGTATGGAGTCGTCTGCCTCACCCTGTCCAAAAAGAAGGGGGGGGGGGGGGAATGAGGAATCAGATTAAAGTATCATTTTCAATTTTTCTTGAAACAGTTTAAATACCCAGCACTAAGATTAAAAGTTGCCAAAGACTTACCTAGGAACCAGACAGATTACCATTAAGGTGAGAGCATGTTGTTTGCCAGTATGCTCCACTTTATTAAGAAAATGTACTGGGTGCACAACACCCCCTAAAAATCTTAACTGCTGAGTGGTGTTACACATAGACCACTAGCTGTAGTACTCTGATTACTGTCTGTGACAGACGATGAGAGTGACTAATGAGAAATGGACCCATCAGGGCTGGGTACAAGAAATTTTTACTGCTGGGAACACAGCGATTGAAGTCATACTGGTGTTCATGTTTCATAAGCTATAAAAGGAACATAAGGCAGAACATACCATTCTTCGGATGGGTCCACAGATGGCATAGGTTTTGAACTGGCCATTGAATCTGCCTGTTGTTTTATCAACCTGAGTTGGAGAAAAGGGGAAAAATTCAAATACCTGGATATAATATATTTACTTTAACTCAACAGATGGCTGCTTATATCGCCCCAGCAGTACTCATGTTTTGCATGAAACCCATTACTGATAAACTTACACAACTCAGTGCTTACAGGCAATCTCACTATATTAATTGGGCTATATCATAATAAGCAATTAGCTTTTATGTTGAGGTGAGTACACAAGAAATGTATTATACCACACATCACCACAGGTTACCTCAGCAATGTTGATCTGAATGGAAGCATGGTCTTTGGCACCTATGATTCTGTTGCTTGCGGAGCTGAAAGGCAGACAGTTTATTAAGCAGAAAAACAACAGCACAAGACTGCATAATCTACTACTAGTTGATGTGTTCTAAACAAGCATCAGCAAACAAAGAAAGACGAACATCTGAATTCTTCTACAATGAATTACAAGTCACAGCTACCACCTTACTTTTTTATTCCAAGCCAAAGGAGTAATGATTATCACTAGCGTTTACAGACGGTGCAGAACTACTGAATGGCCATAGAAATCAACTGAAACAAGTTGTAGTTCGTCTATCATTTGCTTTGGAGGTTCCAACAATTCATTTGCACTGGTTTAAAAATGTCTCCAGTCCCTTTGGGACCAACAGTCCTTGAAAACCTTGCACAAATGAACTCAGAATTCATCGCCACCTGGATGGAGCCAAAAAAAAATAAATCACAGGCACAGCAGGCTCACGTTTGTAAACTGAAGACGCAGTAGAACGTAAGTAATTCATTCCCGAATTGGGTATCACTGGAACCGCTCATCAAAACGCATGGAGTTAACTTACCACTTGCGAGGGACGTACAGGTCCACGAATTCACCCGCATCGTTCTGCATCTCGATTCGTTTCTGTGACTGTCGCCGAGTGACTTAAAACCAAAGAGGATACATCAGCATTACACAGTTAAAACGTAAAGGTTTTCCAGGTTATAGTTTTATTGTGAATCCTTCGGAAAATGTACTGGGCTTAAAACTTAAATGACCAAATATAAAACTACTGCACAGTGTCAACAAACAGTGGAGTTTCATGTGTACGACTAAGAAGAGAACAGGCGAACGGGATATATGCCGAAAGCCGTGCACGTGTGGTCTAGGGCTGGTGTACTCTCAACCGTTACTTACAAAAAAAACACACCATTTTACAGACAGAATACAATCCAGTAATGTGTATGGTTTATTTAAGAACGCAGGAAAACTGTTTAAATATGAAAGTCGAAATGTAAATAATATATATCATCTTTTAAACTCCAGAACTATACTCTCTTACCTGCTCTCAGAAATGGCCGACAAGGAAAGAAAGAATTACCCCGGAAGCTGTTAGCTAAAGCCGACCGGAAACTCGAAACGATTACTTCCTGTACACGTACGATGTGACGCAGGCATTTGGAAAGACCCCGATAATAAACAAACAGAGTTAATGCTCCCGAAGTTTTTCCTTGCAGCTCACGACGCTCCGGTTCAATGTATTTCTGTTTTCCCACTCTCTTACGAGGCTACTTAAGGTGTTAGTTATCGATAAGATTATTTTTTAATATCCAGCTTTTTACGGTAGGAATGTACGACCTTTATTTTCTTCTCGCAAAAATATTAACGTTTTCTGTTTACTTACCGTTAATTTATACCTGTACAGTTTTCATTGCGTTATACCGCTTGTCGTCCCCAGATGTAGGATTCTGGATTATTGGGAAACGTGATTATCTAATGATACCCTAGAATTTAATGTTAACATTACCGCATGGTGTATTGTGATATAATAATATTTAAGGACAGTACAAGCCTATCTGCACAGTGGTTAATAGTTCACCTTATATAGACGAATCCAAAAATAAACCGAAATGCCTCTTGGTGATATCGGGTGAACAAAGTGTTTGGGGGGGGGGGGGAAGCAATTTCTCCGTTTTTTTGCAAATTATACTTATTTGGAAACACATCCACTGTTAAATAATATTGTGGAGAAAATGTACTCATCGTTTTCGGGAGGAATTTCAACTTATTACTACATTTCAGGGAAATACAGTAGAAACTTGCATCAAAGAATTGCATATTAGGCACATACTGTTTGTAAACGATATGAAAAAACAGTGGCTCAAGTAATCAAGTCAGAAAATGTATTTGGAAGAGTAGTAGTCTTAACATGGAAAAGATATGCTTTACAGCTTTACAGTAAAGTGTCAGATTGACAAAAATGGCTTTGACAATATTGCAAGAACTCTTTATAAATTACACAATGTCAAAAATGAAGAATCCATTACAATTAAAGAAAAAACGCAATTAATATATAGTTTCATTTAACACACATCCTTTCTATCAAGTGTGGTTATAACAGCATAGGACCATGGTTCACACAGTTCATACCACCAACTACTCTCAGCACTTGAGCTCTGCAAGGATTTGGCACTGGTTTTTACAAAAACTACCAGAAAAGTATTACTCCATATTTACCTTGAGAGACACACTGATTGCCCATCATTCACTAAGTACCTGTTAAGTTGCTCTGAAGAGCCGGTGTTTTAAACCAAAATACAGCTTGTTAAATACATCACAAAATGAGAGAAACACAAAATGACTCAAGGCCAGGATGGCAATATCCTGCTACTAAAAATCCTTCAAGACTATCAGCATCACTGCTTTTGCCTTACATGCATGTCATTCTCCATACGATAAATCCTGCAGGTCCCTCAGTATCACAATTTATGATCAAATACATCAAAAATACATTAAAAGATCACAGTGACCGGAAGCCCATGGCAGTTGCGCATGTGTCATTAGCCAAATGTAATGCTTTATCATTACGCAACAGGCTAGGAATATGGGCTGAGCCATCAACTGATTACAAGTTCTATAGGCACTGATCCATCTTTGGAATGGGACACAAAAAAAAAAGTATGTACAATGGCCACTGGCCCAAAATCACAGGCATACTTCCAGATATGCAAGACAATTGCATACTGAGATTGGGGGGGCAGCATGGATGCTCTTGACAAAGTTGGCTTCCATTTTGCCATATACAACGAAAGAGTGGAATCACAGAAATTGTTCAACATAAATCAGAAGTCTTTGCTTGCTCCTGACAGATCTGATCCACCAGTATGGGAGAGCTGGAAACGGAAAGCGAAAACTGTGCTCAAAGACACACCCTCAGGGGCCACTTTATTAGGGATCTGCTTGTTAACACAAACAACCTGCTGCTCCAAAGAGCAAATTACTTGGCGGCTACTGAATACACACAGCATGCAGACAGGGTCAAGAACTTCAGGTCGTCATTAAAAGAGTATTAGAATTGCTATGATGCCTGATCTATGCCATGTCGAATGTGGTATGGTTGTTGATTCCATATGTGGCGGTTCCAGCATCTTCTGGGTTCCTCCCCAACACACTAGTGTCTACAGAGCACTACAGAAAATGGCACGATGAACAAAAAGCAGCCAGTCAATGGCATTTCTTTGGCCAAAAAGACCTTGTTAACGAAAGCGACAGAAGAGAATGGCCTGGTTCATTAAAAATGATGGGAATGAATCACATATCTGTCAATTGCAGGGCCAATGCAGTGACTGTTTTTGTGCAACTCCCCCATCTTTCCTCCATACATACACACTGGACCATACAACAGAACCGGCTGTTGGGGGGAATTCGCAAACTATTCAAAATAAAAAAGTTTTTGCTTTTCCAAGGACAAATGATCATACTGTATATGAGCGGCACTACAGCAGTCCACTCAGGGTTCTAGACAGCCTACTTAAAAGGATTTCAGCACAGACTAATAAATGTTAACTATCCATTTAGAAAAACCTATTATTGAAATATAAGAAAATAAATTTAAATGTTTTGGCTGTCCTGAGAAATTCTAAGCAGGCCCCCAATAAAGGAACATTTCAGATTTCTTACTGGATGGCAATTACTATGGGTCAAACCAATACCTGGTTCATGGAAACGATGTTCAAATGTTACACTTAAAAAAAAAAAAAAAAAAAAAAAAAACAGTACTTAATGTAATGTCTGAGTAAAGAGTTGGATTAAAGGTCATTCCATCACAGCACCAAATACATCATAGTACCATACTGCTACACAAAATACTCAAGACAGCAAAAGACTGCATTTTTTCCCCATTTGCAGATCATAATTCAGTTTCTCCTACAGGTAAATAATTCTCAGAAATGGTACGTTGCACAAACATTGGCTGAATGTTACTTTCGGAAAGTCAGTTATTGTCCATACAAAAAAGGGTCTAAAAAATAATAAAATCACCCACTACACATGCCAACAAAGTCCTGCAGTGCAGGTTAAACTGCAGTATAGAAAAGGATGTTTGTGCTTGGAAACAACATTGTCAACCACACACACACACACACACACACACACACATCACTTTTCTTTACTAAGAGAAACATACTTTTTTAAAAACCCTGCTCCATAAAAAGAAAAAGTTTTACAACCGATGTAAAATGACTGCAATCGTACCACATACTCCTGAAAATGTAAATCTGTTCGTTTGACTTCAGCCACCCTAGACAGCAGCAACATAAACGTGCCTATTTGTGTTCTCTCTAATGTAGAGCATGTGACTGCTTGTGCACTGCAGTGCCATCTTACCCTGGAGCCAGGTCTTAAAGAATAAGGCTGGAGATGCTTTAAAAAGAGGAGCCACAAATTGCTCCTCACATTACACTAATCCTGATTTTAGTGGCCATCTATAAAGCATGGTCAAAGAATCAGGACTGCAAAGAAACCATGTTTGTATAATGACGACATGCCTGTTCTGAAAAGACTGGAGTCGTATTGTTAAAGAGGTCACTAACTTTTCCATTTCAAAACAACTGATTTAACATGCAGAGAGAATGACAGGTTTCAGTGAAACGTTTTGGCGTCATTTCTCTTGTGGAAAACTAGTATTAATCAGCTGGTTACCTAGATGTGCCTGAGCTGCTTTTTCCTACAAAGCTAAAATGTTGGGGTGCTAGTCGGGGGGGGTGTTCAGTGGTCCACTGGGACAAGAAAGGGAAGCTGTTAGAAGTCACTCAGCGTCCTGCTACGTGGTTGTCATTGCTGTCCCGTTCGGTCTGGCACCCAGACATGTTTCAGGGCTGTGCCAGCCGGCGGTAATGAGGCATGACCTTGCTCTCCGGCAGGTAGAGTGCCATCTCCAGGGCCACCAGCACAATGAATTCCAGTGCAAGGAGCTCACGGCGGTTGATACGGAAACGCTCCTCCAGCTTCTGCTCAAAGAGGGGAAAGAAGAAAAATGTTAAGAGATTTTGTGACAAATGCAAAAAAAAAAAAAAAAAAAAAAACCACCACACAACACAAACTGGAGTTGAGACCAAAAAGGGGGTTAAGTCTCAAGAGGTATCCTGTTGTTGGTAAGGTTGGCTCCTGAAACAGTACAAGTCAAAAAAGATTTGCAATATGCATTTAAAGACAATACTACTGGGGTAATAAAAGTATCTAGACTGACAACTTATCTTCTCACTGAGAGGAAGGTTGCCTTCAGTTTGGATGAGGCTGTTAGTGCCCCAAGGACACTGGATATAAGACATTGGGGAACAAGATGAAAGTGGGAGGTGATACGCATGAATAACTGACACTGCACTAAAGTGGTGTGGACGTCTTTTATATCCTTGGATAAAACTGGTTTGGCCCAGTTTGGCTAACAGTGCGGCGAGATGTGTGGAATCAAGGAACCAGGACTGCCAATGTCCTGGCCACCTCTCATTGAAGAAAGCAGCATCTTAAAATTCGGAATACAGTTTCTGCAGATCTTCAAGTCACCTCCCTCTGTCTCACACAATGGACATACCAATCATCAAAACAAGGTGACCAAATAGCAAGTTCCTCAGCAACTCCGGCATACAGGCTGTCATATGGAGCCACTCACATCAATCAGCACACGCACGTCCTGCTTGCGGAGGTCGCTGCTGATCTTGGCGGCCAACAGCACGCAGGCGGCTGCCACCAGCTTGCGGTTCTGCTTGTTCAGACGCCCCTGCAGCACCAGCTTCTCGAAGTAGACAAAGGCCATTGCCACGGTGACGGGCTGCAGGCCACAATCCTCACTCACCAAGTGCATCTCCCGCTTCAGGCTGCGTCATGGAAGGAGAGAAACGTTGATATACACCCAAGGAGAGAGCAAGAGCAGGAGTGTATGACTTTATACAAACGGTTTATACACTCACGCAGCGACAGGTAAAGCTTAGAGATGGACTGAGAGTGTTTAGCTACCCAGGTTAAGAAAGACAGGAAGTATACAACGTTTTTAGTAAAAGTATGAGTTTCATTCTCATTCTCCAAAATGCCTTTAAATGATAAAGCTATTTTTTCCTCCATTCATTTCAGCAAATGTAAACTACATCACCCCAACATTAATGGGATTTTGGCTATTTGGGGCAGCCAGGGTTCTACTCACAAAACATCCTTTACGGCAGGCTGCTGGGAACACCACCTATTTCTTGTTTATGTATGAGTGCTGGTTATTGAACTTCATTGCATAGTTCCATCATCTACCCTTGCAGTGTCTGATGTATTTTCCCGGGTCTGGCAACTGACATCACAGTCGGCTGCTGCAAGATCTCTCATACAGGTCGCAGTTACCTTCTTATCTTGCTTAGGGTGAGCTTGATGTGAGGGAACCTCTCCTTGAAGGTCTCATTCATGTCCTTCTTGAGGTCTGATGGTTTCACGTACTCAATGACTGTGGTCTGAGGGAGGCGAGACGCCATAAGGAAGACAAGCTTTGACTGCACACGGTTCCTTCTTAAGGAAGGGAGTGCAGAACAAAGTAAAACACCACCGGTCATCACTTTACAATGGGTTTGGCTCCATCTGCAGCAGCTCAAATACAGACAACACAAAAACTAGACAAGAACCACATAGAAAATTAAAGATGAAAGACTTAAGGATTCTTTTGAGGGTTACATTTGGGTTCTTGCTTTTCAAACTAGATGATGACACCACAGGTAAATTTGAGATAAGACTTAAATGTTCTCTCAAGTAAAACCTAATACACTGTCAAGCTGTTCTGTGCAGACACTATCTAGACCTTCAGCCAAGGGCTCAGATTTAAGGACATGAATGGGGCAGTTTTGAGCCAGCCCAGGAGAAGGGGCCCTCACCATATAGGAGGCAAAGATGAGCACACGTTTGTGCTTCCCACAGGGCCATCGGGGGTCACTCAGCAGGTTGGGGTCGTAATCAGACAAGTCATCGGCACCTGGAGGAAGGTGGAAACCGGTCAGGTCAGAGTCACTGGCCCGCAGAGGATTCCAAGATGGGTGGTGGAATGCCTTCAAGAATTTAAATTTTACAAAGCTGAAAATATTGCATGCACACACAAAAAAAAGTGATGAAATCACATTTTTTTCCCTACAATCAGCTGTCACAGTTGTGTGAAAGATCACCTTTTCATTTCCACTACTTTGTTGACACCAGTTTTTACCAATCAGCTCTCACTAAACACTACCTGCCCTACCCACCTGAGAGCTACAGTGCTGTGAAAAAGTATTTGCCCCCTACCTGATTTCTTTTTTTGCATGTCTGTCACACTTAAATGTTTCAGATTATCAAACAAATTTAAATATTAGACAAAGATAACCCAAGTAAACAAAATCATCACTTAATACAAAATGCAGTTTTTAAGGTAAAAAAAACTATCCAAACTTACACGGCCCTATGTGAAAAAAGTAATTGCCCCCTAAACCTAATAACTGGTTGTGCCACCCTTAGCAGCAACAACTGCAATTAAGCGTTTGCGATAACTGGCAACGAGTCTCACATCACTGTGGAGAAATTTTGGCCCACTCTTCTTTACAGAATTGTTTTAATTCAGCCATATTGGAGGGTTTCCCAGCATGAACCACCTTTTTAAGGTCATGCCACAGCATCTCAATTGGATTCAAGTCCGGACTTTGACTAGGCCATTCCAAAACCTTCATTTTGTTTTTTTTTAAGCCATTCAGAGATGGACTTGCTGGTGTGTTTTGGATCATTGTCCTGCTGCAGAACCCAAGCGCGCTTCAGCTTGAGGTCACGAACTGATGGCCAGACATTCTCCTTCAGGATTTTTTGGTAGAGAGCAGAATTCATGGTGCCATCAGTCACAGCAAGTCGTCCAGGTCCTGAGGCAGCAAAGCAGCCCCAGACCATCACACTACCACCACCATGTTTGACTGTTGGCATGATGTTCTTTTTCTGAAATGC
>JAACJT020000105.1:19832282-19855888 GCA_009936485.2 Gymnarchus niloticus | reverse complement strand
TACTTCACTTTGTCTGACAGGTTCTATTTAAGTGATCTCTTGATTCAACAGGTCTGGCAGTAATCAGGCCTGGGTGGAGCTAGTGAAATTGAACTCAGCTTTCCAAAAAATGTGATTAACCAGTTACTTCATGATTTTACAAGGGGGGCAATTACTTTTTCACATAGGGCCGTGTAGGTTTGGAAAGTTTTTTTCCTTAATAAATAAAATGCAGTTTCTAAGTGATGATTTTGTGTTTACTTGGGTTATCTTTGTTTAATATTTAAATTTGTTTGATAATCTGAAACATTTAAGTGTGACAAACATGCAAAATAATAAGAAATCAGGAAAGGAGCAAATACCTTTTCACAGCACTGTAAGCTCATCAATAATCAAAGGCTACGTCCACATTATCAGGCTGAAGTGACATCAGCCGGCACCGGCAGCACGGCAAAACAACAACGAATGACAGCAGTCAGTGGAAGGATGGGGAAGTTGGCGATTTTTTTTTTTTTTATTTGGGGAAATGAATCAGCTCAAGCCAACCTGCAAGGAACTTACCGAAATCGAGTAGTGTTCGAAACAATTGCCAAAGAAATGGCAAAGCGCGGCCGCAAACGAAAGTGGCTGTGATGTTTTTTGTTGTTGGAGACGCAGATGACTCATGCAAAAACATACTGTATCAATGTGCGCATGCGTGTCGTTTCGGAGGACAGAAGCGTTCACATTATAGTTAGATACAGATCACTTGTAATTATGAATGTCAACCGTCAAGATGTGGAAATCTGATCTAAGCAAAAAATTGGAATTGAACAATGAGGCTTGTAATGTGAACGTAGCCAAAAGCTATAGATCAGAAGTACACCTTCTTTGTGTTCCTTAGCAACCTCTCACTGTATGCTATAAACACAAAGTTAACATCTTTTACTGCCTGGATCCATGCTCGTGCTTATCAAGCCCTGACCATTTGCAGTGTCTTAGTGTTTAGCCTTCAAATAACAGTTTCTAATCATGGTGATGTGGAACCTGCTGTATTTCATATCTGAAAAACAGTAAGTTATGAAGACAAAAAAAAAATATTCTAACCCATCATATGAAAAACAATCTTGGTACTGAATGGTGGGTTACGTGTTACTAAGGTAACAGGGTGTCGCTTACCTATGTCAGGGCCCATGGGGCAGGAGAACCTGGCAGGGGTGTGACATTTCTGCATGCGAGAGATCTCCACTGGGGCACTCTTGCGCCTCACCAGGGCATTGGTGGGGAGGAGGAACTTAGCATACGACACTGTCTAGGGTGAAGGTGGGGAGGTCACACATGTATTGAATGGGTCACAGTTACCAAACAGCACCTTTCACCAGGAGATTGAGGAGAAACACACTAACTCCCTTTCACCTATCCATCGAACAACAGCTTATCCTCTGTTGGTTGGGGGGGAGAGGATGGGGGGGCTTATCACAGGCAAAATATTGCACAAGACAAAGGACAATGTTTCAGTTGGTGATGGGACAAATGAAGCTTCAAAACCCATGGTAGGTGGGAATATCCTAAACTAACCAATCAGTGCTGGCTCTACCCCTTACTCTTTGGGTACAGCATTGTTTCTTATTGGGGTTGAGCCAGCATTGATTGGTAGTTCAGGATATCCCCTCACTGGTTTCAATGTTTTAAAATTAGTGCATCAGCTATTTCATCATAGTAACAGTCTGTATCAAGTGCGTGCACATCCTTGAGGATCTTAGAGCTTAAACCTTGGGGAACCATGGGCAGAAAACAGGAGCAGGTCATCAGACTCAGTGTTGGATCATTTTTTGAGCACCCCATGATACATCCCCAACAACATCTCTCTCTCCACTGTCCAAAAAGCCCTATCATTACTGTACCACATGCCTATCCTATTCCACCCAGCCCCCTTACCTTGCCGTAGACACCGAGCTCCACGCCCTCCAGCGTGGGAGCAGCATCCAGGCTCGCCGTGGCCCCTCCTGAAGGGTGCCGTTGTCGTTCCGGCTCCAGCTTTGGATTGCTGAGGAGGGAGCATCAACAGAATTAGCCTCAAGTCAATGACCGTTTGCCGAGTCATTTAACTGTTTTACAAAGGTTAATGAGTAAGTCAAGTAATACAAGGAGACCTGACAAGCCCAATCCACCTTTTGCCATTTCAGCATCTCACCACTGTTTACCACACATCTCAGCACGTCCGCATGCTCAGTAGGGTGGAATGCATGATGGGAATTCACTCGTTATGAGTCACTGACAGGTTCCAGAGGTGTCTGGGAGTCACTGGCCAGCACTGTGATCACACTTAAGGTGTATGTGACTCCATTTAAACACATCTTTATTTACAAAATCTTTTACTGCTGAGGCTAGGGTTGTCTTCTACCAGGGAAAAACCGAAATACATGCCAAGGAATATGATGAGAACAAAGCCATAGTAAGACGTTATTGTAGACAATAATTAAAAAAGGCACAGAGGAACTCGAAGCTGCACAATCCATTTTGATCTGAATTTCAGAAAAAATCTAGAACTCAAACTTGAAAAATAAGAACCAATGATGAGGTCAAAAGTGATCAATTACTCAGAAAAAACTAATTTAAAGCATTAATTTATTACAAAATCAATCTGATGCATCAGCATATTAATTCTTTATTACAGTACGACTTCCAGATTTTACCTGAAAATGCAGAGTAAATTGCATACCCTTCACAGGACAGAATGTAGTAAAACCACTGTGAGCCTTGATGTTAGGGCAACGACCCTCTGGAACATCTGGTGACAGGACAAGGTCAAGGAGAGTGCAAGGTGTAGCATGTTGTTATTCCGGCCAAATGCCTTCAAGACTAGTGTTCTCCCTACATGCCGACCTAACAAGCCATGTCACAGGGCAAATTTAGACAAAACCATCTTCCCAAGACATTTAAGTATAAAAAGGGCTGAAATTAACTGGAGCCATTTAGGATAAGTACTATACTCAAGGTTGTTAGAGCAGAGATTCTCCTGGGATGTCAACCCACAACCTCCAGAGGTAGAACATATCCTTAAATGACATCTTAATGACACATGATGCCAAGCACTCTAATAAAAGACACAAGTCCATTCTGTCCATCACAATTTATCCAGAGAAAATCACATTGCATACGACATGAAAAAAAGGACTGACCTCTTCTTTTCAGGAAAATGTCAACCTATGTGATTACCAAAAAATTTTTTTGTAATTCTTATCTTGTACTCCTAATGAACTGATCCCTCAAAATGTAACAAACTATTCTTACTCATCATAGCAATTAGCTCTCACCAAATCCTTCTTGCTTTCAGAGCTTCCAGTTTCTTATGACGTATTCAATGCTGTAAAATGGTATACGGTAGTCGAGATAACGGAGAAAACCCAAGAAGCAGCACAGAAAAACCCAGCAATGTTTTGGTAGGAATTCCACTTAGTGGTGCAGCAGGGAAGGCCTGATGATGTGTGGGTGTTGGTGGGTGTGTGTGTGTGTGACAGTCATACCTGAGGCGGGGGCTCTGCCCGTATGGGACGATGGAGAGGGCAGCGCACAGGGAGCGCTTGGCACAGATCAGCACCACCCTGTGACACAGAGATGCATTTCTTCTCACACAATGTCCACAGTTAAATTCGAATGACAGATGTCAGAAGTACGATTCATGCATTTAACCCAGAGACATGAACACAGAAAGATGCATGCTGAGATACACACACAGCAGTGATGGGACAAATGAGGTTTCAAAACCCGTGGTAGTCTGGGATACTATCACCCAACATAGGTTCTGAAGCCTCATTTAGAACCAGCTTTGACTGGTTAGATCAGTATACTCCCACCCACCATGTGTTTCAAAGCCTCAATTAGCGCCAGCATTGATTGGTTAGTTCAGGATACTCTCACATACCACAGGTCTTGAACTCTCACTTAGCACCAGCACTGAGGGGTCGTTCAGGATACTCCCACCCACCAGGGGTTTCAAAGCTTCATCTGTCCCGTCACTAACACACACACACGTTCATGGTAAAGCTGGTCCCAGGAACCAAAGGGACAAGGACCAAAAACCCTTCCCCCAGCTGTCTGCTTACATTCAAGGCATTACACACACACCAACACGGCTCGCTGACTCCACTCTTACTTATTCATCAGTTACTTCAGCACAGAAACTTTCTCAAAGCACAAGCGAATTGCAGTATTGTCTACAGACATTAACAGAGAACTACCCATAATGCCTTTCTCCCCCTCAATAAGCTTGTGACTCATTTCCACATGGACTAACCCAACACCTGCAATGTGATTTCCTTATTTTGGTGGAGGTGAGCAGTAGCACAGGGAAATTTTACTTGTGGGGTTTTCTAGGTGAAGTCACTGCTTTTAAAAAGCAACACGGCAGCCTAGGTGTGCAGCCATAACAGATGGGTGAACGGATGTGCTTGTCAGTCATGTGACTGCCCCCCAGGCAAACAATGAGCAGTGCATAGATGATGTTGAACAGGAGGTGGAACCAGGGTCAATGAAAAAGGAGTACTTTGCAAATACCTGAAGCTGAGCAGCTTTGGTAAAATAGCCAGCAATGGAAATGAGTGAACACACTAACAAACTAAACAGTATGACATAACTACACAATACTGACGGAAATAAAGGTCTTGAATTTATTACATACCACCCCCACCACCTTACCTGCTGCCACCAATGTCATACTGTCGCATGCTCTTGATGAAGTGGACCTTCTTCGCTGGCCTCGGTCCTGGGGAGCCAGATGGATTTCGGAGCCTGTGCAGATGTAGAGGAATAGAATCAGCCAATCAGCACCCACATGATAGCAAGTGAAACAAAAGCAGAATTTCTAGACAATTCATCAAAGTGGATGGCACACTCTGCTCAGAGTCACCAAGGGGATCTGTGGAAGGCAAGCCATCATGTCCTTCCTTTAATCTGAAGGACCCTGTGCCATAACAAAACAAGGGCATGAGACAGTTCCTAGGGGACACAGTGCACGCTGGGCTTTATTCAGCCTGCTTTAAAGGTTCAGCTGGCTGTTAATTATCAGTACTAAATTTATACCTATGCATTTCCCCTAAAATAGGGCAGCAAAGTATAGTACATCTTACCCATGAGGGAACGGAAGATGCAATTCTTAGATCCAATTTAACGTTCACAAATAAAATGTTGCAATACCTCAACACCAGAGATTAAGCAGCGGCGGCCTACGCAGACATTAACTCCTAGGAATGGAGTCTGACTGCCCTGCAATAACATTTCTCGTCTCAGGCTGACTCAAAGGTTACAACAGCAGAATCACTATGATTCCTATCTTGGATTATATGGTTATAACATTCAGTTCTCTTTTTAAGGCAACTCTTCACATTCAGCTCTTTGCACACCAGCCTGTCTAGGGTCTAATTGACTCAGGCTACCACCAAAGGTAGTAGAGAACATAATAGGCAAAAACAACATAGATGGAATAACCATCTATATGACTGGGTAGCACTGAGAGGGTCAGGAAAGTGATGGAATATGTATTTTTACTGTGAATCCAAGTAAGTAGAGGGCACTCTCCAAAGACAGGCCATGGTCAGTGAGTTTGATTCACAATCACTTGGT
This sequence comes from Gymnarchus niloticus, assembly GCA_009936485.2. NCBI lineage: Eukaryota > Metazoa > Chordata > Actinopteri > Osteoglossiformes > Gymnarchidae > Gymnarchus > Gymnarchus niloticus. The sequence continues at coordinate 19,850,308 of JAACJT020000105.1, read as the reverse complement.
TGGATTCTTTCCACCCTCTGCCTCTCTTGTGATTTCAAACAGAAAGTGTTCCCTCATAGCCAACGTGACGAAACCTATCACACATGTACATACGTTGCTGTGTAGGGATATCCAACTATGGACAGCCAGAGTGAAGGTGGAAGAGAATTTGTACATCACGGTGATATCTGCACGAATCAGAACATAGCCATAGTGTAGCCCGTCCACCATCAAGCAGTCCAATGAATTGAGATTAATCACAGTTTAACTAGGCTACTTGGCTGCAGTCTCCCTGCATGTCAAAGAAATCCCAGCCATCTTAAACCAAGATGCATGACACATACATCACATACAACGGAGGACTCCAAGTCCATAGGTGCAATAATGTACACAGTAAACACGCTACACAAAAGACGTCTGTACTGTTTTACAATATTAAGGGCATTATTTTACACTTTTAGCCGAAGTAACTTGTAATTCTGCACAAGAAAAGATTACACACCACTCTATACGTGTATGTATCTGATAAAAAGAAATGCAAGAGATAAGAGGAGTACTGTACATAGATCCATCTACTAACTGGTCAAAGTAAATTACAGACATGGGCTGCTCGTACAGGGCCAGTACAACAGCTTTAACAAAAAAAACAAAAAGTGATTCAGGTCTGACCAACAGCAGAGATCATTAGACGTCCCAAGGAAACAGCAGCAAGTTGGTTAAGGATGACAGTATTGATTTCCTGTAATGATGGGATAAATGAGGCTTCAAAACCCGTGGTGTGCGAGAGTATCCTGAAATGCCAAGCAATGTTGACGATAACTAGCATTGATTGGTTACTTCAGGATACTCCCACCCATCACAAGCTTTGAAGCCTCATTTAGCCCAAGGGTTGGTTGGATACTTCAGGATACTCCATCTACTACATCACGGCTTTCGAAGCCTCATTTAGCCACAGCATCGATGGGTTACCTCAGGATATTCCCACCCATCACAGGTTTTGAAGCCTCATTTAGCCACAGCATTGATTGTTACTTCAGGATACTCCCACCCATCACGGGTTTTGAAGCCTCATTTGTCTCATGACTAATTTCCTGCATACACGAAAACATGCGTCCCGTATCTGTACCCAAAATAAACAGGACCAAGGCGGGCTAGCGACAAGCAAGCAACCAGAATCCGTTTTCTTAGTTTCCCTTATAGCTAACCGAAAAGTCACCCAACTAGCCAAGACTGGACGCCCTTTTCAGTCCAAGCCGGAATTGGCAAACAGAAAGTGCGCACACTTTTAGAAAGGGCTTCACTGTTCTGCGGTGACAACGCAATATTTGTTGATTACATTGCCATGGTATCTTAGCAATTAAAGAGCCGCGATAAGATGAAATGTTCTCACATTTAAACTATAAGAATGGAATTGTGTCTAATTATAGCTTTCATCTGTTTATCACCCCTTTAATTCTGGCCCAGAGTGGATGTTCACTCGCTCATTTTACATTGACAGATGCAGAAATTCGATCTATTATCAGCACTTGCAGTTCTGAATCCGACTGGAGAAAATAACACTGAACTGTTCTTAAAAATAAAATCGGACTTACTTTTGCCGTGCATCCAAAGACGCAATATTGCTATTCTGAGTTGGCAGTGCGGTCGGCAACTTATAGGTAGTTAATAGGGGATTTGCTTGCATGGCAGACAGTGAAAGAATGGTCCCTTGCGCCGAGCCCGGGACGAGTCTTCCCCCTTCGAGGAGGTTATCGCTGCTCCACGCAGCACTGAAGCCTACCGAAGAAGGGGAAACATGACTAGGCGCTTGGCTAACGACCGTGATCCTCGACCCGGGAGTGGCAGCTCCCCCGCTCACGGAGGGTGACAGATCGCTGAAGGTTGCACAGCTGCTCGTCGCAGACCGCGGCAGACCGGCCACCATTGCCGGGGCGTCCAGACCACGGAACTCCGGCTCACTTTGACTAGGATTCCCCTTACCTAATCCATAAATGGGGCGCCCATCTAAAGATATGTTTTTAAGAAATAAAAGCGCTGCCTGACGCCGCCGAGAGTCCTTACTTTTCCTTAAGCGTTCTTTATTTAGCTTGCCTGTCATACTACGCGCACCACAAGCGGCAGACGCCGCCATTCTCGAACTGAAAGTAAAGCTCGTGCAAACGGAAAGCATTTTACCGGCTTGTGGACTTTGCCCCACCCACTGCGAACCTATTGGATGACAGCAATAAATTAGGCAAAACACGCAGTTTCGAACGATTCTATTGGCTACGGGTTGCTTTTCGTTAAATTCGACTTGTTAGGGTTCAAGCACGGTCCGTACGGAACTCTATTGTTTTAGTCCGGGTTTGTTTTTAGGGTTCAAGCACGTTTCGTGCCTATGCGTTGCGGAATGGGTATCATGGGTTGACGCAGGTAGTGCCAGCATAGGCAAGCAATCAATGCTGGATGGGTAAAATGGGATGAAGCATTCAGTACTGGATAGGTAAAATGGGCTGAAGCATGCAGTGCTGGATGGGTAAAATGGAATGAAGCATGCAGTGCTGGATGGGTAAAATGGAATGAAGCATAGGCAGTTGGGGGCATAGGCACATGGGGCGTGACTGAAGCAAGCAGCGCTGGAATGAATATAATGGGATGTAGCATGCAGTGCTGGCAAGTAAGCATTCGGCTGCTGTATGCGCGAGGTTGGACCTTGATTGGATTTTAAAAACACCGGATTAAACCGGCCCCCGTGATACACTATAATTAGACAATAATTACTGTAGGTAAACGTCTTTTGTAACTAAGCATTCGGCCGCTGTAGGCGCGCGATTTTGTCCATGATTATCTTTAAAAAATACTGGATTTATCCATTGCCCATGGTACTCTATAACTAAAGCAATATTTCCTTTAGGAAAATGTCTTTTGTAACCAAGCATTCGGGCAGTGTATGCGCACGGTTAGACCGTGATTGGCTTTTAAAAATACCGGATTTATCCGGCGTGCGTGGTACACTATAACTCTAATAGGGGATTTGCTAGCATCCCAGACAGTGAAAGAATGGTCCCTTGTACCGAGTCTTCCCCCTTCAAGGAGTGCATGGCTGCTGCACATATGGGGCGTGGTTGAAGCAAGCAGTGCTGGATGGTAGAATGGGTTGAAGCATGCAGTGCTGGAGTAGGCAGTGAAGCATGAAGTGCTGGTATAGGCAGTTGGGGGGCATAGGCACATGGAGTGTGGTTGAAGCAAGGAGTGCTGGCATAGGCAGTTGGGGAACACAGGTGCCTATGCCCCCCAACTGCCTAGGTCAACACTACCTGCGTCAACCCCTAAATAAAAGCTCTTTGCATTGTTCAATGGTCAAAGTTGCTTTTGCTTTATGCTTTAGTCAATGGTTCATGATGTTCCTATTGGTACTGGTGCTTGATCCCACCCATAACTGCTTGTGGTTATATTTTAATTTATAACATTGATCTACAGTATATCCTGTTAGTAAGTGTACATGATATGACAACTTATCTTGGTACTTGCAGTGCTGATAAATATTTTTAAATGATTTATTAGTGCATCTCTGAGAGTGAAATATAATTTATTTTTCTGTATAATAATGGCTATATTTGTTGATCACTTATGAATTAATTTGCATTCCTTTCTACTTTTCATGCAGCCAGTGGCACACATAAATGAGTAATCCACCACATAAAAAATTAGCCCATCAGTTATATACAAATAAAATAATGATTCACATTTACAACTGGTTACTTGATTTTTGAGTTTTTCTTCTGTTATAGATGCAATGAATTGAAATTTTTGCTACATATGAATTATTAATGAATGAATGAATGATAGATTGATAGATAGATACATACATACATGCTTATATAAGCATCCCTACCTGAGACTGCTATAATAATGGATAGTGATGTCAATGATCTAAAATACAACAGCTATAAGTGAAAAGGTGGTATGGACACAGACTTGTCATTAAAGATTCAAATCTGGGGGAGGGGAGTGTTGTGTTTCAAGTTTATTGTCATCTGTATTTCTGCAGGAGGCACACTTTCTTGTATGCCCCCTGCACGTTTTTAGTTAACTCTATATTAAAGAATTGCAGTAAGTAGTAGCATTGGATAACAAGACTACAGAAACAATAAGTAACAGACAGTAAATAGCTCAGAACAACAAATAACACTGAACAATAAAGAACACAATTAGACACAAAACAGTGTATCACACAGAAAATAGCAAATGAGTGGTGATAAGTGTGCAAATGCCCAATAGTTTGATCTACAGGGTACTTGTACTTTATATCCTGCAACTGTTGAGTAGCCTTATGACTGGCAGATTGAAAGTGTTTTCTGAAACTTGTGATTTCAATGCTGATGGCTTTTTGCCGCCTACCAGATCGGAGGCTGGGGAAAACTGGATGTGCAAGGAAACTGGAGTCCTTGGTGCCTGACTTTCTGAGACAGTGTGCAATGTAAATGTCCTGAAGTGAAGATAGATGTGTTTTGCTGATGGTGTGACGTCCTTCTGCAATACTCCACTGTTCCAAGCTGAGTGGTTTCAACATCACATTGTATCCAGTAAGTATGGACTCCACTGTGCAACTGAGGATGTGTTAGGTGATACACTTAAATAGATGCTCCGTAGTCATTCGAGACACACATTTTGAAATGGTTTTCTTTATTAGTCATAATGAAGCTTTCACTGTGTACAGAAATGTTTTTATTAAATTAGTTCTGAATTTGACCTAAGATAGCTTGCCAAATGAACATTTTCTTTGCGTATATTTAGGGATATTTTACATGTAAACGTTCCTCAAAGGCACAGTGGCAGGGTCCGCTCAAGCGTATTTTGGTAACAAATTTCGGCGTTTTAGACTTCATGCATAAAAATGGGAAAAGGGTATATGGAAATATATGGGAGGCGTAGTTTAAATACCCTTACGTCGACGTGAACGTCAAATATTATCAGGTAATTAATTTAAAGTAACTTGTCTCATTGAGATGATAAAACATAACATTATCATGTGATTATAATTTACATATGTGCGTCTGTTTCTCTATTGAGGCGCTACCAGTTGATTACCCTACGAACCAAAACAAAACGTTCTGCTATCTGGTGTAACCTATAAAGGGAAACATTCGCTAGAATCATTATTGTAACCGAATAAAAACCACAGAATTGCAATTATTGGAAAGGTAGTTGTGCAATACAAACGCGTAGGGTGTTTTCGAATTCATGTCAAGCGGTCTGGGATTACTTATAACACCATCCTCTTAATTATAATATAGCCTAAGCCTATATCTTTTTTTTAACAAAATTTTAATAAGCCAAAGAGCAAGTTAAGAATCGAGTGCATTACATGAAAGTGGGTGCAAATATGACAGAAAACACAAATAATTCACATTATTTTGATTCCGGGATCTGTAATATACCGAAAACATTGTTAGTAAAATAACCAGGTAAAGCTGTCAAGTGGAACGTAAAATACTCTCCGTGTTTGATTACGTCTATGTGTTCTTCAGTCAGATGGCTGGCGGTCAGAAAAAAACTATGCGTGTCATATTTTATTTATTTATATGGCACCTGGACTCGGAGAATTTCCTCAAAAGCAAAGACAGTCGAGAAGAGTAAATGAAAGTGGACTTATGTAAGAGCAGCTACAGTGTAGGTCGCTGATCTTAAGCAATTAAAACAGGCTCAAAGTTACAACTGAGCATAAAAAATCCATTATGGCCACATGAGGGCAGTATTATGCTTTGAATGGGGGAAGGTGGGGCATTTATACCATTTCCCTTTTTGCTAAGATTGTTTTACAGTGCTCCAGGAAATTTTGTTTTTAAATTTTTTTTTTCCATTTTCCCAGTTAAGAGGTTTTTTTTTTTTGGCCTATAAAACAAAAATTACTGTAAAAATAGGGATTCTTTCGTACTTACTAAAGATACTTGCTACTTCAATGAGTGTATACACATTCGAGTACTTTAAAGGTAACTTTAAGTAGTAAATAAAGGCAGCATGACACGTTGTATGAATGTAACTCGCTATTTCGATATTACTGAAAATAGGCAACATCCTGAAGTACTCACAAAGCAGTGTGATCACATGGTTGTACAATTGCCTTGCCTTCTGTCATAGTGTCATGCCCGTCATATGTCATAGGTTCCATCCCCAGGAGAGTCATGACCACCATGACTTCAACCCTGAATACAGCTGGTAGTCACAGGTAAAGACTCATTCTCTGTGCTCTGTCTTGACATTTACAATTAGGACGTGCTTTTGTTTAGAGAAACTTGCATAGTTAACCATGTTATACTGGCACCATTTCGCAGTACTGAGTTATTTATTATACCATATATTTTCAGCTTAATATCCTCATCAAGTTTGAAATGCTAGTTCTATTCCAGAAACGTGAGTCATCTCCCTTCATAGGATATGTAGGGGGGTGGAGTGGGGGTGCAGTATGGAGCCTAGTGTCATGCCCACATCCACCAGGTCATCATTTCAATCCCCAGAGTATTGATCTCACCTGACTCTAATTTCACATAATCAACCTAGACTATATCAAGTATCTTTGTGACTTTTCACATGCTTTGTGCAGTCCATGGGTTTTCTTGTTGGGCATTGTTTGCATTTGTTCCCCCCCCAGTAGAATATCTTATAAACCATCAAGGGATGGTTTCTAAAACCCAGATTAAGGCTAATCTGAAACTAAATTTCCCTCTTAAAGTGACAGCCTGTGAAAAATTAAATTTAAGATCAAGTGGTACTTGTGTTCCTGTGCTTGTTAGCAAAATGTTATAATCTCAAAAAAGCATAGCTGCATGACTATACCAAACATGCATGTAAATTGCATTCCTTACCAGACAAACTCTTTAAGAGGGTGATTTAGTATAAGATTAGGTTGAATCTGTGTTTAAGAAACCACCCTGTGATGGTTAATAAGATAGTCTGCTGTTTTAGAAACTACCCCCAAATGTTTGCACCTATTCCCTCTGTCTCAAAGTTCTTTTTTATGTAACAGATTTTCCAGTTAGACGGTGGATACAGCTGAAGGTTTTTATCAGCACTATCTCATCTGTCAACTTTTAGTACAACAACAGGAGCAAAATTGGCAGTAGACTACTGCTGTTGATGATGGGGCCCGTGGATGACCACAGCAGCAGACCCCGCACGTTCTCCTCCTACAGTCCCTGTAACAAGCCAAGCTGGTTTTCCATTCGTTTATGCCACCTGGCTCTGTCAGAGCATTATAATGATTCCCAGGATGCTTGTTGGAGTTTCCTCCTACAGTGTTCCATCTACGTCATTCAGAAGGGAACCCATTACCACACCAAGGCTTCCTAGGTAGCTTTTGTCATCTTGCTGTTAACTGAGAGAACGTTGGAGTGGGAGCACCAAGGTAGGGGAACAAGATAAATCACTCACAGATCTCTTCCAGTCCATTTTCCAACATCCAGCCAAGGGTTGAGAGGCTGGAAAGCAGCTGCTAAAGCTCACTCTGGGTAAAAAGTAGCCAGCAGATTATGCTCCTTTATTTTGTACCCTGGCAGCCAGTAGTGGGTGGAATGAACAATCCCTCATTATGCTTTTCTTACGGGCTGTGTCAGGAGCTTCAGATAGAGCTGGCCTTCTGAGATGATGATTTGTCCTTGGCGGAGTTGATTTCTCTGTCCTTCTGTCTGGATGACCCACCAAGGGAGAAAACACCTTGGTAGCTCTAGAGTCTTCAACTCAGACCAGGTCCAGGTTCCTGATCCCATGAAAGACAAGTCTAGGCAAATTTATTTATTTGTATAACACCTTTCATACACATAGACAAATAAAGTGCTTTACATTGCAATAGGTTAAAAGAGACTAAGTACATTGCAAAAAAAACAGATGTTGAATGCATAAAATAAATGAAATTGTGGCAAATTTAATACTAATAAAAAGACAAAATGCTTAATAATGCAGATCAATCATAAGTGCAAGAAAATGGAAGAATTTTCAGTTTTGATTTGAAAGTGCATAAATTAGGAGAACATCTAAGATTTTCTGGCAGCTGGTTCAAACAATATGCATGTGACATAATAGTTAAATGTGGCTTCTCAATGTTTGGTTCTAACTTTGGGTACTGCTATGTGATACCTGTCTGTTGATCTTTTAGGTCTATATTGTTCATCTTCGTTAATCATTTACATCCTTGGCTGCTAACCGATTTTTAAACAAGTGCAAGCACTTTAGTGTCAATTCTATACTTAACTGGGAGTAATTGTAAAGATCTGACGATTGGAGCTGTATGTTCTGCTCTCTTTGTCCTAGTTAGAATTCTTGTAGCAGAGTTTTGAATGAACTGCAGAAGAGCAGAATACAGATGCAGTTATCAAGTCTGGAGAAGAACGGATGGATCAGTTTTTCCTGGAGAAACATAAAGCCTTTGAATCTAACTGTATTTCCAAGATGATAGAATGCTGATTTGTTAATTGCTTTAATATAACTCCTGAAAGCAAGTTCCAAGTCGATATGAGCACCATGATTTCAAACATCATTTTTAGCTATAAGACTGAGTCTTTCCTCATTACTGGCAAATACAATAATCTCTGTTTTGACTTTAATTTTGAAATTGTTGTGCATTGTTATTTTAATTGTTCCATGCAGTGGCACAGCTAGACTATGGGCCATAGTCACTTGGTGAGAGACCATATGAATATGATACCATTTAGTTGTTATCTGCATAATGATGATAATTGAAAATACTCTCTTGTAGAATTTTCCCTAATGTTGATCATATAGAGATTGAATAAGAGGGAACTGATCACTGCAGCACCCCACAGGTCATGGTTATCCTAGGGCAGGACGGAAAGTTATCACCCAATTTTCTGTTCTGTTAATAGTGTTGAAGGCTGCACTTAGGTCTACCAGCAGGGAAACTGACCAAATAACCAATAACTGTCATTTTTAGTGATTTTGGGAAAGCACTTAATAATAATGATCTACTTACTAATTTGATTCAAGCTGTCACTACGCACTTAAAAATGCTTTATAGAAAAATGGTTGGCCGAGAATGAAGACAGCAGGAGGACGAATTTGGCTGTATCACCATTTTTTCTAGATCTTGGCTTAATTAACAAAAACATATTTGAAATTCTGACTTCAGTCAGTCATTTTAACATGGTGATAAAGGTGGCATGGCTTCACTGTTAAAGATTTGTTAATAGCCAGTCTAGTATTTTTGATTCTGTTATTAAAGATTGGTGCAAACGCATCACATGTTAAATGGGAAAGTGTCTCAGGAACTAACTGTAATGGTGCATTTATTAGCAATTCCACTACAGGCAATAGTGTTGTTGATGTTTCTGTTCATCATTTAAGATGATCTGTTGGTGCAAGACCTGACATTAAAAAAATCTAGCTTTAGTGTGTTAATTGAAGGCTTTGAGTCTGTGTTTGACGCTAAATAGATGATAGATTGTACCTTCTGTCACCATGGGAGATAAGGAATAGCATTCATGCTGATGCTGTGGCAGCAGCTGAGGGGCTCTTTCAGAGGAAGGATAAGCTGGCTGGGGGTCCTGATACAAGGTGCTATGGGGGGCAGCCTTAGATGGATAGAAAGTTTTGTTTAAGCACATGCAAGTTCTTCCATCTTCTCTGAGAAGGTTAAGGGTGGGAGGTTCAGGAGAGAGGGGAGGAGCAGAAGAGGGTCATCACAGCTCTTGTCCGATGGCTGAGACTTTTCCGATAGGTAGCGGATATTGAGATTTCAACATTCAACTGCATCCCCCAATATTGTCACTGTTGTGTGGGGTTGATCTCCCAGTGGCTCGCAGGTGAAAGTGCATGTTTTTCGTCATCCTAGTCTGCCGGTCTGTGGGGCAAATGGATGGGAGAGGCAGAACACAAAATTGTCAAGCACTTTTGTGCCAAGTTATCTTGTCTAAAGAGTTCTTTATACTCCTAGAAAAAGTTGACAATTTCAATATAATTTATATCACTTAATCTGCAGGTGTCAGAGAGCCAAGTGTTCAGGCTTAATTAACAGGAAAACATATTTGTCCCTCAAGCTGGAATTGGTCCACTGATAAATGCTTCAATTTTAAATTTCCCAAGACTTAAAATGTTCTATGAGGTTCATTAATAGCTCTGATTGCTCTCTGCAAGTGTTGTTCAAACCGACATGAATAATAATTTGATTGCTCGGTGCTCACACACTACTTTGGGTACTTTTAATTAATGTCATAAACAGCGGTGCTGGGAGTGTAACATGTAGTTATAGCTTTGCTGTATACTATTCAAACAGAGTAACCTATTGATCAGAGATCTAGGGGTGGCCATTGCTTATTTGACCCCATACTACTAGCATTATCCATACTTAAATGTGTGTTTGAATGCAACTTAGATGGTTCATTTGATAAGCATTTTCCTCATGCAAATTAATCATATCTCATATCTTTTATTAAGACATATTTATTGTGGGTGCTATACAGCTGTACCCTTCTGTGCTGTTTTTACTGTCTGGTAGCTAGTTAGGTTTCAGAAGTAGCATCAAGCTTTGGCACTTTGATAGACAGATACCCATGAGTATAGAAGACACCAGCATGGAAATCTTAGAGCCCTGCATTTTAGGTCTAGTATCATTATTGCTTCCGTTTGTCCGTGGTTATTGTTCTGACTCAGCATTGTCAGATTTGCTACAGTCAACTGGGTTACCCAAGTTTGATACTGAAGAAACACCTCTTCATGGTGTACTCAAAATGTTCTCACCCTCAATTCTGAGGTTCTTTGGCAGGATCACGAAAAACCTTTTTTCCACTGCAACAATCCTCCAGAGTCATTAGTGGCAGCTGGAGCAAGACAAGCTGTCAGAATTGAGAGGATATATCTCTCACATGAAAGTATAATTAAAAATAGAAAATGGCCAAAAAACAGAACAACCTAGTACCTAACTATCAGGCTAAGCAGATGAAAAAAAAAACATCAGCTCAGCATGAACCCCCTCCACAAGATATTTCATTCCAGTATTCTTCTCAGAAGAAGATGGACTATAATTATTTCTTGCAGTTAATAATGTTTCTCCAGAATGAAGATTTTAAAAGAGAAATTAATAGAAATCATTATAAGGCTATAAATAAAATACTTAATCTAAAAAACTTGTTTTTCTACCAGTGGAAAACATTTGTACTATAACATTGTACACCTGTTTCTTTTCCTTCTTCATGAGAGTGCTACCCAGCTCACAACAGGGGAAAGGCAGCTCGGGATGTAAGCTAATTCATATTTGTACTGTAATGGATCAGGTCATTTCTGACTCTCTTTTTGTATTGAGGAGCAACATCACAAGCCCAAAGTGTGTCATACTTTAAATGGATCAGTTCTTGAAACATTAGCTGTGATGGTAACTTTGAAATGAGATGCTAACCATCACAATACTGCAGCCATTATAGAGTCAGGAGCAGCTAACAACTCACATAGATGCACATCTGGCCCACACCCTCCAGATTCCTGTGACGGCATGTAACATTCCATTGTATGATTTCTTGGATGGAGGACCTTTTGGTTCAAGGAGGGTTATGAAAATCAAAAATTAGATATGCTCAGTAAAAGTCAAATCAACTGAGTTATCACCACATCAACCCTGGAACTGTGCAATATAGGTTCTGGTATAAGGGCCATACTTTCAGGATCTTTGGTCTACCCCTTTCTACAAAGAAGACAACTAAAATATAACATATCCAGAAAAGATGAAAGCAGAGGATTATTATACTATCTTTTTCACCGGCTTCCCCAGAATTTTGCGTTGTGGAGAGGTCTTATGTCCTTGAATTCACTATAGAGAACTGAAGCCCCACTGAAGTGACAGTGAAGTACCATTATCCTTTACCTCTGGAGCCAGCTGCAATGGAACAGTCGTGTGAGGTATGCATCTACACTAAGTGAGGTCTTTATTGGGCATAGAACTAGATTTGCATTAGGAAAAGAGATGAGTGAAAGACAGTCTTTTCTGTCACCTCAGGGTACTGTGAGTATCTGGTAATTAGCTAATGCCCCATCTAATTTCCAGGCTTTCGTTAGTGAGATCCCATGTGACATACTTCACTGATTTATGGAGGTCTGTGTATGATCATATACTCCTTGAGCTTACAGGAACATGCTGGTCATTTAATGGCAATTTTGACAATTCATGCACAGATTGTTAAAGCTGAAAGTATTTGTTTTTCTAAGGGGTTAAATCCTGAGTCGGGGTGGGGGTGCACCATGGAGCACAAGGTGCAGGCAATACTGAAGTGGTTAAATTGCATATTACTGAAAGAACTATGCCACTTCCTGGGTGCTGTAAATGTTATAAAAAATTTCATCAGGAATTTCAGCACCACTCTAGTACCCTTGTAGTCTTTTTTGATGATTCACTCCTCTAATTTTCTTGGTCACCTGTTGCTGTGAGATCATTTGAGGACAAAGTCTCATTTTACCATGACTCCACTACTGATCCTCTGCTTCTTTATGCCAGAGGTGGACTGCTCAGAAGTAGCAGTGAGGGCTCTCCCAACTCAGTGTCCAGGAGATGTAGCCAAACTGCACTACATCCCTGAGCTTTCTTCTCTATCACCTGCTGAGAAGAAATATGATGTAAGGAACAAGAAACTATTATCTATTTAACTGGCCCAGGACAGAAAAACTGGAATCACGGGGTAGAGGGAGCTCAACAATTTCTTGTATCAAGCTCAACAATTCACTCCTCATCAAATTAGGTGTGCCCTGTTTTATACTCACTTCCAGTTAACCATTTCACGTTATCCTGGGTTTAAGCCCAAAATAGCTGATGCATTGTCTTGGGAGCTGCAGCCATCATCACCTGAACCAAATATATCACTTCCTGGTTGCTTGGGATTAGGAAAGGGGGTAAAAGGGGCACCAGCCCAAGACCCCAGACTGCTTGACTGCACTACAGTGAAGACCTATGCACCATGGCTAGTGCATGGTAAGTTTATTCATACTGCTCCTTCTTCCAATCTTCTTGGTGTAAGACAAACTCAGCAGCTTCTTTCATCACCGTATTTCCGGCCATCCCTTAGCAGAGATATGTAGGATTGTTCAATCATACTCAATGCGTACCCAGGCCAACACCTCCAGACACCTACCTGCTGGTACACTGCAACTCTTTCTGGAACCTCAGCAGTGGTCACAGCTTTCTGTGGATTTTGTAATTGACATACTTCTTTCTGAGAGGACACACAACAATCCTATTTATGGTGGATAGATTCTCCAGGCCTGTCTTCTATATTTGCCTGGACTTCGCACTACCCCTAAAACAATGGAGGCTCTGTTCCAGAATGTGCTCTATTGCTTTTAACTACCTTAAGACATTGTGCTTGACTGTGGAACTTAGTTTACCTCCCAAGTGTAGAAGGCATTCATGGTAACGTTAAGGATCACACCGAGTTTAACATCTGCTCTTTACCTCCATTGTAACGGTCAGGTGGAGAGACTGAATTAGGAACTGTATCAGTACTTTTGCAGTTATTGTGAATACTGGCAGGGTGACTGGTACAGGTTTCTCCCCTGGATAGAGTCTGCCCAAAATTCTCTCAAACATTCCTCTTTGTTAATAGCAGCCATTCAGTGCATCCTTGGCAGCTAGCTGCTACCGTTATTCTGGAGCCCCCGTCGCGATATCCCAGCGGTGGATGAATGTCTTAACATACCTCTATCTGCAGAGATAATGTGACTTTGGGGTACTGTCACACTCATTAGCTCAACTTCTGTTAACCCAAACACTAGACTAATTTCCTGTAGTCAAGCTAGACTGTATAAAGTTACAAATCTCTGGATTTCTTACCGTAGTCTCACAAGCTTTGTGTGATTCTTTGGAGTCAGTGTGGATTCTTTACTTTTCCTTATTTTGTTGCTCTTTATGTCTTTTCGTATTTCTTTTACCAGTAAAATATCTTATACACATTAAGAGTTTGAACCCATTCCCTCTGCCTGCCAGTGATAACTTGAAGATTTTTCATTTCATATGTTTCTTAGTGCCTGTGGTAATCTTATTGGCCAGTCTTGCCTGTTTGTTTTCAGTATGATTAAAGGCCTGGATTTCATCTTTTTCTGCCTGTTCTCAAATTTGTAGGATTATTGAATTAAATATTAACCCAAAAATGACTAGTGAGGGAGTTTTTGGGATGGAGGACAAATGACTGCACCATTTTCTGGTGCATATGTTGTGTCAATGTTTACCGGTTAAGTGATTTGAGAGTGCGGCGGATAAATAAAGTGCTTGAGGGCATAACACACTCTGCTTCTAAGATCCCACAATGTGCTGAAGTAAGGTTGGGCAGCCAATTTGAGCTTTTCCGAGATTCCAGAACGAAGAGGTGAAAAAGTGAATCCCACTGCCTGCTTAATGCAAGCCCCTGGCTCAGCGCACAAGTCTTGCTAAAATAATTGCATGTTCCACCACAAAAAAAGACATTTACTCACAACGCCGTAGGGTCTTCTGCTCTCTTTTCTTCCAGTGCTGAATATCAATCTAAAGCCCTTGAGCATGAAACTGAAGTAGAACAAACTACAAGACATGCTTAACTAGAAAAATGAGGAAACAAAGGAACCTCTCTGGGTCGGGATGACAGGACTGCATGTGGACTGAAGGCACCGCGAGCAGTGCTGCTAACAAAATCCACGTCGAATAACTGAAAGTCAATCTGAAAACAAAGCACCTTTTTTTTAATGAAAATGGCTTACAGATAGGTTTTGCTTGATTAATATCAGCATTACATTTAATGCTGCCCGGGAAAAAACTGAAAGCCAATAGCAAGTTCTTAACATGCGACGCTGTATGCATCCTGCCTGTGATCCCCCACATCCTCCAGATATAAGCTGTGATACATTTATCAGATATGATTAATGAGTCACATGGTGGTTGCCGGAGGAAAAGTCTGCCTATCTGACAAGTTATGAGGTTACAACACTGTAGGTGCTTAGAGCTGCAGTGTTCAAGCTCTTCTATCATCAGTGTGGAGCAGCTGGTTCGTTACATCCATTCATCTTCTGACCTGCTTATTCTGGACAGGGTCACCTGGAGCGCATCCTAGGCAGCGTAGGACGCAAGGCAGGGGTACGCACGCACGAGCAATCCAGAGTCGTCAATTAGCCTAACTGAGGGAGGAATCTGGACTCCCTGGCGGGGAACCTGTGTAACACAGAGAGAATGAGCAAACTCCATACATACCAACGTGAGCTGGGATTCAAAAGCACAACACTTGCTACCCACTGAGCCGCTGTGTTGAGTTGTTATTTGAGCTATTTCATGGAGGGTACAGGTTTTAAAACTCCAGACATGCTCATTTTGCTTTGAAGGCTCTCAGCCTGTTTACTGAGGTTTTTCTCCAACTGCATTTTTGTCTGTTTTTTTTCTTTTATTTTTTTCATACCTGTTACTTCCTGCCTTCAGCATCTAACAACATCTGACTCAAACAAGCAAGCAAACAAACAAATATCCCTCCAATATATACATACAATAAATAAATCATATGTATATATAATAACCATACCATAATAGTATATCTAACACATTTCCACAGAGTAAAAAATAATTAAAAAAGTAAATATAAATAGGTACATGTAAACAATGTAGTAAAGTTTGCAACCAAGTAAAACGAAATAAACGTCAGTCAATCACACTGGCTATCACATGACATCTGAATTATGTATATGTGTGGCATGAGAGATGCTGCCACAATGTCCCTGCACTGGAGGATCGACATCTGCTCTGCAGGCTCCTGAGATCCACAGGAGACCAATGCTGAAAGTTCAGGCAGTGTCCCCTGACATGGCTGTTCTGTATGACCCAGTGTTTCCTCAGCAGTACCCATGAACAGTACTCTCTGACACTCTCAGTACCATGTGTAGCTCCATCTCAGGGCTTCTCCAGCAATCCCATGGGCTGTTCTCCTTGTAAGCTGATCCCTGACCTTTCACAGCCCAAACTTGACCATTTTTTTTCCTCCATCTTGGTCCCCCATTCTAGGTTTGTTTGTACCTGAAGGGGTGAGCTGGCCCATTCAAGTGTGAATCATGGAGAGAGGGGGTGGGTCCATAAACTTGAGGGCCCTGGAACAGCTCCAGCGAGCACAGAGCAAATAAAGATGTCAGGGGAGGCGGTGGTGGTCACACCGTTGTCTCATACTCCATCACCTCCTTTGGGGAACTCATGCTGCGGTACTGCAGCCGAGGTGTCACTGGCGAGGTACTCTCCAGCATCAAGATGGTTTTGCGTAGCCTCCGGTCAATAAAATGTGCATCCCAGGCTGGGTACCTCTTCCTGGGCAGGTCAATCCGGATAACCGGTCCCTCCACTCGCAGTGTGTGGAGAGCTGCAGGGGCACAGGGGGTCGGGCCAGGCCGGACTTGAAAGATGGGCGGCATGCTGTCTTTGTCCCCAGCCTCTGCCCCCGTAGTCCTCTGAAGGGTTCTGGGGGGGCTCCTCGCAATCACATCTGGGGGCGGGGTTGGTGTCACGATTGCCGTTGCCCCTGTCTCTGGCACGGTGCCAGAGGACTCGTCTGCCCCGCCCCTCACACAGCCCCACTGGGACCCCAAAGCATGGCCATCAGGGTGAAGCAGACAATAGTAGACCAGCATAAAGAAGGTACCCAGAGCCTGGCTGCAGGCTACCATACAGAGCACCAGCAGGGCACAGAAGTCTGAGGTGTGAGGCCCACGGTGCAGGTACCAGAGCACCATCAGCACCACATTCTCCGCCAGTTCCACGGCACAGTAGGCAAGCAGCCGGCAGCGGGCACCGCCCTCACGGACATTGAACCAGCAGAACACATAGACTATGCCCACCATCATATTGTAGACAATCTCCTCCCACTTAGACATGCAGAAGTCTGTCTCGCCCTGGATGATCCAGAAGGTCATGAGGCACCAATGCGTGACCACAAAGATGCCAAATTGGAGCTGCATTACAGAGGCAAAGAGAGCAAAGGCAGCGGCTCGTGCCCCAATGGAGAAGAGGTACCACAGCATCTGGACCACTGCCGCCTTGTAGGACATGGGTGCCTTGTCGTCCCGTGAGTCTCGCAGCACCTTCTGGTAGGAGGCCATCATCCAGGCCAGAGATACCAGGGAGGAGGAGGCTGACAGGCCTGGAGGAGAGAGAGGAAAAAGAAAGAGAGAGCAACAACAGAGGAGTGAGTGACAGGGATAACGCACGAAACAGGAAAGGAGCGTGCCTGCATTTCGTCATGTTTCGGTCTACACCTCTCATGGTTTTCACACCTTCTTTCTGCTCAACTGGAATGACTGAGCCACCTCTCACCCTGCAGGGGCAGAACCCACTGGCTGTGGACCATGATGCTGAGCTGCAGGACCAGCTGGGGGGCACTCTTCAGGAAGCTCTCCAGCAGGCGTAGCATGCTGACGTCTGCGCTCTCGAACAGCATGCGTAGGTAGAAGTGCTGCCGCTCCCGGCCCCCCCGCCAGCGACTCTGAGCACCCAGGTACAGTGCGTGAAGGTACCTGCAGGGGTGCGGAGGAGGGCTGATGTTAGCCGAAGCTCACAGAGGCGAACGTTGTACGTTGCGGTTGTCTCAGCAAAGCAAAGAAGCATGCTGCAATGTGCGAATTGAAAAAAATATTATCAAAACCATATTCTTAGCTGTAAGGCAAAGCCAATTTCTTTAAACCAAGCCAGTTTGACTTCAAAGTAGGCTCTGTCCTCACCATACTGGACAGAATTCATGATTGGCTGTATCATTGTTTCCACACGCTTTTCAACGAAAGTTTTACCATGACTTACCCTCAGGTTATTAGTCCACCAAGAACGGCTGTACTAATAAAATCTCTGATATTTCATTGGTGAATAACACTATAACAACAACAGTATTTCTGTGGTGATATCTTGTGGTGCATAGAGCAGTATTGGTACTGACACCTCGGTGATGAATACACCTGTAACAGCCCCGATACCTCAGTGATGAGTACACCTGTAACAGCCCCGATACCTCGGTGATGAGTACACCTGTAACAGCCCCGATACCTCGGTGATGAGTACACCTGTAACAGCACTAATACCACAGTGATGA
>JAACJT020000105.1:19804514-19832182 GCA_009936485.2 Gymnarchus niloticus | reverse complement strand
GCGTCTTCTCCAGTGACTCCTGTCTTCTCATTGTGTGCCCAAAATATTTGAGCTTCATCTTCATTATTTGTCCTTCTGGTACACACTTACAAGTTTGAAGGGATCTGTTCTGTGGATATGTCTTTTGCAAGCAAAGAAAATGTTTAAGGCTATTTACCTGGGCAGTAACTGCATATTACTTCAGGGAAAAAAAAAAAAAAAATTTATCAGGATATACACAAACAGTATAAAATAAATGGTAACATTTTCTCCAAAATGTTACTGATATCTGGTGGGATGTCTAGAAAAACTGTCTGGTTTTCACCAGACTTGGAGTTGCAGGCCCAACAGACAAGAGCATCGAGGATTCAGGTGCAAGTGTGACAGGGTTTTAATAACAATGGCAAATGCAGGAAAAGAACCACTAGGCTCTGCCCTGAATACACAGGGTACATAAGGCAAAAAAACTCAAAGGAAAACAAAGGCAAAAAACAGGATTCCTGGACGAGGGCATGAATGGGCAAGACTATAGAACTAACAGACAAGGAACTAAACACACATATACCCTCCTTTAGAGCACCCCAGCATTTTATGTATTTGTTAAATTTCACCAGTAGCTCACTTACCTAGTGAACATAGTTAATTTGCTTTACGAGGTGTACTCATAATTGAGTTCCAGAAAGACATGGGTGTATTGGATGGTAACTAAATTTTGGGGTTACTTGAGGATATGGTTTAAACTATGTAAACTGACACTTTGACAAAGCCATGGAGTTACACTAACATGTAACACATAATTTCATTCCTAAGGCTTTTGTACTGTCATAGAAGACATACAAGAAAGAGACTTAGTCACACCGGGCACCTGCTTGCCTATGGCAAACCTGTGGACTGACAGCATCCTCATCCGATGACAGGCTGAAATAACCTGAGGAAGAGGACCATTGCTAATTAACTGTGCCACAAAGACCACAGAGTAGAGCAGTGTCACATCAAGCACCATAATAGACAGTCACAGGTCAGAACAGAGCATCTAGTTCAATCAGTCTGCACCCACTGGACTCCAGGTCCTGTCATAGAATCACTTGCGAGAGTCATCTAACAGACTCTTACTGCCAATTCCAAGAATCAGTCTAAATACAAGGAACCACACGTACAAGTAGACCAATCACTGTGCGCCAGCAAATAAATAATATAGATCACAGCATTAAGAAAAGAAATTTGCACGTCATGTAGAAATCTCCTCTGTGGGGTAGCCAGCAGCTCCACCCTTTTCCAGGAGAACAATACACACAAGGGAAGAACCACAGTGCAGGAAGAATAAGCCAGAAATTAGTGGACAACTCTCAATGAGATTCAATTTCCCTGGCAAGCAATCTGGGGAGGGGGCAGACTTCCTGTCAGGCGAGAGCGGAGAGGCCAGACAAAGCTCCCTGGCTGTAAAGGCATTACCACCTCTCAGTTTGTATACTTCCGCATCAAATATTAATGGACATGCTGACAACCATGAGTGTGGGAGGGCGTTTCAAAATTATCAATGAATTCCAAAACCTCATTGCTTGTTCTGAAAGCTGCACGACCTAGACTGATCCAAGACAACCGAATAATATAACATGTAGGCACATCCCATCATGGTGTAGGCAAAACCAAGAGAATGCTGTGCAACCTTCACTCAAAAACTGGGAGTGAGCTAAACATCACCACTCTTGACTCTGCCTGTAAAGTTCTCGGGGGAATATGTCCTTGTTGCATGTGACCGGTGTGTTCTATTTTGCACCTAAAACAGAATCAACAAAATGGATACACTCCTCAACAGATGTAACCAGGAATGGACATCGGTTGAAAACACATACAGTATTTTCCCCAATTCTAGTGACAGTTGCAGGTAATATTGATTAATATTGTAAGATGGTAACACGTTAACTGAAGACCTTATTAGAGACTAGCCCTGTACACAGTCTGACCCTTTAACCCCGCAATTTACATACTGTAAATCACAGACACACAAATTCATGAAAATTCCTTCTTCCAATCCGTTATTGTTCAGCTGAACATTATAGGTAAATAAATTAAACGTGCAAAAATGCTAAACAAGCAGACGTACCTCCAAACTTGTCCCAGCTGCAGGATATGCACGACACCTTGAAAGATCCACATGCAGGCTCTGCAGCAGCTCCGAGCCCGTTTCGGAGAGCTGCTGGCAGGCAGCGTGTCGTCCCCCGCAGCGCCGCCTGCACCGCGCTGATCGCTGTCCTTGGTGCTGAAACCCCCACCTCCACCGGACACTACCGCGGCGGCCGGCCCGCCGCTGCCTCCGTCGCCGCCACCTTCCGAGTAATCGTAGACGAACCACCTGAAACTCAACACCTGCACCACGACGGAGGGCACCACCACGAAGGCCAGCGTCAGAGCGAACCAGCCGTACTTCCGCCTCAGGTAGTAGTCGGCGGCCAGCCACAGGTCGGTCGCGCCGTCCGTGAAGAAGACCAAGAGGGCGCACAGCACCCAGCAGCAGTCCAGCAGCGAGTAGTGCTTTCTCGCATGGTGATTCCGGGCCGGGCCCTGCTCCGGGCTGGGCAGACACCGAGACGGCGCTTCGCTCTGCAAAGACGCCGCCGCTCCATCCGATTTCGCGGCCATGTTTGTCGGAGAGGAGAGGAGAGACGGTGGGGTAGAGAGATCGGGGGCAAACGCCGAGAGTCAGGGGAGGAGCCAGCGTGCGAAGAAATGAGCCAAACTGGGGACTCCGCTTTCCGCTAATCTGACGGATCCATCCCGTTAACTATGTCATAAAAGCATCAGACCGAACAATGCATGCTGGATTATCCAGCCGCTTAACCGCGCACACGGGTTAGTTACGGCGGCTAACCCGCAGTTCAAGGTCCCGACCAGGCAGCATCGCCGAAGAGCTCAGCGGCCAGCTCCCGGTGGAAAGGTTCTCCTTATAAAGGATATATAACACATTTCAGTTGCATATACAGTATATCTCGTTCCGGCACATTCGTATTTGATCATTTTTGTAGGAAAGAGGCGATTACGTACCCAGCCATTATCGACCAGAAAACGAAGTACTATAGGCTATATGTCTGCATGCATTCAGAAATGTTCATTTGTACGGTAACTCCAGTGTACCGTCGTCGGCCCGACAGAAATGTTCTTCTTTGTTGCAGCCCTCCAGAGAAACGCTTTTCTAATGTGCCGCTCAGCTGTATTTGGAGTCCCCTTTTATAGCGTATTGATTTAGGACAGCTGCGTCTCTTTTCAGATAATCTGTTTTCCGCTCCGTAATCTTTCTCATAAACTCCCCCTCGTATTCGGAGCCGGGGGCTCCTTCGATTGCCGGAACACGGCCTTGGACAAGCGCCCGTGCAGCTCATATAAACTTATTATTATATCATTGTTACACGTGGTTTGGAGGTATTGGCATGCGCCCCTGGAATCCGATACTGTTTCATTTACGTTTAAATTAGCAAATGTATATTTCTGGAAACATATGAGAAAACAACACAATGTTGTTCTTTAATATTTAATCTCGTTAGGGTCGAAGGTGCGATATCACCTGTATCAACAGATACGTGACCAGTAAGCTTCTTAACACAATGAGCATAAACCACATTAAAACTTCGCAGTTTGATCCTGAGACAATCCTGTTGACAAATGATTTATACGTTGTAACAGAATAATCTTCCAATCCGAGCCCTACAGTATAGTAACAACAGTCCTTGCTGCAGTCCCTTACAAAGAAATATCTCTATAGACTATGTTTTTTTTTTTTCTTCTTTTTTTCAGTGAGCTAAAAACTACGAGTGTAAGTGCAGTCTGGCTTGGAAAGTTCTCCACATGTTGACTGCAACGGTGTCACTAGAGATATCATTAGAGAGGTCTAGTTATTGTTAAATGAAAGCGAGGGTTGTGCCACTGATTACTCACACCTCCAGATTTGATTCCCACCTTTGGTCTGTGTGTGGAGTTTGCATGTTCTCCCCGTGTCATGCAGATTTCCTGCCAGAGTCCAAAGACATGCAGTTAGGCTAATTGCCTGTTGAGCCTCAGCGTGTGAGCGTCTGTGCCCTGCGAAATGATTGACATCCCATCCATGGTGTCCCTCAGCCTTGTGCCCAGTGTTGCCCCCCCCCCCATCCTTTCCAGGATAAATGGTTAGAAGATGGATGAGTGGCAGTGAGAGCTACAAGCAGGTGATGGTCAGGAGAGACCAAGGAATGAAAACCGATTCTGCTGTTCACTCCACACCGGCCCAAGTCCAGGAGATAAAACGATTACTGAATGATGAAGAACCCCCACATTTTTTAAACAAATTGTTTTCTGTCAAAACTGCAGTCTCTTGACTAACAGATGTATTTCACTCCACTAAACATAATGTATCATTTAAAATTCACCAGGGCTGTAAAGAACATATTACCTAGTCATGGGAGAAACTTAATAGACTATACCATTTTTGGACAGAGTATAGCCCTCACATCTAACTTTACTTTTTCACAGCACACATTGCTATGTTATTACACTGATAATATTTTTCTTCATTTTCATTTGCAAACAAATCCTATTTGTTCACAGTCACAGAATAATTGTGAAAATTGTTTCTGTACCCGTGTGTTGATGCGTATATTTATCAAACACGTATTCACGCTCTGAGCCATGACCCTTGGGGTCACACGTTTCTATGTTCCCGTGCTCGTCGGTCGTTCTCACAATGTCAACACACATCATCTCCTTCAGAGTTGAAGCACGGTAAGTGGGATGCGAGTCAAACTAGCACTGCGAAAGCAATTGTCTGATTCATTAACATTCTGCACTGCATGCAGCCTATCAGGGAAAAAAAAGAACCCACCTACCACAGCCAGTCTTCACTGTACAAAGTTATCCAGTTTCATGAGGTGACGGGAATGGGGTGATACAACCGTTAATGAATGGTCCTTCTACCAAGAGGTTGTGACCAGCCTGCTGCTGTGGAAGATCAGAAAAGAAAAAGATTTGACTCGTACAAAGCAGGGGAACAATATAAATGGATATTTAAATGTGCCTTGTTTGCCATTTCTGCTGTATGAAATATCATTAAGAAACGGAAGGATAGGAGCTATTGAAGTCAAGGCAAGATCTGGAAGACCAAGAAAAATCTGCATGGAGACAGATCTGGATGACAAGCAAAACTCCCATGCTGCAAAGGACCTGCTGGAAAGTTTACCTGACACAAGAGTAGTGGTGCACTGAAACAGTATGCATCTTCACCTGCAAAAACAAAACATATCTGAAATATGCAATGCAGAATTTAAATAAGTCAGAGGCTTTTTGGAAGCAAGTGCAGTGGTCTGATAATGTTTAAATTTTAACTCTGTGGCGGCAATAACAAAAGTTATGCTTGGGGAACAAGGAGGAGGGTTTTTAAGGGAAGAACACGTTGGGAGCTGTTAAGCTTGGGGGTGAATGCATTGTGCTGCAGGGTTGTGTTGCAGCTGCTGGCACAGGAAATATTATATGAGCAGAAGGAAGAATGTATTCTTTACAGTATCAGCTAATTCTGGAATTTAATGTCCCACAGTCTGTGAAGAGCTAAAGTTGAAAAGAGGTTGGTCATTCCAACGAGACAATGATCCACCTCAAAACCAACTGTGAACTAAAATGAGAAAAAGATGAAGGCTTGGAAGTGGCCTTCATAGTCCCCACACATGAATATTGTTGAAAATTTGTGGTTGGATGTCAAATGTGCAGTAAATACAACACAGCATAAGATTTTCTTTTAACTTGAAGCATTCTGCTAGGTTGAGTGGGGGACGAAATAGAAAGGAAAGTCTCTTAGCTGGGTGTCGAGGCTGTGATTTCTGCCCAAACGGGTGTTACGAAGCACTGAGTGGAAGGTTGCCCATACTTTTGCATGTATTACATTCAACGATTGCTTTCTTCCTATTAAAGAAACAAATGGCAACTGTACATTAAAAATAGTTTACAATTGTTATGTTTAAGTTTTTTCAATGCAGATGCATAAATTGACCTCGTTTGGAAATCAAAAAAAGGTGTCATTTGGCCAGGGGTGCCCAAACTTTTGCATACAACTGTAGCTTCCATTATCTGCTGGCTGGTGCCATCTGCTGCTACTGGTCAGAATTACCTTTTTACGGTCTTCACAGTAAATGCATTTCAATAAATAACCAAACGTTTGTGTGCAGCTAGAGGGGGCTGTAAATCAAAGGAATGGTGTTTCCTTAATTAAATGGTAGTTTTGAGAAAATCTTCAGAAAGGCTAGCGGTAGAGGTAACCATGATAGTGTACTGTTATAAAAAAAACTCTCATCTCACAGTCCCTCTGCTACTTGCCTAATCTTTATGTACCAACACAAGGAGAGCAAGTGCCATGATTAGCCCTAGACAGGAATGGGGGTGGCAGGCTTGGGAGGGGCTGATTGGTTCCATGGGGTCAAGGTCATGGGACTTATCAGCCAGGCAGCAGATGGTGTACACAGCCTTGGGGTTTGGTTTGGGTATTTATTTTAGGTAAATTACAACTAAATGGAGCCATGAGGAGATCAGACGACAGTCTCATCACCATGGAACAAAAGACTGAGGATGAGGTGGCAGGAATCAGGTGACCCAGCAGTTAACGAGGAGGACCTTTTACCGAGAGGTTGTGACCGTGCTGCTGGAGAGAACTTCATCTGAATTTTTTCCTTCAAATAGCCAGCAGATTGTAGTGGCAAAGAAAGCAATTCTCCTGGACAAGTGCACTGCCACTCGTCTGCCGTGTTTGGCACGCAATCGAGGAAATAGTTTATAATGTAATTGTAACTGTGCATTTTGGAAGGTATGTTTTCAATTTTGAGATTGACAGAGGATACCGCAGTGGAGCATCATCCAGAGGATATGTTTCTTTGTGTCTCGATCTCAGTAATGGGCTAAATCAAAAATTTTATGACAGGAACAGACCAAGAATGAAACACTCATTTGAATTTTAAATTACTACAAAGCTGATTGTAATCTATTTAGCATTCTTTCAGAAAATGTGGGGGGAAAAGTAAATTATGCTTTATGCACATTAATGTTCAACCTTATTCATAGGAGTCCAGGAATTGGAAAATAGGTTTTCTGCCTGGATGCCCCCAAAATGCTGTGAAGTACTATTATTAATTAATGGATTAAAATTTCCAAATGGGACATTTCAGATAACTCCAGCGTTATCAAGAGGAGTTGTTTGTGATGCTGCGCACAGATGAGACTGTCTTAACATGTTTCACGTAGATGCAAAACAGAGGCATTGTGAGTACACAGAGGAAACACCCTGTCAAGCATAATACCATGTGGCTTCAATGCAATGAGTACCAGGCACACACACAACAGACCAAAACAAGGAATGAATGAATAACACTGGTTCCAGGCCAAAATACAAGCTGACTGTAGTCCCTTCTTTGTGAGGTGGTGAGAGACATGTGGTCAGTGATTATGATCTAGTAACTGCATCTCTGTCTCTGAACATGTCCCCTAAAGTCAGGGCACTTTGATCCCTGCAGCTTCAGACCAGACTGGAAACAGAGAAAAGGAAGTAGGAAGTACATCAAATTGAAATGATGAAATGGGGGGTTGCCTTTCATTCTCTTTTGTTTTCTCATCCAAGCACCTCCCTGCCCCTCACACTTACGTTTTACACTACAGTACTGTGCAAAAGTCTTGAGCCACCCCTCATTTCTTCATATTTCGCTTCCAAAGAGCCAAACTTGTATTTTTTTTTAATGTAGCCTTGAGGAATAGTTCTCCATGCTTCCTGAAGGACTTTCACAGTTTTTGGCTCTCATTTTCAGTCCAGTCTCTGTACCTGACCAGTTTCAGAGGAATGTGTTTTGTTTGTTAAGCCACACAGTGACCTACCTATGAATCACCAAAGTTGCGGTTGCAACTCCAAAATGGAGTTGCCTTTATTGACTAGAACAGAAGGACACAGCAGCACATACAGGGCTGGTGGAGAGGGACACGACCAGGCGAGGTCGCATGGTCCTGGGAGACGGTCATTCCTCATGGCCTCCACTGCCCATCCTGCTCCAGTGGCTTATCCTGCAATGGGACCACATGTCCTGTCCCCCCCTCCCTGCTCCTGCTCCTTTATGCCTTTAGGAGCTAATTGCCAATGGGTGCCAGTTGTGGCTCCTCCCACATTCCACCCAGGTTGTGTGGAATGCAGGCCCTAATTAAGGGGAGCCATGGGCTCTGGCGCTGAGGATTGAGTGATCGGGGGCGTGGCACCCCCAGATCGTCACACACTACCTGCTACTTTAGATACCCTATAAAGGCCAGTTCATACTTCACATGGCACCAGCCCTGTGGACAGCACAACATCATTTTGACCTAACTGCAGACTGATGTAAGCGGCATGGTGGCTGAGTGGTCAGCATGTCTGCCTCACAGCGAGAAGGTTCTGAGTTTGGTCCTCGTCGCTAGCAGGGGCCTTTCTGTGTGGAGTTTGCATGTTCTTTCCGTGTCTGTGTGGGTTTCCTCTGGGTACTCCAATTTCCTCCCACATTCCAAAGTCATACAGGATAGGTTAATTGGCTACTCTAAATTGCCTGTGGATGGGTGTTCATCTCTGTGTTGGCCCTGCGGTGGATTGGTGACCTACCCAGGGTGTACCCTACCTTTCACCCAAAGCTGGCTGGGATTGGCTCCAGCTTCCCCGTGACCCTTACAGATAAGCAGTTTAGAAGATGGATGGATGTGGACAGCAAGTTTGTCGTGTTTGCTATGATCAATGCTGTTCGTGCACAGATTTCATTACAAAGGTGAGTGTGTGTGTATTGTGAGAAGAGAAACATCTCCATGTGGAGAAGTATGTCTTTGTCTTAAGAGAGCTCACCGTAGATTGAAAGTGTGATACACCCCAGGTAATCTACCCTTGACTGACCAAAAAGCTTATTTGTGAAGAAGTCAGCTAAGGTACCCTGGCTAATGTAATCCCTGTTTTAGCAGAATAATGCCAGTCTGATGTGCCACTAGGGGACTCGTGGTTGTTGTGATCAACACACAATAGTTCAAACTCTGCTGTCAGTGGTCAGGAAGCATGCTTTGGACAGAAAGGCAAGTAAATGTGAAAGTAAATAAAGAAGTGTGTTGAATGAGCCATTCAGGCCAGAACGTGCATATTTAGAAACCAGCTTTTAATTCTACAGATGTCAGTTCCATTCTTAAATTTGATTTTGGCGTGCGTGTTGTTATTCTTCATCGATTTCCCTCAGAGCAATCGACTGCCGCTTTGTTGCCATGGGGATGATGTAGCGACTGATTGACGGGCGAGTACTTGTTACAGCGCCATCACACTTCTAGCCTGTAAGCTCTATCAGCAAAGGGCCTCAGAGAAACAAGCAGAAACACTGGGAAACAAGCAAAGGACAACCTGTCGTATCCAAGAGATCGATTCGGCAGAAAATCAATACTTCAAAAGGCCTCTGAGTGACCAGAACGCCAGACTGCAGCCCTGTAGCTTTTTTTAGTTCCAGACTTGCCTTTGTGATCTATTATGATCTATTGTGATCTGTTGACTCATGTCATACCCCCTGGTCTCTTTTATACAATATTGAGTTCAGAGTGCCTAATATTGGAGCAGAGGGGATTGTGGGTTTACACACAGGGACAGCACTACAGAACAGAGGGGGTAGTTGTCGTCACCAGCACCGGCACTAATTTATCAAGGAAGAAGGAAATGCAAGGAAAGGAGAGAGGAACATAGAAACGGAGGAATGGAGACTCATATGAGCTGCACTGTGGGCCATCCAGGTGCCCTCCCTCTAGCTGAGTTAATTACCCACCTCTCCAGAGGACCGACTGAGGTTGTTAGATGTGAAAAGTGAGCTGGAGAAGGCACACACACAGGAGGGGAGCTCCGCGAGCTCACTAATCACTCACTCCTGTACCTTTCAGTGTCCCAGTTCATTCATTAGACCAGGTTCTTTACAGCATCATCATCGCACCGCTTCTCCTGGTGTGGAATGTGATGGTGGCATGCTGAGCAGCTCAGACCTGATGTCTGTTTTCCATGGCCACAGACTCCAGCTCACTCTGAGGATCCCCAGATGTTCCTGAGGCAGCTGGGACAAATAATCTTTGCAGCAATAAAATTAAAGTCAAACGAATGCTAAATAAGGCAGAAAGGAAAATTTTGTTTTATTTTTGCAGGCAAGAGGTAAATATGGCAACCATGCCAATGAGGTGAATGTTCCAGATGTATTTTTAAAATTGTCATCAGACATCCTGGCATCATCACAGAGTTCATCACAATGCTGAGACTGTTGATGTGACACCGCCAGCTGTTTTCTGTTTTTCTCCAGGTCCTGGTCTACCAAAGTGGGCTAGTGGACCATGTCTCAATGGCTCGGGTAGGCTGGAGAGAGCACACCAATGACAGTATGACCCACGGCACATACAAACATAAACACACGCACACACACACACACACACACACACACACACAGGCATACAAGTAGCTAACACATTCTCAAGCAGCAGGTAAGGAAAGATGAAGAAAAAAACAATGATCGAGGTGAGGTGGAACTGACCACAGTGATCACATGGTGAGAGGAAGGTTCAGCAGTAAATTGCAATGAACCTGCTTAAAGTGGAGTGCAATTGTACCACTTGTCCTTTATCCCTGATTCCCTGCTGCAATACCGGGCTTGGCTTAGTGTAGCTACCATTACAGTTCTCCAGGAAGTCCACAGACATTGTTTCACACAGGCAGGAATATAAATAACTAAATATATAATTATATTTATATGTCATTTATATACATATAAATAAGAACAGCAGAGATGATGATGAAAGGAAGAAGATGCCAAGCCAACAAAACTGGATTCCCAGATTTTATAACTGATGTGTTTTTGTTATAGGTGTTTTTTACCCCCCTCCTCTTATTATTAATGGTAGGGGGACTGGCAAGGGTGGGCGGGACATAGCAGAGACTGCTGGTGGTCTGCAACAGGGGTCTCAGGGCAGGGCGCTGTATGACTCGTCCTTAACATGCATCATGAGGGCAGATATTATAGCAATGTACGAGAGCAGCTGGTGATAAACAGAGAAGAGTGTTGGCCTCCAACCCAAGTGGGTGACTGCTGCTACACTCCCGTGCAACTTCGCTGGAATTTGTAAAATTACTAAATCATGAGGCTGTTTTGGCAGACAACCTCTGATAATCAGTTAAAACAGACATGTGAACAATTATGCAAATGAAGTCCCTGCTGTACACACAACTGAACTGTAAGACCATCTCAGACATGAGGATGCAGAGAACATGCAACCCTCCCCCCCATGCCTCGTCCATTGCACACCTGACCCTTCAGAAGCCGTACATCCCCACCCTCACGAACACAGTGACATCACACACCACACACCTCAGTCACATGGGGATACAGAGGGGACTGTCTGAATTGAGCTGACATCATGCACACGTAAACTTCAGTTGGGAGGGAAATGTCTTGAAAGTCACACATTTGCACATGTTTCAGTGGCATACCACATGTTCAGTATTTCAATATATCGGCACTGCATTCATGTGGGGATTTTTGCCTTAAAAAACAGCTATGACTTCAAAAAATCATTCAGTTTAATTAGTTACAGACCAAAGTTCTTTTATTTTTCTAAGCTCAGATTTAAGTGTGACTACCCCATCCATCCATCCATCCATCCATCCATACTGCTTATCCATCAGGGTTGCGGGGAAACTGGAGCCGATCCCAGCTGACTTTGGGCAAGAGGCGGGGTACACCCTGGGCAGGTCGACTGCCTGATCCCCCTTTAGAAATGTATACAAATGCATTCCACATATTTGCTGGGAAGCTTTTGGAAATCATGAGGAACTTACTGGAAAAAAGGACTGAACTTGGGTGTATAACACAGAAAGGTGTGAATGTATAAATCTCTGGCTTAGTGCACTGAGAGAAACAAATTTTTCAGGCCCATAACTGTAGCCAGCCCACCATGAAAACAATGGAAAGCCTTCTGCCTGTTCATTTGGTCTTTTTATCTCTATGCATAGTCCATGTATACTTCCTGGCAACATGAAAGGTAAACCAGAGTCTGGGATCCAATCGGAAACTGACCAGAGCTCCGTTCCAGAAAGTGGGCTTAACAAATCCTAGAATCAAACCTGAATTCTGATTGGAGATGACTGAAAGCCTGACTTCAGGGACTTGTTGATTCCCTTAATCTTGAGTTAACAAATCCAGCTAAGTTGAAGATAATGCTTTTTGGAACAGACCCTAGGTGACCACTTTGAAAAGTCAGATGTGGCAAAGTTCCTGTTGTCTATATGTCACAGAATTATGGTGGTGTGTTCTGATCTGGAGCATGTTACAAACAACAACAACAATAATAATAGTAACAATAAGAAAAAGAATATAGATGAATGAGTGTTTAAAGCAAAAATACAACACCATCATAATCTGCCACATACTGAGAACTGCTACCTTTCAGTATATTTTTTCTGCTGGAGGTTGCCTACACTTTTCTCCACAATCTGTTAATAACAAGTAGTTAATGTTGGTCCATAAGCTGTCAATATTTAATAAAAATACTCCTGATGGACTGCCTTCATGTCCAGGGTGTGTTGGCTTGTTCTCTATGTTTCATGGGATTGATTTCAGTGGCTCACTGTGACTCTGTAGTTAAGAAAGATGGACCAATTAATGGATGGATGGAACTCTGGAGGAAAATTTAAAAGACTGAAGGAAAGGCAATGTGGTTTTCTGCTAAAATAATTATTACACAGCAACAGATTACAAAGGTCGAATTATGGTTCTGATTTCTGATTTTCATATAACTATTATTAGTGATTGGACAAATGAGCTAGCCAGCATTTTATTGTTTAGTTAGGATCCTTCCACCCACCATGGGTTTTGAAGCCTCATTTTGCATCAGCATTGATTGGTTAGTTTGGGATACTCCCACCAACCACGGGTTTCGAGGCCTCATTTGTCCCGTGACATGCTATGAGTACTAGTTTTTATTTTATATTTAAAACTAATTATGAATATGAAACATGAATATCATCTATGAAACACCCTGCAAGCAGAATATGACATGACTTTTGAAATGGCATGAGCTTTATTCTTTAAACATAAATTTCTTAGGAAAAAAAAAGAAAGAACAGGGGAAAAATGTTCCTGTGGTTTCAGTTAAGACAGAAAAATATGTTTTCGTTTGTGTCAGTGGTTTGGGAAAATTGCTTTAGAGCCCAGCTTATTTTGTGGTTGATTCAAGAAATTGAGAAAGACAGAATAAGGAATAAGGCAGTAGAACGTAGCATATCTTAAATGTTGCTGTTTGAAGAACAGTCCCCAGCCAAGGTCTGCAAATGAAGAAAAACTTTCAAACAGTATGGCAGTGATTATGTCAACCTCAATGGAAAAAAACAGCAATAATAAAAAAAAAACTTTCAGTTTTATGGCTTTCAGACCTAATCAACAAACTTACAGAGATGTTACAAAGTGACATTATTAAAACCATGGACTTATTATGTTTAGCCAACTGGAGATCCCAAGACATTAAGAAAATTAAAATTTACAATGTTTTACAGATGAGATAAAGCACAAATCTTATTCAAGTGTATCATTCTTCACTCCATTCTGGAATGTATGCCAAATCTCATTTTAACGATTTCTTTTAATGACAGGAAGATAGGTCATGACTTAAAAACTGTTTGAAAGGACAGTTTTAAAACTAAACATTTCTTGTTTCATCTTGAGGGAAAAAAAATGTTGTGTAGTGTCACTGTCTACAAAAAATTGTATAAATATATAGTTTAATTGAAGGCGCATGTTTTTGATTTACATATGAAAAATGTGCCCCTCCCCCCAGGCTCCTGTTAAAAAGGCATGCTTTCACATGACTGCACGGGGAGTCTGTCACAATTCTGACATGCTCTGTTCTCAAAACAATTCAAAACTATTTCCTCCAGGGATGAGCGTGCTCTCTGACCAGCTAATTTACAATGGTGGTGAAAAAGAAATCAAATATTCTAAAAATGCAACAATACTATGTTTCCAATAGCATTGGTGCTGCCCAGTACTACTTCTGCTTGCCTTATAGTATCCATTCACCTTTTTAAAATACTTGTCCATATTTCTGGGCTTATTGTTCACATCAGTCTTGGTATTTGTACACACTGTATTCTGCTGGAGAAAACTGAAACTAAATGTGGAAATTTAAAGTTAAATCCCACCTTAAATCCTGATTTGATTATCAAAATGATCATGGTTCAGTTTGAGGACAGTGCCCCCTACAGGGTGGCAGTCATTCTTTTGCTCAGCCTGTGATGCAGGTGCTGTAGTAGACAACACTACTTGCATCTGAGAGGGCCGAGAGCAGTGCGCTGTTTTCCATGTATGAGGCACTTCGACCCCATCCTGGTGCAATAGCGACCCCCTCCAGCTGAGTCCGGTCCGAGCTGTGGAGAAACTCATCACACTCTGCCTCTGTCCAGTAATCGGTGCTGGCATCTGAAACGGGAGCAGGTTCG
Organism: Gymnarchus niloticus; assembly: GCA_009936485.2. Lineage (NCBI taxonomy): Eukaryota > Metazoa > Chordata > Actinopteri > Osteoglossiformes > Gymnarchidae > Gymnarchus > Gymnarchus niloticus. The sequence continues at coordinate 19,817,700 of JAACJT020000105.1, read as the reverse complement.
AGGTGGGGGCACGCTGGCTCTAAGGCACCTTGGCCAAAGTCCCCTCCATGACCATTTCCTGTGTAGAGGCAGGCACAGTACCCACCAGGGGTCTGCAGGTGGTCCAGATGGTTCAGGTTCTGGAGGGAGACATGAGTGTGGTTCATGAGATGGGGGCTCTCCCAAAAGGCTGTAGGAACCACACCCTCTTCCACATGTTCTGGAAAGAAGGTGGCCAGTGCCCCATTGCCTTTGTTCCTCTCCAACCCTTCAGGCACAGTCAATTCAGATGTATGAAGGTCGTAGCTCTCAGGGTCTGGTAGTGGGTGGGGCATGGGGTGGAGTTCCTGACTCTTGGCAGCCTTGATTCGCTTCCTCCTGCGGGGGCGGTATTTGTAGTTGGGGTGATCCTGCAGGTGCTGCTGCCGCAGGCGCTCTGCCTCCTCCACGAATGGCCACCTGTCTGATGGACCCAGGGCCTTCCATGCCTGACCTGGGTAGCCAAAGGTATGCAGTAGTTTCTAGTGTTCAAGTATTCAACTAGTCTACAAAGCTTTTCACAAGCCAGTCAAAACTACTTGGACTAATTATTTTAATAGTCAGGATCTAATAGTCAGATATTCTAATCCAGATGTTTCCAAACCAATCCTCAGGCCACCATAGGTCATTTTTCTTCTAGTCCTCCCCCTGTACTCAAGGCAATCAAAGGCTTTATAATAACTGATGAAAAAAAAGACGTGTGTAAGTGGTGGAACAGAACAAAAATGCGTACTAGCTGGGGGACTGAGGACTGCGTTGAAATTCACTGTTCTGAACTCATAACTAAAAACCTGTGCTCACATGTGGCTATTGAAGATGTCCACACAAAGACATAGTACTATAATAGCAGATGTTTGAGCAAATACTTTAACCATTAGCACTGGCGAACCATTAGTGAGAAATACAATAGAATACAGTTAAACCACAGCACTGGACTAAGAAACGCTTCTCACACTAACAGGAGACACAACAGCAAAGAAATCGACAACAAATAGAGATACTGATGCAAATTCTCAGAAAAGCACTGGTGCGTCAGAGAAGAACACAAAGAAAACACATCTGTCCGTCTTCCATAACCAATCATCCAGTATAGGGTCAAACTGAGTCTTGATCTTATGCCAGGACGGGTTTTCAGTCCGTTGCAGAACGCTTCACACATGCACACACACACATGCACACACACACAAGTGTACGTCATATGGCAATTCACCTGCAATACAGGAAGAACAAGTAAGCTCTATAATCACAAGGGTAGGGTGGGATTTGAACCCCCCCCACACACGCACACACCTGAGGTGGTGTGAGGTCACACCTATAACCATAGGAACAAAAACAGAGAATACAGAAAATATGTAGTATGAGGCCCAGGCACAGAGGGAGGCCAAAAGAAACTGTCATATCTATAAACATTATCCAAATCATGGTTATTGAGAGATGGAATCACAGAGGGGCACTTAGTCAGAGAGACTGTTAGACACAGGCACAAGCAGAGAGAGACACAGTGTAATACAGGGACCGCACGGCTCCTACCCAGCATCTTGCTGAGCACGGCGTTGTGCAAATCGGGGTTCCGCAGCGCCAACCGCCGGCGCTCGTCCTTCGCCCACACCATAAACGCGTTCATGGGTCGTCGGACTCGGGACTCCCTGCCAGCCCTACGCTCAGCTGCCAGAGTCCAATCCACATGCGTGGTAGGTGACGAGTCGGCCGCCTGGACCTGGTCAAAGCTTGAAGTAGCAACGGCGATCTGTGAACAGTGGGCCCTAGGCTGGATGCTGTCCTCCATCGATATGGGTTCTGGTGTGTTCTAAATCAAGGTGGTAAACAAAAAACATAAAAGGAATTTAAGGACCATAAGGGCTCAGTGAAATGAAAGAACTCTACAATGTCTGACAAGCCATTCTATTAAAAAGCAGTTTAAAATTTCTGTTGGTCCTGTTATATGAGAGGTACACACACTAAGCCATGTACCAATCACAGACTGGGCAGGATGGGCAGCCCATGTAATAGCTAACCAAAAGGAGGCGGAGCCTCCTGTCTGCCCCCTGTATCCCAAAAGAAAATAGAGAGGTGAAATTTGAGAAGACCATTGTTCTTGACTCCAATAGGAGGCTGGGGGTTGGGCAATTCTTGGACCGATATTGCTTAAAAGACAAACAAAAAAAAAACAACAAAATAATGGCACAAGTATGCTTACTTTGTAACTACAAGTACATGCAAACTTTGCTGCAAATGTATTGGAATGCGATGATTTTAAAAGACTAGTTGACTGTCAATATTCACCTGACTTGCTGACATGATTTGGTTTTACGACCTCAGCCTTGTACAGGTGGTCTCCAACTCCTCCTCACAGCAGGGTTTACGTCACCTAGTGATACCTGTAATTCATGAAATACGTTACATTCTTACAGCCTCATCCACTTTGTGAAAATGTCTTTCAGCCACCAATGCAACTTTGCACTCATACTAAAAACTTCTGGTGCCTGGGTATCAATAGCACTTTGAATGAGCAGAGGAATAAGCTCAGAACCCATGACTGAATAAATCACCTGGGTTGAGTGTTTCTTGCAGAACATGGCTGCCAGCCGAATTAGGTGAACCTCGGAGGAGACTGTCAGCTCTGGAGGCTGCAACTGAATCATTATAAATGCAATGTTTGTTAGCAAAACCATTAGGTGCCTTTTTAATTTTCTAAGAGGGTATTTGTTAAAAGGCCAAAGAGGGAATTGTAAATATAAGCTCCGGGATTTCAGAAAAGAAATACTTTCAAAGGAACATGTATTTTCCCTCTCTCTCTCTCTCTCTCTCTCAAAAACACACATATACATTCTCAAATGCACACACTGAAAGACAAATATACACACTCCAAAACTGACACACAAGAATAAGCCCATGAACAGATTATTCACACTTACATGCAGAACAACAAAAACACTGACTTGTGTGTCTGTCAGAGGTCAGGGAGGTCATGTTCACACAGTGCTATTTTTGTTGCCTCCCCAGGCGGGAAGTCCCCCACCTCCTTTTCCCCACATGAGACACAGCATGACTCTGGAGAATGACTTAATGACCTTGTGGTTCTCAGCTATTGTAAAAGACATGAGCGGGGGGATCAGTGGTATAGTGTGTATATATATTTAAATAAGTATTAGTGTGCCCTTTAAAGGGGTACAAATACACTGTTTTACACAAAAAACAACACAGGCCCCTTAACCTCTAGCTGTCTGTGAGAGCATGGCTGTTGTGTATGTGAGAGCTGTGAGAGCCAAAGAAGACCCAAGCTAAAGCAAAGAGCTTCTGGCCAAAGCTGACCCACACTCACAGTCTGCTATTCTTTATATAGCAGAGCACAGGCATAGCCAATCCCTACAATCCCTATGCTCTGGGCTTTCTTTCTGTGTGAGACACAGATGGTGGAACACACATAATACAGTGTTTACACAGTGCAGTTTGGACAAATTCAGTCACGGTCTAAAGTGCCTGAGGACTGGATGAAAATTATTAATCTCCCCTTCTCTCCATCTCTGAAGTGGCCGTCTCAGCTTGGACGGGAGAGCTAATAAAACGGTTCTGGCAGGCCAGTCTCTTGACTTTCACGGTTCCAGCACACTTATTACCCGATTGACGCACAACAGGCCAACTCCAGAAGGCGGCAGGGGCACTGAAACAATCGAAGCTTTATGGAGATGCGCCGAGAAGTCCATGCAGTTTCCCCCGCAGTGGCCACGTGACATTTCACGTAGGCCCCAGTGCCTCAACAAAGGCTTTGCTCTATTTGGCTTTTGCCTTCTTGTCCATGCACGAACAAACTTGCATTAAACATCCCTTATTCCATCATTTCCATCATTTCCATATCTCCTTTGCCACTGACTACTTGCAAAAACAAAAAGGAGTGTACTTCTCAGGAAAAAAAAATTAAGAAAAAATTTGGAATTGTTTAACTGAGGGTTAACAGTAGTAGGAAGATAACCCAGACCACTTTGTCTTTTTGTGGTAAGAACTAAATTTGCCTCTGGTTCCTCCCAGGGCCAATTTGAAGGCCAGTGCTATCTTAGTTGGGCACCACACTGCTTGGCCCAAGGTCATAGCCATCAGATAATGAAGCCAGCTGAATCGTTCTAGTAAAACTTGCCCTTCCCCTCCCTTGAAAGGTCTGCAAGTGAACCTTTCTTTTGGATTTATATTGTCACAAAGCAACTTGATTGGATGCAATCGATGCTTGAGCATATGTTCTCATGATTATTTTTGATGGCAATTCTTTGTTCTTGCAGTCACATTAATTTTCAACCCTTAATGAAATCTGTACAGTTGAGCATGAGGCCTATTAACATACTGAGCTCACAGATCATTGCTCTGCTAACACTCATATAAAATGGTAAATGGCATGCTGGGATGTGAGTGGAGCACCAGAACTGGGAGGACAATTCCCTGTGACCCTCGCAGCTATGCAGAAGGGGGCAAGTGGACCTGGATGAGGTCTCCATATGATTTGCAGCTATGCAGAGAAAACACAAATGCTCTAGTAGGGGTGGGTAGTCATTGGGTTAATCTCCTTACAGCTGGGATGAGTAGAGGTCCAACTTGAGCGAAATCCATACAGCGAAAAACCAACATTTTTGCCATAAAGCCCGACGCCCCAGGCAGTTTCGTGCTTCAGCATCTGGAATCTTGAATCTTAGCTTTCGTTCAAACAAGGATACACACTTTTTGGTGGGGGCTGGGAATCACTTGGAGTAAGGAAATAATTTAGATACTACAGGCTTGCAGACAGAACGTGTCAGGAATTACTGAACTCACAAAGCAGCAGTAAAATAGTAAATATCTTCAGGGTGGATGATTGTAATCCAAAATTCGGCATTTGGAACATGGAATGACTTAATTTACTTTATGCCTTAAAAGCACTGACTTTCATGGAGCAACCCTCCACTAAAGACCATGAAACTATTTTGTGACAGAGTCACCCAAAATAGAATTCTGTCAAACACAAAGGCCATGTAAGCATCCTGTGTTGCTCTCTGCCACCTCCGGTGTTGAGTTGCCAGCTTCCCCCTGTGGGTGCGCTGAAACAAGGGATCTGAATTGCCTTCAGAACATGAGCAAATGAGCACAGACTCTGTCTCACTACATAGCAGCATTGGGCATCCAGAAGATACTTGCTGTAGATGCTGACCCAGAGTAGTGATTAAATAAAAATGGAAAAGAGGAAATGATCTCCAAGCACATCACTCACAGCACACCCTTCATCTATATCCTTTTAGCTGAGGCACTTTTCTGCAATTTGGCCATGTATTTGGGAATATAGTTCTCAGACATACCATCTTGCCTTCCATAAGACACACAGAAATGAGAGCAAACCTTAGAGACAGAGCACATGGTCAGCCATTTATTTGGCACCCTGGGACCAGTTTGCTTTTGGGGTTAAGAGCCTTGTTCAAGTGCCCGCCAGTTACAGGATCACTCTACCAGCCATAGGATTCGAACCAGCAACCATCCAGGCATAGGCTGACATTAACACACAGAGACAAATGACACCCCTTAGCTTTCCTGGTACAGTTCTATATGTACAGTCTTAAACTACCACATGAAAAGTCATCCATTCATCTTCTAACCACTTATCCCGGGCATGGGCCTGGAGCCTTTCCCAGGGAACACAGGGCATAAGACTAGGGTACACCCAAAACAGGATGCCAGACCATTGCAGGGCACATACACAACAGCCAATTTAGAGATGCCAGTCAGCCTAAAGGCACGTCTTTGGACTGTGGGAGGAAACTGGCAAGACATGGGGAAAAGAAAACTCCACAAACAAAGCTGTAGTAGGACTCGAAACCCCAACACTAGAGGTGTGAACCACAGACTGGGCCACTCTGCTTTTTATGCGAGAGAAATTTTACATGGATATAGATATCAAAATGGATTTAAAAAGAAAGATTTTAATTTTACATCTTTAAGTATTCCATGAAAATGTCAATTCTGCATTAGAGCCAACAGTTACCCATGCACACAAAATTTAACCTTGCAGTTTTTGACAGTAACTGGGGTGGAACTTTTGTCTTTGAATTCAGACCTCAGTTGTACAGGAAGTAGGTGGCGCTGGAATACAGACAGACAGAAATTGAGAGGAGCCTTAAAAGAAAACAACAAAACTTTCATTTATTGTCTCATAAAAAAATACAGATGAATACAGACAAAAAACACCAACATTTCTGCAAGTGACAGTACATCAGGGAATTGCTGTCAAGTACCAACTGGGGTGGCATATACAAGTTGTTCTTGGACACAGCGCCACCCAGTGGCATCAGCACAATAAGCACCCACAAAACTGAAAAGTGCACCGGACCCCAGCAAAATATATAAAAAAACTGAAATAAAAAGGTGACATTTGGTCTTGAAATTCAAATTTGTTTAACATAATCATATTTCATAGGACAAGTCAGAACAACATAAATTCCACTTGTATTTCAGGGCCTAGAAAATTAGTTCAGAACATGGCACAATGCTGTGGTGATTAAATTACACACACCTCAGGAGAAACAGGGACACAAAGCACATTGAGATTGAAGGAAGGAGGGAATTTTTTTTCCCCTCCCTACAGAAACCTCTACCAACACAGAGCAATTCGATCCTAACAAATTGAAGTGATAAAAACGGTGATAAAAATAAACCAACATGGCATTTGGCAACAACTACTAAACAATACGAAGACTTTCACAGTATTAAAATGCATGATATATGAGCTGTTTATAATGGGGGGCTTTCTGGAGTATGTCGGGAGTAGAATTTTCCTCACGGACACGTGCTGTTTTAGGTCAAAGTGTGATTGATGTCTCGGGAACTGAGTCAAACAGAAGACTGGTAGAAAGGCAGACAGACAGGAAGACAGTGAGACAGACTCCCAGCGTGATCAGTTTCTATTGCCTCCTTGTTTTGTAATCTAAGAGGAGAGAGTGAGGCAGAACACAGGTACAGGACGCTAATGGACACCCACACAGGTTACAGACATAGGGCCATGTGTGAGCACTCCAGGTGTACATGACCACTGTGACGTCTCACAGTACAAACTCTCTTGTAATGAGAACTGGATACAGCAGGCTTGCAGGAACGTGCATGCATGTTATTGGAAAATTTTGCCCAATTGTTTCATTTAACATTTTTAACATTTCATTCCGCCGTGTCTTCTTGTGGGCAGTACAAAGGAAGGATGGGTGTTGATATTTTGATTTTAAAAGGTTACAAAAAAGACCACCTCTGGTCACCATTAAAGCTAACATAAGCACCAGAATAAAGTTCAGCACACAGGTTCTACAGACCAGACACAGCAAAGTTCTTTATTACCTCAAAAACAAAAAAGAAAAGTTGATACCTACTGGCCAGGAAAGGACTGCAAAGTTGACCTAGTGTCTCTGCTAGTCATGAGACAAATGAGGCTTCAAAACCTTGCTGGGTGGGAGTATTCCAAACTACCAATCAATGCTGGTGACTGGTAGTTTGAGATACTCCTAGCTCATGTAGTGTCAGCAGTAATTGGTTAGTTCTGGATACTCCCACCCACCACAGGTTTTGAAGCCTCATTTGTCCCATGACTAGTCTATGCACCAGCCAAACCCTGTCCAGATGGGGAGTGTTTGGGAAAGCAGCAGATCTCCCCAGTCTGGGCAAAATTTCACCAATAACAAGGCAATATTGTTTATCAATAAAAAGAATACTAGGCCAGTGTTGAGAGAAATGCAGGCTGATGCATTGGTTTGGTACAATGTCATACAATCCAATGGATCTACAGCCAGAGCTACATAATTAGTGAGGGGACAAATGAGGCTTCAAAACTCATCGTCTGTAGGAATATCCTGAACCAACCTATCAATGCTGGATACTCCCACCCACCATAAGTTTTGAAGCCTCATTTGTCCAATGACTAATAATAACAACATCAATCATGGAGATATTGTCATGGTTTGGGGATGTCTTACTGCAACAAGACCATGATTGCTAGCCATCGTTCTATGAACCATAAACTTCAGCTCCATACCAGAGAGCTATATAGGACAACAGCGAGTCACTGGACTGTGAGCTGAAGCTGTCGACAGGAAGACAAGTCAAACTTCATGAGCTTCAGAGCTTGTACAGAAATAGCTTTAGATGTTTTGGACTGGCCTAATAAATAGTGAAATCGAGATCCTTGTACTAACATGGCAGACGTCAGGAAAATTACGGCACTTCTCTGTGGAGGGGTAGGCCACAATGCATCTGACTGAAGAATAATTACGGGAAAGGTCTGATTACACTCACTGTGCCTAAAAGAGGTGGAACCAGTGACTCAGTCTAAGAGGGAAATTACCTTTTTAAGACAGGGAGCACTGGGTGTTAAATAACCTCCACTTAACGAGTATCAAATGGTTCTGTTAGTTGTTCACTCAGTTCCTCAGTGGACATTCAGTTTGGGCCAAAGATCAGATAACTTTGTGTATGAAATACTGTATATGAGAGTGCAAGGAATATGGGGAGGGGGGGAGGCTGAATACTTTGTCATGATACTATTTGTTGGTGCATCCAGACCAAGAATAGGGTTTGTGTTCATATCTGAACAACTGTTTTCACAACCCTCTTTGCCAGGCTGCCTTCATGCATCTACTCCACTCAACCTGATCGGCACCTTCTGGACAGTCACTTCTGCCTCCAGCCAAGGCAGAGATTCTGCATGAACGCCAGCATGCTGTACAGATGGGGGCTTAGATCAGAAGAGCAGGGCCACCGACGCACTAGAACAGCACAATGTGCTTGCGTGGGTGACGGGGTAACACCACCAGTTCCTGTCAAAGCAGCTCAAATTTCTCTACTTCAGATTTTATGATTCATTTACATATACTATAAATATCTATACATTGGGTGTACATGTACTGTATGTGTCCACGTAACAGCAAAAAAAAAAAAATACCCTGAACATTATCAGAAGGGAAAAATGTTCCCTGTCCACCAAGGATGTTGACATGAGGTATATCAAACACTCACAGCATCTTCCTTTATATACACACAATTTGGAATGGACTCAAACAGGTGACACCAGGAAGGCCGTAACAACACATAACTACAAACATCCGCGACTTCATCAGCGGCCTCCCATCAACGTGTCACTTTCAAAAACTCCTTTTCAGCCTTTCTACTTGTAAGGTTTCCTCTGACAAAGTAACTCCAACCCTCTCCACTAGCTAGCCTGACCGCACCAATCACAGTAACTACTCTAGGATGGTCATGTGACTGCCACTGATCCCAGCCATGGCTTTTTGTTACCATTTATAATGATAAACAAACTCCAACCATATAGTATCGACAGTCCTGGAAACGTTCTATAAGCAAATCCATTCAAGTAACGTTATATTATGCTATGGAGTGTTGCGACCAAAAAAAAAAAAAAGTACAATTCTTTGCTGCAGTAACAAAAAAATAAAAGAAAAAAAGAACGTGGGGGTCAAAGACATTAATAACCATGCACACGCACCCCACGTGCAGCCCTACACAGCTGTGTCTGTGTTTATGGTGATGTCAGCCTGTGTGAGGGGACCACCAGTACACCAGTCCTATAGAATGACTGAGGCATGGGAGAGAGGTACCAAAATTTGGACCTACACAGGATTCAGTGTGTTCTCCCCTTTAAGACAGTGAGGAATTTCTCAAAAAGCTTTGCTGTTTCATTCCGATAGCTTTGACATTCTTCTTGCCCCATCACTTAAACTGGGATTTAAGACCCAGCACTAAAAATTTATATTCCTTGCAAATAAGAAGAGGGAAGAGTACATGAATTAAACCAAGCTACTCTGTTATCAACTTACTACTCCCAAAACCAAGGAACCTGGACCATGGGTGAAGACATTTTGTCCATAGAAAAACATTTTTTAAAACACTTGTCAGCATGCAGACTGGTAGCCAATAGCAATCAATCACTCTCTCTCTCTCTCTCTCTCTCTCTCACACACACACAAACAAAATCTGATTGATTAACGCAGGAATGAGTATCAGTTTTCAGTAAGACCACAGAACTTTTAACTGAAACATCACACGTTCTCAACAAAATCACCAGCAGACAACCTTCTGCATGGGATTCTTTTTTGGACTTGTATACTAAATTTAATGAAAAACTAGTTTTTTGAACTAGATATTTGCCTCCATTCTCAGGTAGATTTAGACCTGCTCAGTTTTGTTCAACAGCAGATATCAGATAACCCTGCTTCTACACAGCCCTACAGGCGAGTGACAGTTTGAAGATCCAAACATGACAAACACAGGTTTACACAGGGCTCATCACCTCGTTAATGCAGGAGGAAACGAAAAAACACACGTTCAACATTTACACATTTTTAAAAAATCCACTGTTACATCCCAATTAAATAAATTCTTGCTACTGCTTTGACAAACAAAAACAGTAATGCTTTAACAAATCTGATATTCTGTTTACAAAGTAAGAGTGTGGAGCGTCATGGATTTAAAGTTCCCCAGTGTGACATGCCTCAGAGCTCACAAAGAACTTCAGAAACCAGGAGATGAAAACAGACTTCATCTTACTACCCATAGTAATATATTAAAACAATATTTTGTAGCTCTAATATTTGTCCAATAACACAATCTCAAACATTTTAGGTAAAATAAATGCTGACCTAAAAGGAAAACTCATTTCTATTAGAGGGATACAGAGAGTCCCACAGACCCAACTCCCAAGCCTCAACCAGGGTCCCTGTGCAAGACCACCATCCCACCTGTGCTGCCTTTCCTGGCTGTGGCAAGCACAGTTGTTGAAGGACGCTTCACACATATGTGCTCGCCTGTGTTAACACATGTAGGGATCACTGTAAGGCTTCCTATACAATCACTGGTGTGTCTTTGAAGGGGTCGCTGGGAGCACCTTGCCACCGAGAGGCCCTGTACCCTACTGGCCTTTGCTGGCAGACACACACCACACATGCGGAACGAAACAAAAAGGATTAAAAATCGTACTCTGCATTCAAGGCTTGTCAGAAGGGCAAGGTAGTGGAGAGAGGGAGTGACGGCGATAATGACGTCCAAAAGTCAAGCATGGAGAGAAGCCCAAAGGGTCAGGATAGAGTTGACACCAGTGTCTTATTGCAGCATCTCTGTGCACCCGCCCTTCACGAAGTATGGTGTATGGAAGTGATTTCACCTTCAATAGTCACAGGAACCTGTGCAGACCTTATTCGGAGGGGGGCGATTAAAAATCAAGGGAGACAAAATCCCCCCAAAACTTTTTAGAGCAGGGAAAGAGGACGAGAGAGAGTTTGGTTCGACAATGTTGACATAAACGTCAAGGAACTGTCACTGAGGATGGTCCAAGGTCAGGGTGGGGAGAAGAGGGGAGGAAGGGGCCAATGACAGGATACAAGGTTGAGCCTACGTCTCAGAGGAGGAGCAGGAACCGGTGCGAAGCAGGGATTTGTAGATGGGCGAGTTGAGGAACCGGGGGTAGGAGTCTCTGTGCATGAGGGTGTAGATCTGGAGCTGAGCGTCCTCAAATGTGTGTGGCGTGGGTTCCAGGATCTTTCTGTTGATCACCTCGCGGACCCTGGAGTCCAGACTAACCTGTCAGGGTAGAGTTAAGGACAGACTGGTCTGCTCAACAAAATAAATATGAATATTATATATGAAAATGTGTAAGAAGTTGTTCTGAAACTGGCATAAGGTAGGAAACCCAAAGACCCAATTAGCAAACTCGGTACCATGCTGTGACCAAGGAAGAGCCTACTGTCCAGTGTGTCTTTGTGAACAGAAATTAACTCCCACCACAAACTCAAAAGGCTACCAACAGGTGTCAAATGCCTCATAGAGAAGAGCCATCCACTTCCAGAAAGTTCTGGTAGGCCTAGAACAGTGCATGAGCTCCAGGAGGCCAAGTGATTCACAGACGCACTGGCCGGCATCAGCTACAGCAGTAAATACCATTCTGCAGGGTTAATGCGGGCAAAGTGCCCCAGAGAATGTCAACTTTTGCACCTCGAGCATTGTGTGCACATCGGTTTGCAGGAGAGTGTGAGCATGCGTTACTGTGTGAGACAGCCGTTCATGCCATGCCACAATTTACCAAGTGTGAATTTAAAGATGCTCTCCACATTTACTGAACTACTTTGTTTCTGTTCTGGGGTTTTCCAGCTACTCTGCATTAGTACAAGTGTGTGCCAGTCTTGGGTTTGTCTAGTATTACCTGAGAAGTAACAAGTAGCTCCGACTGTCCAAATACTACTTTAAATATGATTACCTACATACACCTGCTTACCTATTACAGGGTCAGGGATGAGCATGGAGCCCATTTCAGGCACCACAGAACACAAACAGGGGTACATCCTGAATGAGATGCCGGTCCAGAGCTGGGCAAAAACACCGGGCATTTTAGAAACAGATATTCACCTAACCGCACATCTTTGGATTGCAAGAGGGAACCGGAATACATGGAGAAAACATGTATATATTTCCCCACATAGAACATGTAGGATTCAAACTCGTGATCCTGGAGATATAAGGCAACAGGACTACCCACAAAGTTACTATGTTGCCAAAGTAATTAGTTTTACAGCATTACAAAATCTGCCCTGTGACAGATGGGCATCTGATCCAGGGTGTTCCCAGGGATAGGTTCCAGATAATGGACCTTGAACAGGACAGGCAGTAATGGAAGATGGATGGAAAATTAAGCCCTAATAACAACATTTTCCCAAAGCATCCTCAATGTGTAGGGGTTTTTGCTACACTGACTCCTCCTCCTCCTGACATACCTGGACAGGGCAGAGGCTACACCTTACCTCCTTGGGCGAAAGAATGGACACATAGTCCTCGTAGATGAGGCGCGCTTTCTCCTGGACTGCACTTGTGTTGAGCTCCTGCTTCAGGTCCTCACAGGCCAGCCAGAAGAGCATGTTCTCTTCACTGTACTCCGTCCGCAGGAACTCCCTGAAGGTGTTCCTGCCAGCCGGGCTCCTCATCAGCTGCTCGAAGGACACTGCCCACTGCCGTGCCTCCTCCACCGTGGGCTTGGTGCTGTCAAACAGTGCGACACCATGCACTCAGAACCACACTACGAACCAGATGCAACTCCGTACAGTAGGATCAGAAATAGAGAAATGCTTAAAAGCAAACCCACGCGTTGGTTTACCACCACCGTGATAAAGTTTTT
>JAACJT020000105.1:19786425-19796559 GCA_009936485.2 Gymnarchus niloticus | reverse complement strand
ATGAGAGGTGAAGGTTTGGTCTGTGAGGTTTTTTTTCCCGTCCTGGCCTTTTCATAACATGATGAGCTTCGATCTTCACATGTCTGGTTGATGATGGGTAAGACTACGGGCTACAAGAGGTGAAGGTTTGGCCCAAAAATTAAAAATTGTATTCCACATATTTCTTGAAAAATTTTGACAAAATAGCGAAGTAGGCTATAGGAATTCTTCGAGGTAAATTGCCATATTCTAAAACTGTTGGTTTTGCCTTGATTCAGTTTTCAAAAATGTAATTTTGGTGACTTTTGGTGTAAAATAATCAACATATTTTGGACAGTTTTAAAGTATCACGAACACGTGATTAAACTTGTTAGGACTTTCACGAGATATTTTTAAAATCCCTGACATTTCTGTTTAACGTACTGGAGCCAACCAGCTAATATTCTTGCCGACGATGAGGGAATATTATTGTATGTGTATGATACATGTAATATATAGGTTGTAATGTAGATAACATATTATCATTGGTTACCAAATTCAAACAGTTTTAAGTGATGCAGACTTAATTGGCGTAATAAATGTTACTATGATGTGATCTAAATGCTTCCTCTGGTGTAATTTCATTTTCCTTAGAAAATGTTTGCTCTGTGGTGTTCGTCAAATAAGGTATGTGGCTTTTGTTTGCTCTATCTTTTGTCAGGGCAAACGGTCTGACTTCAATGCAACAGATCGAATTTGCTGTGTAAAGGCTAGTTCACAAGGGTTGATGTGTGGCTCACCTCTAGGGGTGCTAGGTAAACGTCTGACCCTGTGTTCTGACCCCACGCTTTCCACGTACTTGTATATACGTGTATGTCATGGAGAGGAAGCTGAGACATGCAGAAAACAAATTACAATCTATGTGTAATTGTAATGGGGTGGTGTGTGGCTTTGCAGCCTGTGCCTACAAGTGATTTGACTCGAATTCTACGGCCAGCAAAGTGACCATATCATGGGACACTGGTGAGCAAGGCCCTTAACCCCATATACTGCTCTAGGAATGCCTGATAATTGGCTGAGTCTCCCATTTACCTGTACAAATTGTCACAGCTTGGGGGGAATGCCTGTAGAAGGTGGAGCAAGGAAAGGCATAAACCAGGAACAGCTCAGGGGGTGTGCACACTTTAATAATAATAATTAGTATTTTATTAATCTCCATAGGGTAATTCTTTTTGTGCTTTTTTTCAGTGCACAGGTAGCCAATGTCTAGCACCCCCTAGAGCAATTCAGGTTAAGGGCCTTATTCAAGAGCCCAGTGGTGCCATGAAAGCTTGCCGACTGCAGGACTTGACCCTGAAAACTTTCAATCACAAGCACAGGCGCCTAACCCATAGAGCTACATGACCACCCTGCACCACCTTTACAGCAGCCCCTGGTGGAAAGAGTGCCGGGAATGGCGCCATGTGAAAAGATATGAAGAGGAAACAACCAACATGACAGGCCGAAGAGACAGATTGGGTCTCCAGAGAGACTATGCAAAACCTGGACTGGACTTTGAGGAGCGCAGGAAGTTGGAACATGGTTTTGGGGAGAAACTAACACACTGGACCCAGTAAACCCAGAAGGGAAGGTGTCCATCCACAGGCATGGTGTACCCATACACTGGGGCACTCTTGACTACTCACTGGCATATGGTAATACCAGCCACTCACAAGCAGGCATACCATGGTGGAGCCTAGGCATCTGAGGGAGCAGAGAACTGGCTGAATGTGCTGGAAAAGAGAGTGCATCAGTACAATAGTGTGATCAATCAGCCTCCAGATCAAGACTGCTTATAAAACAGGACTGACTGGGGAAAATAGGCCAGGGTCACCAGGCAACCATGGGCTTATTGAAGTACCAGGTGCGGAACGTGGTAATCAGGGTCGCTACAGCAACCAGGTGCAGCGTGAGGAGGCAGCAGGGGGAGGAGCCATGGAACAAGGGAGAGAGGATGCAGCAACAATGGCCAATAAAGTATCATTTTATTTCATACTTATGTTAGCAATTGCCATACAGCCAAGGCAACAAAAGGCGATAATTTTAACATGATTGCGGATGGACACAGATGAACACGGAGGTGACCTTGTGCAAGGCAAAATGCATAGCCAAGTGCTTGCAAATGAGAATACACTACAATCAATGCCATTCATGTACAGACTCAGTTACACACGCATGTGTGAATTGTGCAACTTTAGGAGAACCAAACAGAGAATATTAGTGTGTATGTGTATAGAAAATGGAGAAGTATGAACACAGCCCCTTCTGTATCGCTCAGCTGCAAACTTGTTCATTGCTGTGCGTGAAGTACATCCTGCCCTTTAAAGCATGCAAGGAGAGGTCAAAACGAGGTACTTTGGGGATATCCTAGATTAAACATGTAGATTTTTGTTTGCAAGGTAAAATTGGATACGTCCCATGTGGAATTTTAAACCCACAACTCTGGTCATAGTCCAGTGGTTGTTCCATATCAAATCAAAACAGAGCATGGTTTCAGAGGGGGTGGATCGACAAGATGTACATTAGTTTTAGATGTGCAAGGAGGTAGCACATCTAGCACTTGTTTTGCAAGTGGACCCTGGATATAAACTAGATAGGAAACATATTCCGACGTTCTTTGTAGGTTGTTTACAAAAGGTAATGGAAATGTTTTTCTCAGCGATAACAGAACACTTCATGGTCACTTTACTTGAAGGATGATCCAAACACTACTGCTTTTTATCTGTGGAACAAAAACTCTCAATTCATACAGTACAATGTTCTGTTTAATTCAATTCATTCTTACAATCCCTTTCACAACACAGTTGCCCCAAAGCACTTAATATTAGTGTATGGTGACATTCACAAGCCCAATGACAACCTGACCCCAAAATGTTCTCTGTAATGCTGGCAAGTTATTACTGGTTGGAAAAAATATCCAGGAATAATGGGTTATGCATAAAGTCAATTTTTTTTATCTCACTTTTCATTTACATTGTTATCATATGTAAAAATGACTCGCAGGCAAAGAAGGAACTTTCTCCCCAGGTACAAATGAACTATCATAAATGCCACCCAAAGATCAATTGTCTTTACTGCATTATATTGGATTAGAAAATGCTGGAAACTGTGGTCCCATTGATAAGAAGGACATGTCATACATAGGCTTTTACATCAGGCCTTCAACTTCAAATGAGTATCAAGTGGTTACTTAATTTCGTTGTACCCGTTACAATGACAATAAAGATATTCTGATTCTGATTCTGGTGATGGGACAAATGAGGCTTCAAACCCCGTAGTGGCTGGGAATGTCCTGAACTAACCAACGCTGGCACCATCATGAATACATATATGGGCCAAGCCCTCTGCATCTGACCTTCAGCTTCGAATGAGTGTCAAGCCCAGCTCATCTTCCAGAAGCTCCTCAATTCTCTTCCTCTGTAAGGACCAAAAACAGATTTTCAGTCATATTAATGCTACGCATGTCTATATTTAAGGCAAGTCTTCATAAAATATGAATAACTTGCTTTATTTTTTTCATAATTATTTTCCAACCAGCCATAAGTTAATTAGCAAAATAAATACATTTAATAAAAATTCAAACCCCATGCTGGTATGGTTCACAGGGGTTCCTGGAGCTTAGCTCAGGGCACAAGGCTGGGGAACACGCTAGACTGGATGCCAATCAATTGTAGCGCGCACACACACACACACAAAATGGGCAACTTGGGGTCTCAATTTGCATGGTCAGCTATAGGCACAAGTCAGTGGCAAAATTCAAATCCCCAGTCTTCAAGGTGTGAGGCTGCTGTGCTACCTTTTGAGCCACAATGTAAACAAAAAATGATTTTCTAATGTTGGCGAAAAGGAATAACTGACTTCTAAAAGTTAAATGTAAATCTTATTCATGACAACTGCATATTTGTTTAACCTGTAGACTTAAAGATATCCCTAGACAATATACTGCTAGATGGGAGAAGGCAAAACCCTACTCTGACCCAAGGCCCATTTTTGTTGGTTTTTGTATACCAGTTTCCCCATTGTGTTTACAGCTAACAGCCATCATTATATCGTTCCACCACATCCCACTTGTAGTACAGACCCATCTTTACACTTGTCCCTAAATTAAGTCCCTGTCCCTTGCTCCCATTCTTATGTCACATGCTTCTGATTACAGTTTTGCCCAGAGGAAGTCTTACAGGTGTGTTGTGAACTGTGGTATAGAGATGACCCTGTGCAGCTATCTGACACGACGCCATTGAGAGATTTTGTTACGGACTTTCTTTGTGTAGACTTGCACACAGACAGAGCAGAATGCCTGTCTTTCAGGAGTGGACTATCAGTTATACGGGGTCATTTACTGATTTTCATTCCAATTTAGATTTTGCTTTTAATTTTGAATCAATACCTTTCCTTTTTGTCTCAGATTAATATCTGATTGCCCACTAAGGGACCAGAGTCATGGATGTTCAGTCATACATAAGGAACAATGGTTTTCTGAGCTTTCATGATTTAAAAACTGGGCTTAAATTGAAAAGTCAAAAAGTCACAAACTTAGTAGCCTAGGATAACCACTAACGTGACAGATTTGTACTCTGCGGTGATCTGGGAGTGTCACGTCCCCTGATCGCCTGATCCCCAGCACCAGAGCCCATGGCTCCCCTTAATTAGGGCCTGCATTCCAGACAATCTGGGTGGAATGTAGGAGGAGCCACAACTGGCACCCATTGGCAATTAGCTCATCCGGGGCATAAAGGAGCAGGAGCAAGCGAGAGAGAGAGAGAGAGAGACAGGACCTGTGGGCCCATTGCAGAATAAGCCACTGGGGCAGGATGGGCAGTGGAGTTGCTGAGGGAGACCGCCACCTGCCATGAGGAATGACTGTCTCCCAGGACCCTGCGACCTTGCCTGGTCGTGTCCCACTCCACCAACCCTGTATGTGCTGCTGTGTCCTTCTGTTCTTGTCAATAAAGGCAACTCCCATTGGGAGCTGCAACCCCAACTTTGGTGGTCTGTGTCCATCCCCTGACAATTTGTTCATGTGAAGAACAAGTCTTTACCTGACACATGCAAGGAGACAATTTAGGAACAAGAAAAAAGAAAAGCTGCCTAAAAATTGGAAGTTTCTATACTTGGAAGTGCGATTAGATAGAAAATTGTTCCAAAGTAGGCAAAAAAACATGATCTGGAATTTAATTGCAGTTCTTAAGACCTTAACTTTCAGGTCTCAGAGAAAAACAACAGCGATCAAGTGCTAACATTAAACTTAACCAGTTGTCTCACAACTCACTTGTAGTTTGTCCAAGGAGTTCAGGGTAGCTACTCTATCCTCTTTGACTGGCAGCAGCAGATGGAGCCGAATGGCGTTCTGAGCAGTGGACTGGCAGGAAATCACAAAGTTGATCTCCTGGGTCTTCAGTCATTGAAAAGAAAGAAGAAAAAAATGAAATATGTTAAGTTATAGTTGGTGTTAAAATGAGTTAGAATAAAAAGGCGGATCATAGTTCCAGTATTAAAGCAATTACCTGCCAATCATTCGAACACTCAGTTCCATCTATACATAAATTGATAAATAACTCAGTGTACATACGAACCCTGAGAGTCTGGTAGCGCAGCTTCATTAGACGGATTCGGTTGCGTGCCTCAGTCGCTTTTAGCTGGCCAATCAGCATGGCACGTTGTTTCCTTTCTGCCTCCTCCGTTGCATGTTCAGGACTTACATTTTCCCGGGTTGCTGCCAGTCGACTCCGAATGCGCTGCTTAGTCGCCATCAATGCTTTCTGCACGTCTTTTGGAGCCTCTTGATAGGCGAGGTAGCGGGCCTTCTCTTGAGGGCACATCCGCCTGAGCTCTGAAGCACTTTGGGTGGCCCCGTTTTTGCAAGCAATTTCCTTTGGCTTCTTTGTAGTGTTGGACATTTCTGTTCTTGATTTTTGTCACAATTTTAACTCACAGAACTGTGTAATAGGCAAATATATGCTGCCTAGACATAAAAAATGTACTGAGTTATTTTCGGTAGTTTTGAAGTTTATCATATTTATATAATATTTATGAAATACACTTTACTGTACATTTGCTTAACCGTTTTTGAATACATGTGAAATGGATTTTCTTAGCTAATTGTTCAAAACCATAAAAAAATATATACCAGGGGTTCTCAACCTTGAGGTCTGCAGGAACCCCAGCAAACAGGGAACGTTCCCACAGCTTTCAATAACGTTCTCAGTAGGCTCTTAAAAGGTTCGGTTGCAAGGTTAACTACCTAACGTTGCTGTAACGTTCTTAAAACGTGGGTCGGGAAACTTAACCAAAAAAGCGTTGTAGGAACGTTTTTAAAATAAAGATTTTTTAAATTATAAAACGTTCCGGGAATGCCCAGAAAACTGGACATAAACGTTCTAACAACCTAAAAACAACGTTTTAAAAACGTTCCACGAACCCAAAATTGTTAGCTGGTACCCAACAAACAGGGAACGTTCCCACAACGTCCAATAACGTTCTCAACGTTCCCGTAACATCCTCTGCTTGCTGGGAACGATACCGAGATATCGGTATAATCGCAAAGCGAAATACTCCCCCACCATGTTGTCAAGGGGGTTCAGGGAACTTTGAAAAACCATTGGTTTACACCATTAATCTATGAATCTCCTGACATACCAACACATCATGAATTATTATATAAGTATATTCTCAGATAACGCGTACTTGTTTACACGTTTTAAAATGGCAAAAGTATGCTTCTCTCACCATTATAAGTGCTTAGGACGGATGAATGGAAAAGTAGGCTCGTATAAAAAGCATGTTTCTTGACTTTTTAGTGACTATATTGCTAAAGGTACGGCACACCGTATTGCAATCCCAAAACATTACTATAGATACCTGTAATCATACCTTGTTGTAAGTGAAGACCAAATTAATGAACTATTTTAGTAAAATCCAATTAAAAAGAACTGTAAACAACATATTACGAAATAAACAAGGAATTATTTACCTTTTTACGCACAATCCGTTCTTGCCAACAATACCAGCTATATAATTTGCAGAAGTCGTCATGGTAACCGTCGCGCAGGTCATTCTACTCCGACTGTCTGTGTTTATTCGGACTTGGGCAGTTTTTCCGGAGTATAAAATTCGACGCTGAATGATGAAGTGGTAAAACCAATTTCGTCGTTGTCATTCAACTACACGTAAATATCTCTAAAAGCTGAAATTTCAGAGGTTTGTGGGTGTTTAAATATGTAATGTTTCACTCGTAGCTTTCCACAGTACTTTGTGCTTGTGATACAACACGAAGTCGCAGAATATCACAGTGCTGAAATGCTGTATATTGATAATTGTGTCTGTTGATTTCTTTCTACACACCTAACAGTTGCTCCAAACCAAGTTGTAAATCAGATATATAGACACATAACAAGTAAAGATTAGCAGAGAGCTTGGTTCTTTAGCACTTCTGTAACTATCAGCGGGTATTTTTTCTGTAATAATGTTAGGCACGTGCAGCATGCTGACAGGAAATTTCAGCCGATTGAATATAAGGGGGTTGAAGGGAGGAGGATGTTTGAGGGTGGCTGGATTCTACTATGGAGCAGCAGATATGACTCATGCCCCCCTGGGGCGGCAAAACTACGGGGCTTGTGCTGAGGCGAAAGTGGACGCAGGCTTCTTTATGAAGCAGAGAGCTGCTGGCCGGTGTAAATTGAAACCCACTTCTATTATTTCAACTCCACTCCAACGTAGAGAACAACAACAACCCCTGCCTCACATGCACGCACACCTCTGAATGTATCCGCAAGCCTCCGAGCAGACCGTAATAAGACCGGTGCGAAAGATCTGGAATTTTTAATGTACTGTATGAGATACGCAGGAGTGTGGAGTGGCAGCGAGACCACAGTAAGCACACTTTTTCTTCAAATACCACTTAATGGTAATATTAAGTTAAGAAGAACCATTTTAATTATTCTTTTCACTTCTTATGCGCCAGCATTTCTAAACTGCCCATGATATATATGTGTGTGTGTGTGTGTGTGTGTGTATGTGTATGTGTATCCGCGCCCTGTGATGAACTGGCATTCCATCTCAGGGGTTCCCTGCCTAATTCCCAGTGCTTTCTAGGATAGCCTCCAGGCTAACCCTGTGACCTGTAACCAGAATGGCAGCTGGGATATGGATGGATATGTATTCTGTGTTTTGAGTTGTACATCTAGGTGTGGAGCAAATTTAAAAAGTAAAAAGGACATTACTAATTTATAAAAAGTACTATTTTTTTTATATAAAAAATACAAAATGAGGAAAAAAGCAAGAGTGAGGATTGACATTTTCTGAGTGTGCCTATGTGTTTGTTACTTTTTCCATCCCATCAACTGCAGACTGTACATAATCCATTACTGTCCTGACTATTCCAGGTATTAATCATAATGGAGAAGGGAGATGCTGGACTTGAAGAGTGTGCTTGACCTTTTCAGATGGAAGAGAACAGGCAGTGGTGAGGACCAGCAGCCACAAATAGGACCATATGAAGATATTAAAGAACGTGAAAATGGGAAAGATGGAACAACTCCGTAGTTTTGTGATAGAACATTTCTGGTGGAAAAAGTTCACCTACTCCAAAAACACAGAACAGAAATGAGGTTTAAAAACCCCAACCTGGAGGTGGGGGGACAATTGTCTTACCCAATGAGCGGATGAGCAACCTTGCTTTCATTGACTTAGCAATTGCCGGTTCCTTCTTTGCTTGTTCAGATATTTCTTGTACCTGTAGATTAGTTCCACATACATGTTGCCTTACTTCAGAGCATTGTTTTTTTTTTTTTATAAAGCTGAATGAATGCTTTGATGTTATTGAGTTATCTCAAATTACCTGCTTAGTTAAGGTCATTCCATTACCCATTCTGCTGCGCCGTGCTGCATGACCCATGGTCTGTTATAGCTCAGCTCACAGCTGGATACCCTGGCAACCTTGAGCCCTACACACTACATGACACTTGTTATACATGACAGCTGGCGTGAGGCTCTTTTGTTGCTATGCAGACAATTCTTTCACTAGCTTTCTCAGTTATGCTGATGGTCTGTGGTGAGTTTGTGGCAGATGTGCATAGTGTGTGTTATCTTGTAGAACCACTCCTGGGATGAGTCACAATCTTTTTATTTCTACACCATCTGTTTCACCCTGGAAACCCTGTGTTGTGAAGAGCAGCCTGATGATGAGCATTTCTAATTTTTGCTTCTTTTTTTTTTAAATCAACAGTCTTCAGCTCTTCCTTGTAGAGTTCCTACATGATATTCCCATTTTTAACAAAGTATTCAGTTTTTTTCAGTACCTTCATTTAATCTAGTGTTGGGATTAAAACCAGATATTACATTATATGACATTTTAGAATAAAATAATGTAAAAGTAGAACACACATACTGTACACATATACATTTTAGCTAAAATATTAGTATGTAATTTCACAACCCAGCCACTGGGAGTGCACAAGCCAGTGTATTCCTTAGTGCTGGTCCCAAGCCCAGATAAATGGGAAGGGTTACATCAGGAAGGGCATCCGGTGTAAAATTTTTTTTGCCAAATCTAACATGCGGCCAACAACACAGATTTCCATACCAGATCAGATAGGCCTGGGTTAACAATGACTGCCACCAGTACTGTTAGCCAACAGGGTGCTGGTGGCAATTGGGCTACTGTTGGCCAAAGGATAAGAAGAGAAGGAAGGCGTGTCTGGAAGCATGAGGAGAGGAGGAAGGTTAGGAGAGTGGAAGTGAAGGTAGGAACTTTGAATGTTGGCAGTATGACTAGTAAAGGAACAGAGCTAGGCGATATGATAGAGAGAAGGAAGGTTGATATACTGTGCATGCAAGAAACCAGATGGAAGGGGAGTAAGGCCAGGTGTATTGGAGGCATGTTCAAGTTGTTCTACTATGACATGGATGGGAGGAAAAATGGGGTGGGGATTATCCTGAAGGAACAGTATGCCAAGAGTGTTTTAGTTAGGCAGCATAGGATGGTGGTCTGTAGGATGACTCTGGAGATCAAGAAGAGGAAGAGAGTGAGAGCAGAGCAAGGATCAAATGATGGAAGTTAAATAATGAAGACTGTAAGGTGGAGTTCAGGGAGGAGTTAAGACAGGCACTGGGTGGCAGTGAAGACTTACCAGATAGCTG
>JAACJT020000105.1:19773587-19786325 GCA_009936485.2 Gymnarchus niloticus | reverse complement strand
TCTCTCTCTCTCTCTCTCTCTCTCTCTCTCTCTCTCTCTCTCTCTCTCTCTCTCTCTCTCTCTCTCTCTCTCTCCTCGTTCCTTACGATCTGTAACACTAACATATGATGCCTCGTACAACCATGAGTATAAACCCTGAAAACTGACGGCATAATGCATTGCAAATACCTTCTTCAAACACACTTTATAATTATTGTACACATTATAAAGTATGCTTAATGTCTTTTGGTACTTTTTTTACATTATTTAAAATGGAATTATGTATTATATATGCAGAGTAATCTTTTATTAAAATGTACATTGAATTACACAGAGGGGATTTATAGCAAGTGTGAAAGATTCCACTGTGACTTTACGATGGCGCACACGATTAATGTGTTGTAATATGTAGCACCATCATTTTACTGCCGCTTCTTCTGATGAAGGTTGTGATGAGCAGGTCAGAGCAGAGATCTCCTTTTCCTTGACCAAAGACTGTAGCTCACTCTGAGGTATTCCCAGATGTTCCCAAGCCTTTTGGGAGTTATGTTCACTCCAACATGTCATGGGTCTTCCCTGGAGCCTCTGACCAGTGGGACGTACCTGGAAGAGCTCCCTTGGGGGCCACATTCCCAGGCCACCTCTTAATCTGAAGGAACAGTGGTTCACTTTTGAGTTCTGGATCTCTGAACTCCTCACCCTGTCAGTGAGAGTGATTCCAGCAACACTGGAGATTTACCTCATTTTGGCCACTTGTACTCTCGATCTGATCCTTATGGTCATCACCTTAAAGCTCATGACCATAGGTAAGGACTAGGATTAACTGGTAAACTGTGAGTCTTGTCTTACAACTCAACTTTCCCTTCACTACAACAGACCTCCTCAGTGGTTGTAAAACTGCAGTCACTGAGCTGATACACCTGTCAATCTTGTGTTTTCTCTTACCATCACTTGCGAACAAGGTTCCAAGATGCTTAAACTCCTTCACTAAGGACAGACTTGCCCTCTTCACCTGAAAGGAGAAATCCATTCTTTTCCTGGAGAGTACAATAACCTTGTATTTTGGGGTGCTGATTCTCATTCCCCACCCCTTCACACTTGACATGGAAATCAGTTTCCCTTAGCAGAAGTGTCCACCAGTGGATCCTGGGGTTGCCGCTATAACTGGCACTGACTTCCTTCTTGCCACAGCTCATTATCAGCATCTGTGAAGATTAATGCCTTGAACATGGTCACATGGTCCATTCAGACTCAATATCATCAACCTCATTTGGCAAGCGGTGGAAGTTTTCCTGGAGGTGTGAGATGAATTCATCTCACATCGAAGCTTCAGTTAGACCTTGCCATTATACCCTGCCTGTTTGACTGGGTTGTTTCGGTCCATCTGGCCTCCTCCCCGTGTACCAAATACATTTTACCACCAAGTGGTGATCACTTGATAGCTCTGCCCCTCTCTTCTCCTGGGTGTCCAAAACACATGGCCTCAAGTCAGATGACACTACTATAAAGCTGATCATTGACCTTGGGCCTAGGGTGTTCTGCTACCAAGTACTGTTAAAAACATCCTTGTGCTTGAACAATTCATGACTTACGCAAGAGTCCAATAACAACCCACCACACCGGATTAGATCAGGGAAGGCATTCTTCCGAATCATGCTGCTCCAGGTATCGCCATCGCTCTCCGTTTGAGCATTGAAGTCTCCCAGTAGGTCCATAGAGTCCACAGGCCTTATCCTTTCAAGCACCCCAGCCACTTTTTCTAAGAAGGTAGAGTACTCTGAACTGCTGTTTGTTGCATAAGTCAGGTGGCACTTGTGTGCATCACCACACCCACCTGACATCTTTTACCCTATGGAAATTCAGAGTAGGAGAGACTCCACCCTCAATCATGAGGCCTTGTTCCAAAGCCCAAACTGTGTGTGGTGGTAAGGCTGATTATATCTAGTTGATACCTTTCTCATACACTAGTTCAGGCTCCTTCCCTGCCAGAGACGTGACATTCCACGTTCCCAAAGCCATTGTTCAATGTCAAGGTCTAATCCTTTTTCATCCTTTCCACTCTATACTGCACCTCTAAAGATTATAATAACACTAGAGTGTGGCCTTCAGCTTAGAGGTAAACCTTTGCTTACTCATTTTGAATCTGATGAGCACATTAATTAAGAAAGAATATTACATCTGTTAGTTTCTAAATGGCACATTTTCTGAATTTATCTTAAATACTAAAACTATAATGACTGTTATTATAACTGTTATAGTACTCTCTGGCACACAAAATGATACTCATTGACATATGAAATAATCATAGTTTTTTTCCATGCTTTGAGACTGCTTTAACAATACATCAGCTGAGAGCAAGGTAGCGTTCCACGAAACAGTGTTAATCTCTCTCAGGTATGAAACTTGTCATAGTCTGAAATAAGGTTAATGGAGACATTTTGGCTTTATATATTATATCCATAGATTTGTTTGGATTTTGAGTAGAACTGTTAGGTAATTCTAATATTGTTTTGGGATCAGTGCCCACACCAGCAGAAAGATGTCTTATTTCAATAACAGTACACCCCCCGTCAAATCTGGGATAAAGTCTACCCATCGCCATCTTTAGGCTTCAGTACTCACTCTGTGGTACATCTTCACCTGGTACCATACTTCTTCTCAGATACACATTTTTTTGGTCATCTAGCTGTCTCCATGGAGCTGCTGCCGGTGATGCACTTACAGAGACGCACCCGATGGTAACGTCATGAAAACAATAAATAGGTTAATATAACTGGCAGTATTAGATTTGTCCAATTATATTTTCACAGTTCTGCCTCCGATATGCTTGTGTTCTTGTAGTATAGTACTATTATTGATAAACAGCAGGTAAACCTTATTAACTCTCTTACAAGAAAAAATCAATCAATCATAAGGTCATAAACAGACATCCAGTCTTGATTATTTTGTTGATTCCCACCTGCCCCATTTGGACATGTCCGTGGACTTTAAACAGGCCTGCTTTGTGCAGAATGAATGCCCAACAGGAATCCGGTCATCCGAATGTGTGGATCTATTTTGTTGTGGTGTTTTGTTAATTAACACAAGGGTTCTACTAATTGCATGTACTTTTAATGACCTCCTGCAGGAATTTGTAGAATAAGGGCTCATTTGAATCCATCTGGCATTGTTAATGGAAGACCTGGGTTTGTGGTGCCATCTTTTGGACCTGGTTTTTTGTGAAAGTCAATAAACGTGTTTTAATGGAGTACTTGTCAATAATCAGTTGCAATGGTTGAATGCACTGTTTCTGTTAGCCAGTGGAAATGAATGATTGTTCTGAATTGAACAAATGAATCCAAGTACCATGAGTAGTTTACTGTCTATGCCCAAACTGTGGTATTGCAGTGATCAAAAGCAGAATGAAATGGATACTTCCGCTCTATTACCCATCGTTTCCCCTTCCATATGTCAAGTAACTCTCAGATCCCAGTGAATAATTTAGGAAGGGCAGTTAATATTTCAGAAGTGTTGGGCAATATCTGGAATGAAAAGGAATACATTACATGACAGTCCAGCTCAATGGAGTCCATGAAGAGCAGCACATCTTGGAAACCAAACACACATACTTGGAGGTATCATGGTACTAAAGGCTTCAGCAAGACGCATATCGTCTCCTCTCAACACCCTCTTCCCAGTCCACAAATGGTCTGTGTTCAGTTGTGCAGAAATGTTAATAGACGCGGGGCTGTGCATTTCCACAGAAACGCCACGCCAGTGACCCGAGGATCTTGTCTAAATTATACATCCATTAACGAAGAAACTATGCACATCAAACCATCACTTACTAGGCAAAGTGTCAACGCCCGTTCATGAGGAGAGATCAAAATGCATTAAGGCTCCTTTGAAGCTATGACTCCATCCCAGCTTTCATGTTTCAGTTTTCCATCCCATCCCAAAGGTGGCAGCGATGTTCTCCTCCAGACTGCTGCTTCTCACCTCCGTGTCCCCTGGTTCATGCCAGGAAATGTGTTCCCACATGTCCCTTATGTTTGTGATGCTTTTGTGATGCTTTTTCATACACCGTGCTATTATTTAATTTAAACAACATTATATGTGCAAATCTACTTTATGCACATATTGTAATAGATTATATGGGATATTCATATCAAATATAAGTGAATATTTATTAAAATCATTTCAGTAACTATAATTATATAATTTGTTAATATAAAAGGTTCAATTAATCCAAATACTTGCAGTATTCTAATAAAAGATTATTGCCAATACATACGTACGGAAATGTACATTTTCAAGGAATGATTTGCATGTTAAACAAGCGATATAAGACATGTCAAGACATTGGGTGCTCCCTAATTTGAACTATGTTGCTAAGCTGGTTGCCAAGCAATTAGCAGGACTCTCTGGCTAATACATCAGCTGCAAATGCTCAGTCAATGGGTGGAAGAATATTGGATTTTCACAAATTGGGTGGAAATGAAGTCCGGTAATTACCATCGTGGTTGAGGCTTTAACGAGGCTTTAGCTGACCTCACAGATGCAGTTTTCAGACATTTCTACTGCTTGTTTGGCACAGTGTATCTGACCTGAGCCTCAGAGACTCCTATGGTTTTATAACATCAGTGTTTTTTACCATCTGTTGTTGTCTTAGATGTTGTAATGCCATTGGCAAGGGAAGACAATAAACAACAACACAGGATAACTCAACCTTCCCGTGCAAAAAAAAAAAAATCTAGCCAAGCACATGCCTACATACATATTGTTTACAAACACAATTTAAATCTGCATTGTAATTATATTTACATTTGTTTTCCCTTCATATACAGTATATACTGAAAAGTGTGTGGTCATTTGCCTGTACAACATTTCATTCCAAAATCAAAGGTATAAATAGGAAGTTGGTCCTCCCATTGCTGCTATAACAGCCTCTACTCTTCTGGGAGGGCTTTCCGTTAGATGTTGAGATATTGTTGGTGGGATTTGCTGCCATTCCACCGTAACAGCATTAGTGGTCTCGGGTATTAATATTGGGCGATCGGATCCCTTCTGGTTTCTGTGGCCGACCACATCACAACTGAACTCTTGATACTTCTAGAAGTTTCCACATTACAGTCACTTCACCAGAGCAGAAGTTTAATACATTTAAAGTCGCGAACTGTCTTCACTATGACCCATTCTGCCACCAGCGTTTGTTGCTGGTGATTGCATAGTTGTGTTCTTAATTATTCACCTGTGTCAGCAATGAATATGGCTTAATTAGCCAGATCCTGCAGGGTAAGAACACCCTATTAATTGGAGTCCACATACTTTTGGCTGTATAGTGTGGCATCATGTTTACATTCATATGTCTTTTTTAAATCACATTTTTAATCACATTTA
The DNA here is from genome assembly GCA_009936485.2 of Gymnarchus niloticus. Taxonomy (NCBI): domain Eukaryota; kingdom Metazoa; phylum Chordata; class Actinopteri; order Osteoglossiformes; family Gymnarchidae; genus Gymnarchus; species Gymnarchus niloticus. Next base: position 19,780,967 of record JAACJT020000105.1, on the reverse strand, counting down.
TTTGAGTGTTCTCTAGCTGGAGAAAAGCTTCTTTGCCACACCTTCTCTTCATTGCCTGTGTAAATCCGTACACCGTGTGATTCCCACTCCGCGCTTAAAATAAGAAGACAATGTCCTGATATTGCTTTGACTGGTCTTTATTAGATGGCCTAGGTGGAGATCTATACACAACACTTAGTTGGCCTTTTGCCTTATTTCTTTCTAGTTTTGTGGGGGCCATTAGGTTAGAGCAGTTTGAGAATACTTTGTCTAGATAAAACTGAAAGAAACCAATTTGCATCCCTCCATCGATCTTCTTTAAATACTTAGGCATATTCAGTTCAGGGTTTCGGAGAGCCTGGAGGCTATCCCAACACAATCACACATTATGGTTAATTTTGAGTCACCGGTTCATGTACCTGCAACCTTTTGAATTGTGGGAGGAAACCAGAATACTTGGAGGAAACCCACTGAAATAGGGGGAGAAAATCATCAGACGGACCGGGGGGCATTGTGCTTAGCCACCATCCCCCTCCCGTTTAACCAACATGAACATCTACTTGAACGTGGATAAAGTAATTATGGTGTACAGTGTAACAGCCCTCAGGGATGTCTTTAGCACACCCCACAGGAACACTTTCAACTGGCTGACAGACTAAACCTGTCTAGCGGGAGGCATCCTAACTGCATTAACAGCCTGTTTAGTAGACGCTCTTTATTCGAAAAGACTCACACAGTTTCCTACCCAAATAGCAAAGTCACATTCAATATGCTTACATGCGATAACTGTTTATAATTTCGCTTATGAATCATGTTTCTTGAGCAAGGCAAGCATACCTGCTGCTTGTTAGGATGCATTCACCATTAAACGTCTTCATCCATCGATTCATGCTTCTCTAAGTTGCGTATTGTACACGTTAAAAGCTCAGTTATATTAGCACTGCATATTTGCATTGTCTCTCATCTGCATTAAATAACACAATATTACTGTCTTAAACACCATTTTTAAGTGAATCGATTTGAATGTATTTCATAGACATCATCCTGTACAATGCTCCTGTACAATCATGGCATACGGTGGCTGATAAGGTATTTATACCTATAGTAATCCAACTGGTAACCTGGTACGAGTAGGGAACGTGACAGATGGAGTCGACATATGAAACATTCATAAAATTTCAGTGGGTTAAGCAGTATAAATAAATGATACTGTTAATACCAATGCAAAGTATTAATACCTAAACAAAACACTTCCCTTCATGTTTCCCAATTTGATTGTAATGTCAGCTATAAGGTTTTACGGTACCTCGAAAGACATACTCATATATCAGTGATTCTTGAGTGCTGCGACAAATCATGTCGGGCAGATAAAACATTGAAAAAATTCATGTAATTAATAAAAATCATTATTTTCATGCAGAGAATTCTAGTACAACTAGAATTCAGTTATATCTGAAATATTTTTGTTTTTATATGACTAAATGTCTGAATTGGACCTGAAAATTATCTTGTGCTGTAAGAGATGTCCTATTTTCAAATAGCCTAAAATAGAGTTCTAAATTAATTAAAATAACATTTTCAATGATAGTGAGAGGCAGTTTTAAATTATATTGAGCCAATTTTTCAGTAGATTGAATTTCTGTCAACACTGTCAGATAATAGTAAAAATCTAAAAAATTCAGGCAGTCTTGTGGCCAGCTTCAATTCTGTGGACATTTTTTCCACTTCCTGTTTGTCTCTAATGTAAGGACACCATATTTTCTCAGGTGAGAGTTTTTCATTTTTAATATTTCACTAATGTGGTCACACCCATAACATGCCAATTACATATTTTGTTAGAAATGTACATGTAATTTATAATAAAAATCTTTAGTTTAAACCACACAACAGCAGTCATTAGCAACTGATGAAAATCAAAATGGCTCCTGCTTGCAACACTTGAGTTATATTTAGCAATGTAGTGTTCTGTCAACATTATTTCCATGTGTCTATACAGTACATGCTTTTGTGCAGACTGCATGGACCAAGCAGTATGGTACAGCCCTGCTTGATATGGTGCCTTTGAAGATGTTACATCCTGTTAAAGTAACAGATACAGTAATCTAAAGTGACAAATGTCGACTTAATCAGTATGCGTGAACACAGTGTATGGGCCAAGCATGGAGGTGACAAGAGTCAGAGAGAGGCTCGCAGACACCATGGCATGGGCCAGACTGGACAGGTGAGGATGGGTCGGGGGGCAGCCAGAGGAGTGGGAAGCCAGGCAATAGAACAAGGCAGACACAACACAGCAGATTCCAGGTAGATCAGGAAAAGGCAGATCAATGACAGAACAGGGAATAGTGGAACTGAGAGGTTTAAGGAGGGCAGGTGATGGTAATAATAACTGGACATAGGGGTGTCTAATCAGGATCAAGCAGAATAGAAGCTTGATTGTATATGTATACAGCTCATATAACCAGGACCTCCGGCACGCTCTTGGACATTGCGAAGTGGCAGGGATGATAATCAGCACCTTTAAATTCGTGGTACTCTTCCAGAGAAGAGTGGATTGCTCCTTTCAGGTGAAGGGGGAGAGACTTCCTTTAAGGAATGAGTTGAAGTATCTTGGGATCTTGTTCACGAGTGATGGTAATAAGGAACCTGAGGTTGACAGACGGATCAGTTTAGTGACTGTAGTTTTCCAAATACTGAGGAGGTTTGTATTGGTGAAGCGAGTGTTAAATCATAAGACAAGGCTCGCAGTTTACCAGTTAGCCTATGTTTCTGTCTTTATGACCTTTGGGTAATGACAGAATGGCCAAAATGTGGTTTCTCTGCAGGGTTGCTAGATTCACTCTCTGTGACAGAGTGAGAAGTTCAGAGATCTGAAGGGACTTTGAAATTGAGCTCCTCCTTCAGATTGAGAGGAGCCTGCTGGGGTGACTTGGGCATGTTATATTCATGTCACCTGCAAGGCTCCTGGAGTTGTTCCAATCACATCTTTCTGTGGCAGAAGCCCCAGGGAAAACTCCAGTCATTTTGGAGGGATTGTGTTGCCCCTTCTGGCTTGGAAATGATTGTGGTTGGGCAGGAAAGTGAAACCACGCAGAAATCTGAGGAACTGGACTTAACTTTTTCAAACAAGTCATTCAAAATAGCACACTTAACGTATGTCCACAGATCCTCATCACTATCATACAAACGGTGACACCGATCCGTGGTACAGGAAGACATGACAGAAATTTCAGGGGATCCCCAGAGTGAGCTAGAGTCTGTGGCCACGGAGTGAAACATTTGGTCTGATCTTCTGGGAATGCTGCCACTGCGACCCTCACCAAGAGATGAAGGTGGAAGATGATGACGATGATGATAATGTATAGGAGTGGTGCTTAGGAAGCTTCTTTGTATCAGCATCTTCAGCCTCTGGGCTTAGTTGTGATTTCCCACCCTTCTGATGGGGAACAGTGATGCAAAGAATAAAGTATGACATCAGGCTGTGCACTTAAGATGAGTAATTGCTCGAGTGGTTCACAAATCTAGGCTTCACAGGAGAGTGGCAGAGTGAAAGCCGTGGTTGAAATGGCACAGTTTATCACAGTGAATTTGCTGGAAAGAAAATGAGAGCCTGAGACCAAGTGGAGGAATATTCCCTGGTCTGTTAAGACCTGCTTGGCTTCGGTACTGCACATCATCCTCAGCTCAAATGCTTCCCTACAGTGTAGCGCAGTGGTGCCAGCACTGTGCTACAGGGATGCTTTCATGCCTGCGGCTCTGGAACGCTGGTGAAAATTAAAGGGATGCAACAAAGCTCAGGGAAATCCTGGAGGATCCTCCTGTAGTCTGCAAGAGATCTGGGACTTAGGCGAAGACCATGCAGGAGCATGATAAAAAAAAGTCTTTCAGTGTGGGTGAATCACATCCAGGACTAAATTTAATCAAGAATGTGGCATTCAAAGATATGAAAACCGCTAATAATTCATGGTCCAAATTCATCCATATGCACCTTCAACTACCTTGTGAAGAAAAATGAAAAGGAAAATTCTATTGTCCAGATCCAATTTTGACACCTTGTAGAAAATCTGATAGAGACTCAGGGCTCCAAAATATTAACTCAAGGGAAAATGCTTATAGAATCAGTATTTTCTGTTGTTTATAAAGATCTAATTTTGGTTGGGTTTGAATGACGTGATGGTGGTGTAACATTTCCTGGTTGTGTGACACTGCACTAGGGATGCACACGTTATTCCTTAGTGTGTCTCCTCCTCTTCCAACACCCTGTAGAATCTATGGCAAGAAAGGGGATAATAATTGCTCAGTGGGACAGTTGTTCAGCAGCAGTAAGGGCCTTTTTGCACATCTTGTTTGTTTACCTAGCCTTCCTCCTTCATGCTTCTCTGAAACATTATTGACTCACCAAAGAAACGAGATGATTAAGGACAGCGCAAATAATTTCAGAACATAAGCAATACTTCATGGGGAATAGAACCCTGGGCTCAGATTAGTGTAAAAGGGTTTGCCTTTGTTGATTTAATTAATGCAGGCAACTTAGCAGAACTGCTAAAAATGATTAGTATGCAATGTAAACTGGAGAATTGATTGGGTTTGCAAGCAAATCAATACAGCTTCTCCAACCACCCCCCCCCCCCCAGTCTGTGTGCTGCAGCTTTTTCTGATTGAGTCACAGCGTGCACTGTGATGCTGGTGTTCATTTTATGTTTTTATGTGTGAAATTATGTTTGATTACACGTCTTTAACATTAGTCGCACATTACAGCTGTTTAAGTATAGTTTTGTCTCAGTTGAATTATTCCATTGTATCGGGATTTTTTCTTTCTTTCTTTCATAAAGATGCAAATACCTTAATTGTACCTGGTCCATTTTCACTGTTGTATGTGCCATATTTGCATAATTTTGCTCCTCTGGAACACAGTAGCAAAATTAGAAGCATGATTAAATGAAAACATAATAATTACAGATAATGCTTAATTCTGAAATAGTTTTCCCTATGATGCTAATGGCATCTTTAAAAAAACAAAAAATCATTACCCTCTATTCATTAAGAAAATAGCCCATAGTTTTTGCAGCAGTTGTATTGATTTTCCCCTCGAATGCGTACTATAGCCTTATGCCACACAACCAATTAAAGATTGTGAGTAACAATGTTTTTTTATATTTGAACAGCAGTTGGCATTTTGGGTTTTTTTTTTTTTGCGTTTGCAGGTACACGAAAATGAAGACGGCCACCAACATTTACATCTTTAACCTGGCTTTGGCAGACTCGTTGGTGCTGGCTACACTGCCTTTCCAGGGCACGGATGTCTTCCTGGGATTTTGGCCCTTCGGGAACATCCTGTGCAAGGTGGTCATCTCCATCGACTACTACAACATGTTCACTAGCACCTTCACGCTCACCGTGATGAGCGTGGACCGCTACATCGCAGTCTGCCACCCGGTCAAGGCCCTAGACATGCGCACGCCGCACAAGGCCAAAGTGGTCAACGTGTGCGTCTGGGCCCTGGCCTCAGCCATCGGGGTGCCGGCCATGGTCATGGGGGATGTGGAGGTGGAGCCTAATGGTAAGTAGGCTTCCTGTTAAACTCTTTAAAATGTTACACATGTCACATGGTGTGCAGTACTCGGGAGTCATTTGTCATTGGCTAACCATTGTCTCGTCATTTGTACTTATTAAATAAAAGCGAAAGTGAAACTGTTAGGCATTCTTCTGTTATTCTTCATGTCCATGAATCCACGTTGTGGGTGGTTTAATTTTACTTGGCTGATCAGTGTGCGAACCGTCATTGTGATCAGTGTATGAACCTGCAGGACATTTGGATAACTGTGAGGCAATCTCTGCAAGCTTGACTGAAATGCAAACTGTGGTGTGAAGTTAGTCCTCAGGACTAGAATAGGAATCTGAGTCAGAACCTGAGCTAACAAAGTCCTTTTAGGTTCAAAACAGGAAACAGGAAGGAGTCATTTCTTCAGACAAGATCGTGTCACTGCATGTAACACCTTCTTTTTTAACATTACCAGTGAAATGCCTAAACATCATTTTATCATATGGCCAACCAAATATTCATTTTGAAAAAGCAAAGGAATATGATGGATGTTTCACTTTTCCTTTTTGTCAATGCCCTGTTTGTTGATGAAAAACAAACAACCAGAGATTGAGTGCCCTACTGCACAAAGTTAAAACAAAAAAATGTAACCACCTTTAACAGAATATATAAAACTGAAATTTCCTACAGTGCTAAATATTAAAATGCCATTTTCACGCCTCACTATGTTTTGTAAATTATTCAAATGCACCTTTCTTGTTTAAGTTTGTATTTTTTACACTACAAAAGTACATATTGAACCATAAGAAACTACACTTAAATCATAACTCTTATTTGTTGATAATATGGATAAATACATTTTAATGGTTTGTACTTGTGCAGAAAGCAAATGAGTACAAATATTTGGCAGACAGCAAAGTTAAAGAAAAGACATAAAATGAAGCAAAGGTAAAATGCCTAGAAAAAGCTAAAAGTTGAAAGGGTTAATAATCTTCCGTTCAGCTTAGCTGATGTTTGTCTTAATTGTGTGTCGCTGCTTCAATGTCTGATATCTGTTTTTTTGCAAATGTGTTTTTCCATTTTAATTCACCGTAATCCAAACCATTTCCTAAGACACTGCCAAAGCTAAGTTGTTAGCACCAACAGAAGACATTATTTAATGCAAAAGACACCCCCTTGAATCTGAAGATTACTTCTCACTTATATACTGTAAGAGGAAGCTAATCATTCATTAGCATTTTTAATTAGCCAGTTTGTAAGATAGTAGATTTAAATATTACTTGTCCTGGAAGTTGAATTTTGCTCTTTTAATTAAATTTCCTGCCCCACCCTTGCTTTTTGTCAGCATACATTCCACATATGGAGATCATATCCCTGTGTGAAGCCTTCAGAAAGCCACAATCTATTTTATTATTTTAACATGGTAGGATATAAAGTAATAAATGACTTTGACATAACATTGCTGCATGTTTACAACAAGATTGTCAGTCACATGACAGCAATGTTAGGCGAGTGTTGGCTGATAGTTTAGGAGGTGTCACTCCTGTGACATTTGAGAGGCAGCCGTGTGATGAACTGTCACACGTGGTGTTTGGTTCTGGCTCAGGTTGGTCAGGAATATGTTGTGGCTATAAGCTCAAGCTGAGAGGCAAAGGAATTTCTGGTTGTCTCTAAGAAAAGGCCTACACCAAGTACCACCAAACTAATTAATGATTCTATCATTTATAGGGCTAAAATAAAGCCTGTGATAAAAACAAAAGCACTGAATTAAGATAATATAACTGCTTTAGAGGAGACTCAGTGGTTAGTGCAGTACCCTCACCTCCAGGTTACTGGGCTTCATTCCCACCTTGGCACTGAAT
>JAACJT020000105.1:19751760-19764896 GCA_009936485.2 Gymnarchus niloticus | reverse complement strand
ATGGCTGGCAGCAATCAATCTTGGGCGTGGCTAGTGTAATTGAAAACTTTTATCAATTAATTTTAGTTCATTGAGTGGCTAGGGAGCAATTACTTTTTCACACATGATATAAGTTTTGCAGAGTTTTTGTTCTTCAATAATTCACTAGATCACTTGACAACTGTGTACTGTTTACACTACGGTTGTCTTTTGTCTTATACTAAATTTATTTGGAGATCAGAAACAATTAAGTGCTGCTAATAGACAAAAATAGAGGAACTCAGGAAGGGGGCAAATACTTTTTCATGGCACTGTAGGTTGTATGATGCACAGCGTGTCTATTGACCTCTGTAGAACTTTCAAGGTTCCTATTGGATTCCTTGTGTCCTCTCTGACCAGCTGCCTTCTCTTCTGGTCACTTAGCACCATGCACTTTCCACTTGTTAATGATCGACTTCACGATGATTCGAGGTATCTTCAGAGCCTAGGGAATCAGTTCGTATCCCCCTCCTGACGTGTACCATTCCACAGTATTGTCACAGACTTGTTTTGGAAGGTCTTTGGAACCCGTGCTGCTTTTTTTTGTCACTGTATTTGCGATCTGAAAAACCACCGTAGACAGCTGCTTTTATTAAAGCTGTCGAGTTAATCACGGTGATACCATTAAGATAATATGTGATCCTGAAGACAACTGGTTATTTCTGTGGTAGTGATGCTATTCAGATATAGCTGTTGCACTTATTTCTTAATTAATGTTAAAAATTTTTTGATCTATTTTTTATTTTGTTACGTATTCTATAATAATTAATAGTAAAAAACATAGATTTGTTGCATTTTAACTCTAGGCGTTAGGTTAACAAAATGTGCAAATTGTTAAAGGCGATGCATAAAGGAACAAAAATCAGGCAGTCAACTGGGGGGGAGGGGGGCGGATTTGTCAGGCAAATTTAAGTGGACCAGGCACCCCCAGTGGCCCCCCTCTGCATGTGCCTGATGGAGAACCCAGGTGAAATTTTTCGCCCCGATGCAATCATCCACCCCATTGAGTCACTGCCATTTCTGTTTGCCATGGTAACTTGGCTGCTGATGGCCTCAAAGCCAGTGTTATTTGGACAGGACCAAAATGGCTCTGGGCGCCTTAATGAGGCCATTCTAGTAAAACTCACCTCTGTCGTCAGTCAGAATGAGGATCTGAGCAACAGAACTCAATGCCTCATGATGCTGATGTTATAATATCCTGCAAATCAATCCATATAAAGGCATAAAGCTGCTGTTTGATGTTGGCTTGCTCTTAGCTCATCTCATAATGACAGTTAAATGCTAATATATAACAACTGTTTACTACCATGACACGTCTTTAGCCTATAATATTTCTAACATTTAACTTAAGGCCAGACGATTGCAGCCAAGTATGAGATGGTGCTAGAACCTTTTTCAGCGCCATAGATGGAAGTTATTTGGCCTGTGGTTATGTGTTGGAGCTGGCAGTGGACGATAATGCTTTACCTTATGTGGTATTTATATATTCTCCTGTTCTCCTGTTGTAATTGCCCCTTCACTGTAATATTTCACCTCCAAAGTCACAAGCTTAACGTGACCAAATATTACTGATTGTGTTGAAACTCAGGCTTGCAGAGTGCAATTCTGAATTGATGGTTATACCACCCTTTTGCACAGACCATCTAGTGTTATTGGCGATCTGAGCTGGTGCTCCCTCAGTTACTTTATGCATTGTGTATGTCAGACCTGGCAGGTCTCCAGCATGCATGCTTGTGTGTACAGTAATTCTTATGGTGGGGGGGGGTCTCTGGTTGTGTTGGCTCACAGTGCTGCCCGTTTGCATCAACAGTTTTGACAGAGATAAACAACCTTGGGCAAAATCACTTGGTTCCCGTTTCTTTAGAGGAAAGAGAAGGAGTCATCTTTGGTCACGTGTGTTTGTCTGAAGATGTGAGGTGTCTGTACGTTCACTTCAGAAATCACATCAGTACCTTGTAATCAGTCCTGTAAATGGACAGATTTCCTCTTGCGTCTTTAAAGCCCGTAGAAAAAAAAATCAAAGACATGGCTCACCGCCCACCTCACATAAACACTACTGTGTGACACTTATCTCTGTCTGGTGTAGAGGTGCAGAACCTCTTAACTCAGTGTACAGGCAATCCAGCTTCACCAAGGGCTGCCTAATGGCCGGCTTGCGTCAGTTCAAAGCTTCACGTTAGTACAATGTCCTCGCTGTGCTCACTGAGAAGCTTGTGAGATAACACATCTATGGACAAGCCGTGAGGCACAGGGGAGGAATAAACAGAGGGAGGAAAAAAGTGAAAGAGGAATGAGAGAGCAGAGACAGAGCACCAACAAACCCTTCACACAGCCCCCATGGGCAGGGATTGAGGGGCAGAGGATAAAATGAAATATGCCCACCCTCAGTAGAGGGTGGTAAATTGTACTGCCTGTGCTACAGTTTGAGGAACATGCGTTTCTAATTATTTCCTGACCAAATGTGTTCATTTAAAATAAAAATATTGTCACCACCACTACGTGGAAATGCTTTATGTCTGTTTTAGGATTCTTGAGACAATAAGCCTTCTGCCTCTATTAGAACAGCGAGTCCTATTACAGCTCTAGAAGAGGATGGGAGATATACCAGCACATCCAAGAGTGCTTTGCTGCTCCTGGTCATGCCTTTCTGACTCACTTCCCGCTGACAGTGGCTGGAATGGATATAGCGAGGCTCACAGCTGAAAAGGCACCTCAATTCTTCGACGGTCCGTTTTAAACCTGCAGCTTATTTTAGTGACTCATGTCAGACCTCTGGCTGCGATTTCACATGTGGTTGTGTTGGGTTCATGGCTGTTTGTCAGCAGAGCTTACTAGGCAATAAGGTGGATTTCTGTTATTCCTTCACCCTCACAGACTCAGAACAGCCAATGGAAACCAAATCATATCCCACATCTTTAAGAGCATATCAGTTTCTGGAGGTCTGATGCACACTTGCTTCCATTTTAATTTCAGCTTTTGGCACAAAGTATTTAGTAGATGGCTTGGTGGGGCAACACCTGCTCCTGTTGATTCAAATCTTTCTGTGTGGTGTTTGCCAAGGCTCTAAGTGACAGTTTATAAGAACATAGACTAACCGTGCAGCAGGACACTTCAGGTAATTAACATGCATCACTATGGGATGATGTTCAACTTAGTACACCGTAAAAGTTGTAACCCTGACCAATATAGGTAGGTAGAAGATGGATGGATGGATGGATGGATGGATGGATGGACGGATGGATGGATGGACATGTCAGGTATAAGCAATTAAAAAGGTAATGCTCATATGAGAGGTAATGCAAAAGTTTGGGAGATTGATTTAATTGGGAATGTATATCCATAATTAACAAACCAGATGCATAACTATCAAAAGTTCTCATTTGGAAGGTGTGATTTTCAAACAATGTTCAGACGATGCCTCATTCCCCCTTTTCAAGCCAGAATTATAAAGCTCATGGATGGGACTAACCCTGTAACCAGGACAACAGAATCCCTTTCCTAAGCATCACTGCCAGGGTAAGGATGCATTGCTTCACCCATAGGACATCATGTTTGTGAACAGCACTGCCTGATGAACGTGCCACTTCTTTGCTGGTGTCACACTAAACATAGTAGGGATGCCATAAAGCCAGCTTAAAAATAGAGGATTGTCTCAAGCTGCGGCCTGATATGACAGCCAGATTACATTCATTCTCCGTTTATAAATTTGACGTTTTGTGAAAAATCCAGAGTAACCTCCATTTCATTGGAGGGTAGGTTAATATGTAAGTTGGGTAATTCAGATCACTTATCTCAGTGGATCAACCCTCTGATGGTAGAAAGGTATTAGCTTATCTACCAAAATAGTGAGGATATGCATATTTAATGACATGATAATGATATTATGTTTTATACCCAGTGACCCTGACTCGGATAAGTGGGTAGAAGATGGATGATGGATGTATCGTACTTTATAATTTAAAATTACATTTCAGGGTCAGAAGCAGGAATGCCAAAGAGGATTGAGATAGACTGATTCATTTCATTTTCTATTTTACTACTGTGTGACTCATTAGATGCACTATAAACTGTGGAGCCACAGCTGAGGTAGGCTATAGTCATTTCTGGCTGAGAACCAAGCCATGAAACCATTTTTTTAATGAATTATTTGAATTCAAATAAAAAAATATATTGCTTTTGCTGCTATGTGCAAACATATTTGCCCCCTGGGATCAATGGGAGCTGTTTGTCGGTTTATCTATCAGCACTAACTCCTCCAATGTAGTGCATTTCGTGACTAAAAAAAAAAAACCCCGAGTACAAGAACATATAAACTCCACGCATGTAGATTACGTGACAGAATGCAAGGAAACCCCGGGTTGTCTCCAACACTGACACTGCATATAAGAGCATGCAAAGGGAAGTGCGACGTCAATGTGGCTACGCTCAAGCGGTGCTCAGCTAGCCGCTGATGTTTCCCTGGAGGCCCTGTGATTGAGTGCCCCACCATCTACAGAGGGAGCTTAACAGAATGTATCACTCAGCACGCAATGAAAAAAAAGGACTCCTTGCTCTTCATGCCCAAGAGACCCTTGGTAACAAGCTAGTGCTTACAAAAGAGCTTTTCTTTTTACAGCAGCCCCATTAGGTACACATTATTTCTATAGACTATTGTGCGAGGAGAGCTGTTCCTTCAACCAGCACCGGCCTTAAACTAGCTGAGGGCAGTTTTCTTTTGCCCTGCATACGGGTCTGGTATTTGTGCGTCCACAAGCAGAGTAGTGGCCTAATAGGCAGTAATCATTGAAAGGAGAACTAAGAATGTTTTTGCATGGTGTTTTGGAGTAATATATAATATTAATTTCTGTACTCTGTCAGTTTTACTTTTTGAGTGCAGTGCAGTTAAAGTCTTCAGGCCCCCTGTTTGCAGATGCAGTAGAACATCTGCACTGCATCAAGATGGCTGTGCTGCAGCTGTGAAGCATGTATATAAAAAGAAGAGGTAAAGCAGACATGCAGCAGCATTGACAATCTGACGAGTGTTAGCAGGTACCTGTACACTCACATCCACATCCGTGTCATTGGTGCAACTCTGTCTGCTCCTGTCAGGGGGGTTGGGAGGCTGCATAAATTTCAGAATATCTTCATCAATTTGCTACAGCTTCCCTAAAAATAAATGCATCTTGTATTCTGTTACCTTTTTCTTTGGTTTCCATGATTCTGTTTGCTTGTGTGACCTCTTGGAGTTTGGATTTACGAGTAGCTGCTGTGCTGGCTTCAACAAATCCAGGTAACAGTGGCCTTCGGTGTGTGGAGTGCGGTGCCAAATCCATTCAAACTAGACTTTGCTTCACCATGGGCTGGTCCTGATAGACTATTTACATTATTTACACAAGATAAACCCTTGAGTTGAGTTTCATTTATCATTCTTTCTGCCTGTATTTCTCTTATCAGCTACTTTTCATTTTCAATATATGTATTAATGTGTGTTCTAGTGTACACGACCAGCCACACCAGAACAAACTACTTGTACATTCTTAAACTTGGTGATATAAAATGGATTCTGATAAAAAAAATTTACAGTCTAAATCTGCAATTTAATGCAAAAATTATTAACAGAATGCCATTCTTCCACTTATAAGTGCATGAGAGTCGCTTACCTGGTATATTGTCATTTTCAGAAAACACCACTTTATACTTTCCACGTTTCACATGTACGATTCACATGTTCTTCTGTTCCCAATATAATTTCAGTACAAGTTCACGATCAATGTTGTCTTAATGCAATTTCTCTGGAGTAACAAAACGTTGTATTTGTAAGACGGGGATAACATCGTTTCAGTGTGGAGCTATACTGACCTCTGGTGGCAGATTTAAGAGGTCCAAGCAGCACAATCCAGAAAAACGGTCTATTTAGAGTCGAGAGGCGAAGGAGTGTGCGGCAAAGATGAAAGTCTGCAATGCGAAACGACACATTCACAAATAAATAAATAACTAATAAAACACTAATGAAGGCAGATCATTCTTTCTGATGTTTCTCAAGGCCCAGTAGTCTTTTCAGTTGGACGAGTATATGTGTCATGTGCATCTAATGAAATCAGGTTATCTGTCAGCGGTTGGTTGGTTGGAGTCGTATGGTGTGGTTTAGGTCTGTACAACCTCCTTCAGGGAAAGGTCAATGCTGATAGATCCTGTTCATTCTGTGGTGAAGGACGACAACACAGGACAGGAGCAATGGCTGAATGCTTTAATGAACAGAAATATTATGCAGATCAATTCAATTTTATACGTATACAGTATACACTCAACCCTTACATTTTAAAATAGTATTTTATAATTTTGTTTATCCTGAGGCAATTTTAATATTTTAGGCAGGAATACACCGTAAGAAAATTGTAATAAAACGTGTATTTTGTTTCCCACCACACCTGCCTTATGTACTCATACTCAGAGAGCAAAGTCAGGTAACAGTCAAGTCAAAAACGCTGACAAAACAAGTCATACAGTTAGAGCATCCGTTAGATTTCTCACAAGGCTTACCAGTTACCAAACTGGAGTGGAGCCCTAGACAGCAGAAATTCTCTGCAACAAATCACTGAATGGTGGCGTTTGTTGTTTAAGAAATGTGAGTCCTAGACACTACATTTTATGCCAAGGTGCACTGGGCATCCTTGGCGACTAGTATTGATTCAACCTCTAATTGAAACATCATATGAAGGTGTTCCCTACATTTTGTAAGTGTCATTTGTGTCAGACTGGGTGTAAATTATTTTGATTTTGGCAATAAAAGTAATACACCGTACAACAATAATCTGCGAGTTACCAAAAAGAATCATGTTAGATTGACATCAAAGGATATACAGTTCCAATTAATAGTACCATCTTACACAATTCTGTCCATTAAACTTCCATATTCAAAAAATATAAATATAATCGGATCATGATTTTACATTAGAAAAAAAATCCGTTTTTCTCAAAACTATGCGCATTGCTTCTTCTCAAATGAGACATTCCTGATATAGGAACCGACACCATAATATTCTGTGATGCACTCCAACCATATGAATACAAAGGACTACAGTAAATGCAATAGCTCAACACTGTAATTTTCTAAAACAAAGATAGCTGTATCTTTAAGAGTACATGTGATCAATCCACACTAGTGAAACCCATATCATATAATCTAAAACCTCTCCTATTAATAATTGAAAACCAAGAGCTTAAACTGTACAGCCAAAATCAATCCTATCATTTGTAAGGGAATGGAATAAAAATAAAATGTAAATATACTGTATTTGACTGCGATTACGGAAGGTTTGTTCTAGATTTCAAGGTCTTAAAATGGGAGAAATGGCAGAAAACTATTATCGAGCGTAACAGATTGTGAATGACCCAGTTTCTCCACTAGAAGGCGTATGTTCTTGCTCAGTCTCACTTCAAAGCCGTGTGTCTCGAAAAACTTAGCAAACATTAAAGCACTGTGATATTTTGAAGACCTCTGGGGTTGTGAAAAAATATGCATTCTGTTATGAACTACAATTAAAGTGGAAATATGTGCAGCCTACTTCCACTGCAAATAAAGAGATGATTCCCATCAGTCATAAGCACCTCCCTTATTCTCAAATATTAGTTATCACAACTTCCTGCTAGTTATCGTACTTTATACAGCTCTTTCTAATCTCTTGCCAAATTCCTTGAAACATGTGGAGATGCTGAGGCTGTATTCTTGTGCAAGTGTAGTTTTATGGACGGTGGTAACAGAATAATTACTGTATATGCAGGCAATCAAATTCCCTGATTTGGCCAGGCAATTATCACTGGAATGGCTGTGGCATGTCTGGAAATGCCATTTTAAATTAGGCACCCTGTAGATGACAACAGTCTGGGTGCAGAGGAAACATGTCGGTTTAGCTATGATGTGTCCGGTAAATGCAACAAAACTAGTCTGTCCAATCAGAATTAAAGTATTTTAATTATCGATTTTATGCTTTTTTGCACTGGCCATGGTTATTATGCAAGGAAAACACACGTGTGCTGTGTTTGTTTGCTTCATCTGATTTTGCTGTTTGTGTGAACCCTGGACTGAAATATTAATATTGAGATCTGGAATCCCTATTAACCTGAAATTGGATGAAAGCTGTAAAATACCTGCAAAGACCTCAGTGAAGGACCATTTTGGTGAACCAGTTCCAGCAACTTCACAGTGCAGTCTGTAAGCAGTGTGGTATCACTGTTCACCCATCCAACCGCGAAACATGTGGCTTTAAAAGGTATCCCAAAACCTAGCCATTCCTGCCTCCTCTGCATCTGTAGAACACATATTCAGTACTGCTGGCAACATATTAAGGCATGAGGATTAATGCAATCTTAGCGATGTAAAATTTGAGCAGATGATGATTTGATGCAATTAAAGTGAAAGCGTTTGAATGAAAGAGTATAATCAATAAGAGGACATTAATAAATCAATAAGTGTCTCATTATTTTGAGCTCTGAGGCATCATGTATTACAGAAGCTATCAAAGCAGTACCCATCTCCTGTTTATGTAATAGCTTGTAATTATAATGTCAAATGTCAAAAATAATAAATGTCAACATTTTAAATAACATACACTTCTACATGGAGGTACCTTACAGTATTAAAAAAAGGAAATCAATTGCTACTTGTAATCTGAGACATACAGAAACCCACACAACACGCAATTCATTAAATTCAATTAAACTTCCTGACAATCCAATTCAATTCCAGTTCTGCTTTCTGTAGGAGTAATTCCAGTTGAAACTCCAATTCCATGTCCTATCTGAATTCGAACTGATGAGTTAATTCATGAATGGCCCCATCCCTGATCTAGATAGGCTTAGCTAAGCTTTATGTATTTATATGGGCATAAGTGTTGACAGCAGTGAGACAGTAAAACTCCCACAGGGCTCTTATTGGGGAATAGTGGCGTAAAAGCATGCAGTTCGCAATTACCTCCTTAGGAAGTACTGAGTGTTTCTAAATTGCTAACTACTTCTTTCATGTTCTGGTTTCTGCATATGACTCCTGGTTGCTATCTTGGCATCTTGCTCTTCATCATGTGACCTTTATTTTGTTTGCCATGTACTCCCCACCTCAGTTTTTTTAGACTTGCTGTCTCTTTTTTGGACTATACACTTGGATTACAATTTAGATTTGTTTGCCTCCGTTTGTCTCTCCCTGGTTGTCGACCCTTTTCCTATGTCTATCGCAATTTTGTAAATAAACTGGCTGCTTCTTCACTTTCTCTCCCTGACCATTCATTACAGCTGTCACAAACTGTGTAATATCATTTGGAAGCATGTCATAAAGCAAAGTCTCCCAACCAAGCTGCAAGATTCCAGAAGCTGACAGGTCTTGATGGGACTTTTAGTAGAAATGTTTCCACTCCACAGAAACACAACTCTTACAAGGATGTCAATATTTTTCCTCTCAAGTAACACAAACCAATCAAACAGTTATTCATTTCACATTTATTTATAAGTAATAAAAAAAAATACAACAGCAAATACAGTTTAACAGTGTTTTTGAAACCCTAGGTGGGTACATTGGCATTATATACACAAACTATTTTACATAGTTGCCACTGGGCCATATGTCTCTCCATGACAGTAACAGGAAACCCACAAACCCACAATATATACATACATTCAAAAGGACTAAACTTGCATCCAGAACTGGGTTTAGCCCATGTGTCTATCAGACAATCCAAATCATAAAAGATGTATCATTTGAATGGTCTTACAAACTTGTCCTTACAAACTTATTCTTGAGGGAGGATGGATTGGTTTTCTTTACAAGGTCAAATGCAGCTCAAATGCCACAAACCTAATCCAAGACAAGCAAAAAAACTTCTAATGTCAAAAAGATTATATAATACAAAAAGGGTTATATTTATATTTAAGTTTAAGAATCAAACACACACACACACAAGAATTCTGCTATTTACACATTCAACAAATTAACATTAAGGTCCCTGATCAACTATACTATTCCAAAAATATTTCAGTCACATGAAATTGTTTCAGCAAACGCGTTATTTTAGATCATGTACGCCCATGTTACTAATGCTTTACTCTGCATGAGGTTTACCTTCTTACAACACAAGATGGAGACATTGTCATATTTTAAAACGCACTGTATATAATTTATATACTGTTAGTTTACACTTGTAGCTTACTTGTGTAATAGGTGTTACTGGAACTAAATTAAAAATTTAACTTATAAAGGATCTTTCAGCTGGGTCTGCATTCCAAAATCTTCTTGAAAGCCTTCCTAAAACTGTCGTCCAAAAAGGCGTACAAAAACGGGTTGAGACATGAGTTGGCGTAGCTCAAGCTGGTGATGAAGTAGGAGATTGCGATCACGAGTGGGGTCGGTGTGAGGTCTGTAGTGAGCACCACGACGGTGCTGAGGTGGAACGGAGTCCAGCAGAACAGGCACACCGCCAGGACGATGAAGACCATTATTGTAACTTTCTTCTTGGCCTTGTCCAGGGCTTTCGCGTTGGAGTTGAGTCGCATGTTCCGCAATTTGTAGAGCATCATAGTGTACAGGATGCATATGGTGGACACGGGGATGGCGAACCCGAGGATGAGGGTGTAGATACGGCTAGCCTTGAACCAGAAACTCTCCGGGCTGGGAAAGGACAGGACACAACTTTTCCTCCCCATGTTGTCGGGGTTAATATAAATGCCCGCGAAGACAGTGAAAGGTACAACGATTAAAATAACGAGTGTCCACACACAGATGCTGACCGTTTTGGCCGCCCGGTATGTGCGATGGGGCATACGTTTGGACTGCACCGTCGCCAGGACCACTAGGTACCGATCGACGCTCATTACCGTCAGAAAGTAGATGCTGGAGAAGATGTTATAGTGGTCGATGGAAAGGATGATTTTGCACAGCGCCTCGCCGAAGGGCCAGTAGTGCAGGAGGTGCTCAGCGATGTTGATAGGCAAAACGAGCGTAAAGAGGTCGTCGGCGATGGCCAGATTGAGAATGAACATGTTTGTGACTGTCTTCATTTTGGGCGCTTTCAGAATGACATAAATGACCGCCGTATTGCCAGTCAAGCCCACCGCGCATATCACCGAGTAGATAACCGGCAAAAGGATGTAAAAATCGAGGTATAAGAAGTAGTTTAATTCGGTTCGATTGTTTGAGTTGTTGGTGCAGCAGTCCAGTGAATGGTTGCTGACGGTGGTCGTGCCGTTTGAGGTGGATTTACTTTCCATTTTCCTTTTTTTGTGGCTGGTTGAGCACACCCCTGTATTGATGAAATGTGGAATAAAAAAAGTATGTCACATTATTGTCACTCCCTTTTATTTTCTCTTGTAATTTCTATTATTTCGCTCACTTTTATCTTTACGTGGTATTCAATGTAATACATACACTTTGGAGTATTTCATGCCATAGCCTACACGGTTAATACAAAAGAAACGAAGAAAAGGTAATTATCATATATTATAGAAATATCAACTCAGACTTATTCTGTATTTTTTGTCTTATCATTTAGCTTCTGGATGGATCAGTTATGCTTGTATATTAACTTTTATTACCTGTCAAAACGTCTTTCCTGATGCATTAAAATACAATATTTAAAACATATTTAATATAAAACACTTAGTGCAGTATCAATACTGATTAAAAGCATGATACAGTAATTATAATTGATGGCGAATGACAAATTAATAATCAAAAATATCTAAAAGCAAGAACTCTCAAAACAAGTTTCTTTAAATCATTGTTCATGAAAGGCAATGCAAACACAAATCTAAGTAGATGCATATTCAAATAGAACAATACCGAAAGGTTGCTAGGGCAAAAAACGCGCATATTCTCCTTACCGAAGCAGCCTGGAGCCTGGCGTGTAACAGCACGAGCTACCGATTCGCCGAGTGCGCTGGATGAAGCAGGGAAAGCAGATGCGTGACGTCATGTGCCCACCGTCGTTTTCCTCACGGAGTAGAATTTTCGCGTTGAACTAATAAATGCTACTTCTGGCTATGACAAAAGTCTAAGCAATAAGAAAAAAAATGTTTGGTTTGAGTTCCTCAGTTATGACTTGCCTGGTGCTACCCTTTCCAGTGCATTCCTCTGACCTTTCACAATGATAACACTGAATGTGTTGATGTGTTGCAATCTTCAAAGATGTCAAATGTATGTAGGAGTCACAGGATTAGATTTGACTCCTACATGTAATTCTACAGTTTCTGTTGGTGGTATTTCCAGTGTGAGCATTTACATAACATTTGAAGGAGAGACCACTTCTACATACGTAATAATCATATTTCTATACAGACATTTCACTGCTGTACAGAGGCACATTAACTAAAGGCTTCCAATTGCAGTTAAGTTCCAGATAGTCTTATCAGATCGCAGCCATTCTTTCCAATGGGGGCAATCAATTTCAGCTCTATTTTCTTTAACTATTATTTTATCTACCTTTTATTACTCTGGTTGTCACCATTAAAGTAAATTAGATCTGTTCAGTTGAAAAGTATGAAAAAAGCTGGCTGATATCCTGTTTTTTTTTTTCCCATCCACCTCTCACAATCACTCATAGAGCACAAGGTTACAGTAAGCCTGAAGCAAATTCCTAAAGCATACAAGCACAGAGCATGAGGAAAGGGACACATTCACACATTATGGGCAATTTAGAACTATCAGTTTGCCTACCTGGGTGTATTTATATTGTGGGGAGGAAACCAGGCCTAACATGAGATAAACACACAAGTTCCATAGAAACAGAGCACAGGAAAGGAATCAGACCTGAAGCTGTGAGGAGATGACAGTGCTACCCACTAGGCCACCATGCCACCCTGTTCTATTTTTGTCAATACAAGAAAAACTTTACAATTCTGAATACGTCTGGGACTGGCAGGAGCTGGACCACGATTGCCTCCCTTTGCATTCATCCACAGCATGCTGTTGACTGTGAGATATTATTGGATAGGTGATGAACTTAAGATATCAAATATGCTCATGGATAGTGTTTTTGCATTTTCTAATTTCTCTCTCTCTCTCTCTCTCTCTCTCTCTCTCTCTCTCTCTCTCTCCCTCTTTCTCTCTCTCTCGCTCCTCTTCTTTCTTTCGTTTTTTTTTCTTTCTTTTTTCTTTT
>JAACJT020000105.1:19722876-19744865 GCA_009936485.2 Gymnarchus niloticus | reverse complement strand
AGAATGAGAATGAGAATGAGAATGAGAATGAGAATGAGAATGAGAATGAGAATGAGAATGAGAATGAGAATGAGAATTGCTTAGTAATAGTCTTAAAAACACAATACCTCGCAGGGAGGCAACTAAATGGCAGGGCTTATATAAGGGATGAACAAGGCATGGCTGGAAGCTACTACATGATAATTAACAAGGCACAGTTGGTTAGTATTCAGGGGATGATGAACAGGAGTAAGTTGGGTGTGGCAGGTCAGATGTAGGCTAGCTTGGTGTGGGCGTGACAGTACAACTCACATACAGCCTTTATCAGTCTTGTGTTTTGTTCTGAATGCTATAACACTGTGTCCCAAAACTCCCTCGAGAGCCATTTTTACTCCTGCTGTTTGGTCCAGCTCAGCATTTCATACAGTAGTTTGATAGCTAAAATTAAATTCACACACACTGAAAATGTCATGAAGGCACACCCTGGTAAATTTATATTCTTAGAAATAATTAAGATCCTTCCTGCATCCTGTTAGCCAGCAGGATGTAGGAAAATGTCTATAAAGGAATTTTTTTCTTAGTCAAAACAGCCATGCCGAACCACTCATTTTTCCTGTGGGTGGAAGGGGCTCCTCTTATCACACAGAACTGGGTCAGCAACTCCAAATCATCGTGGTCAGCAAACCATAGACCAAAGAACACCTGCCAAAGCATGTGCCTCGAAATCATATGCACTTGCTGGGCAGCACATTGCTTTGGACTTCCACACATTCTTTAACCATTTATCCTGGTCAAGGTCATGGGAGCCTGAAGCCTATCCTGGTCAAGGACATCGGGGCCTGGAACCTATCCTGGTCACAGTCATGGGGGCCTGGAGCCTATCCTGGGCAGTACAGGACACAGGGGTGGGGTACACCCTGGATGGGATGCCAGTCCAATACAAAACACAAACACATGCACACATGCACACATGCAAAATCAAACATTAGAGGCAATTTAGAAGCACCAATTAGCCTAACTGGACTTTGGTGGCCTGGTGTGCTGTGGTCCATGGAGTCGCGAAGAGTCGGACACGACTGCGTGACTAAACAACAACAAGAAACCGCAGAACCCAGAAGAAACTGGTGTGACATGGAGAGGTCATGCAAATTCCACACACACAGACTAGAGGCAGGATTTCATCTCTCAACCCATTCAATGTGAAAAGAAATTCCTAGTCATATCACATTGGCATGGTATATATTAATGAATTATGACAACTAGCTTTATTAAAAGCTTTATAGGTCAGCAATATACTTAGAATGCTAATTTCAGTTTTTCAGGTGCACAATAAAGTTCATTTTGAGACAAGACCACCTTGAAAAATAGTGATGGGACAAATGAGGCTTCAAAATCTGGGGTGGGTGGGAGCATCCTGAACTAACCAATCAATGCTGATGCTAAATGAGACTCCAAAACACATCGCCAGCATTGATTGGTAGTTTGGGATACTCCCACCCACCATGGGTTTTGAAGCCTCATTTGCCCCATCACTACAGAATAGTATTCATGAGTTTATTATTTTAGATGAGCAAAGTCACTTGCATTCAGAACTCCATTGCTGCACCTGTCACCAGATGTGCTAGGCAGTCTGTTTCACTACTTTGATGTGTCTCATTGTGAAAACAAAAATACATCCAAGTTTTCAGATGCCGCTTGATATGCATTTGACACGGCTGTTAAGACCTCCATGCCAACCACATGAAGTACCCAATAAACAAACAAAG
Organism: Gymnarchus niloticus; assembly: GCA_009936485.2. Classification (NCBI taxonomy): domain Eukaryota; kingdom Metazoa; phylum Chordata; class Actinopteri; order Osteoglossiformes; family Gymnarchidae; genus Gymnarchus; species Gymnarchus niloticus. The sequence continues at coordinate 19,743,120 of JAACJT020000105.1, read as the reverse complement.
GTGACAGTGAAATGTTTCCATGACAGTTTGTGAAAATGCGGTTTCAAAAGGAACTGCAGAACTGCAGGTATTTTCTGCAATACCTCAAAGAACAACTAAAAAGATAACGGATCCTTTCAGAGGGATAATCAGATTCAGATATCAGCAACTTAAACACTTAAGACTCATTTGGCAGTAGTTTCAGATATTTGATAACTAATACATGAAAAATCCTTTGATACTTCATTTGAATGTAAAACTCCAGTTAGCAGATAAGGGTCCTGATGTAGAAGGTAGGATTTTACTTTTAATGTAATCTGTGAACTTTGAAACAAATGTAATATTCTTATTTACATTTTAAATGAGGGAGATTAAAAACCAAAAAGAAATATTCAACAATATTTAAAGGCCATATTTTTTAAACAAAGCCACTTTAATGTGTGTAATTTGTGACCATCTGGTCCGTTTACTGGTAACTATTTACATATGGCTCACTGAAAACTTACTTAAACTGAGACTTAAAATAAATATAAAATTGTGCCATTAAAACTCTTAAGTGTGAAGTGTGAAGCAAAAATTAACCAAGCTGAACAAAACTTTTCCCAACAGCAGAATAGGAACGAGACTGCCATGAAAAAGTAGTCTAATTTTAAACAGGTTTGTACGTTTTTGCTTGCATGATGTTAGATCTTCGACTAATATTAAGTTTCATGAAGAATGCATCATCAGTATAGACTCAACAATAGACAAATGAAAATAAGCTATGTGACACTGAAAGCATCCCCTGAAAAACATCATCCAGTTCAACTCAGTAAGTGGTTATGAGATCTGTAATCCAAACAACATAGTTATTGATCTCTATTTGTCACTGCACCATTTGTAGCCCGTACCCCAGTCCAGAACTATGCGTTTTGTGACATTGGTGGGGTTCGATGCTGAAGAATTCCTGGCTCCCTCGTTAAGTCATCCAGGTGATAATGCAGCACAGCCTCTCTTAGGCCTGACACTAAGCTACGGCTCCCTCGTTAAGTCATTCAGTTGATAATGTAGCACAGCCTCTCTTAGGCCTGACACTAAGCTACGGCTCCCTCGTTAAGTCATCCAGTTGATAATGCAGCACAGCCTCTTTTAGGCCTGACACTAAGCTACGGCTCCCTCGTTAAGTCATCCAGCTGATAATGTAGCACAGTCTCTCTTAGGCCTGACACTAAGCTACAGCTCCCTCGTTAAGTCATCCAGGTGATAATGTAGCCTCTCTTAGCCCTGACACTTGGCCACAGTGTTATCTAACTTGTGTTCTTACTGCACCATATGTGTTTTGTATGTGGCATTGAAGATTACATGCTATTTGGACTCAACATGCAACTCACAAAAAGAGATCCAATTCAATCCGAAAAATGTGAAGAGGCTAAAAAACGGAAATAATGAAAGAATTTTTTGTACAGCAAATTCATCTGAAAACAGGCCACAGTGTGTTTCCTCTGTGACAGGTATGTGGGGAAGTGTACTAAAGTCAAAAAGAGAGTAATTTATTCAGATTTTAGCTTGCTCATTTCCTCTTGGTAAAGTTCTCATTAAAGAGTTAGGTGTGAGCCATGTCTGTACTTTGGTTTAATTTGAAATGAGCAGCAGTGGTTGAACAATTTAAAGTTGAGCGACAGACTTCCCAAGACGACAGCAGAAGCTCTCACATATCTGATTAGGCAATTATACTCCTTGGATATGCAATATTTGTGATTTAACATGATATCCTGTTTAAGTCTTTCAAGCATTGAATTTCGCCTTCAATATTGATTTAAGTTTGTCTATCTGTCTGTCTGCTGAAACTTTCTAGATCATAGTGGGACATGTCCATCACTGATGTCTTCAGTTAAGCAAAAAACTATTTTTAACCCTGTCAGAACCACACTGATGCCAAGCCATTGTGTGTTATGTTAAGAAGCTCACCCTATCATTGCACCATACCAGCATGTACACTAATGAACACTGGTAAACCTATGTCTCTGCAAGGTCACCATTACTGTATCAGTCCTGATTACTAATTTGATCACACTCTCACAGTGTTGGGGCAGCATATTTTGATATTTAATCTCTCTGTATTGCCCTTGCTTTACCAGATTTTATTACCTTTGTTTATGAGCTGCTGCTGGTAAAAAAAAAAAAAAAAAAGGTAGTCTTTCCTTGGTGTTCTTGACAATAAATCGATTGGAGACACTAACTGAATATGGGAGTGGGATGGGGACAGGAGGTGCTGCGAAAGGGACTATAGAATTGAAAGGAAGGATAACGAGCTGGCCGTTTGTGGACATGTCCGGCCCCATCTCTTAACTCATCCCCACTCCAGGAAATCATGCCTTGAATGCAAATTCACACTATTATTTGACCACTAGCAATTTGGAAGGTCTTTATTGGTACTAACAGGGCAAATTCATTTCTTGTACCTCGCATTCCATCAAATGAGGACAGATGTATCACTACATTGTATAGTTCTTTCCAGAAGAATGAACTATTACTTGGTACAACTTAACATAAATTCAAAATTAAAATCTTTTTAAAACGTCAGTGCCTTAAGTGGGGAATGTCTGAAATGATTTAAACATTGTGAACTATGTGTGCTTATATGGAACAGAAAAGCAGTCAAATAATTTGTCATTTTCTTTTCAACAACTAAAATTGAATGACATTGAAGAGCAGCACTTGCTATTGCCATCCCCATGCCCCTGATTGCTGTAGTATGACTGAATGCAGGAAATTCTCATGACAGCAATGCACAGAGGCAGGCCAAACAGTACAAACTTGTAGGACAGATTTTGACTCGTCAGGTGGTAGTCTGGTTTTCTGGTGACTGTTAGAGTTCTGCGAGTTAGAGCAATCCTTGTGGCAAATTCATATTTTGCATTAGAAGGACTTCTGATTTCATAATGAGGTTTATGGCTCTTGTAGGGAATGCCGTGTTGCTCAAACACATTAAAGACACTCCAAATTTGGGGTTTGGATAGTTACATTAAGACACTTGGTTTCAACCTTCAGGATATGGTTAACAGCTCTGGGAAGGAGGGCATAGGAAGGCTTTTTGTCACTGTGGTGGAGTTCCTGGAAAATGGGTGAAGCTCTGTCTACAGGCATGTTCTTTCCTGTGAAAAGTTGCAGTCAATTACAAGTCAAGGTTTCTCATTCTTATAGGAAGCAGATTCATGCTTCAACTCATCTCTGATGTGCATTGTGAGCTCCTGGATTGAATTTACACAATGAGATTGCTGATAAGAACACATTTTTTTAGTGTTAAATGATTTATACAATATCAAATTTCTCTTCACGAAAAGAAGATAAAGATCAGAATTGTTTGAACATTGTTCTGACCCTTAAAACGAGACAAGTGAATCACATTCATTTGAAAAACTAAAATCAATATACAAGCACATATTTCATTGAGCAACTGAAGTAAAAATTGCATGACTGATTATTACAACCAGAAAATGCTGTTCTTGCATTTTGCTAAAACTGATAAAATGAGATCATCTTTAATTGTTAAACCACTAAGTATCGACAAATGAGTTGTTAGATTTCATTGTTAACCATGAGTGGCAATCCGAGGGTGCCACACCCCCTGATCACCCAGTCCTCAGTGACATAGCCTACTGCTCCCTCACCTAGGGCCTGCATTCCACTGAACCATGTGTGGAATGTGAAGGAGTCACAGCTGGAGCCAGTTGGCAATCAGCCGTTGGGTGGGGTGAAGATCAAGCCAGAGGGAGAGAGAAGACCGTTGGCTCCATGCAGGATGACACAGTGGGGCAGGCTGGATGGTGGAGCCGATGAGGGAGCCCGCCCACCCCCAAGGGGACTGCCAGTCTCGCAGGACTGTGCACCCTGTCCCGTATATGGTGTTTGTCCTGTCTTATGGGCAAATAAATGCCACTCCCTCTGGGAGTTACACCCACAGCTCAGGTGGTCTGTGTCAATTTGAAAACGATTTGTGTTGGAGCATTGTTGCATAGATTCACCTGGCAGTCCTAGTCGCATAATTAACAGGGAGATAATATGTGCCTGCTGTTAATGAAGAATTACAATATACTTTGTTAATTTAAATACATACTTTTAAATAAGCCTTTCCTGACAGAGCATATAATCCTTGGAACTTTTTGTTTAGGTATCAAACATTAAAAAAGGGTTAATATCTATAAATTAGGATTAGATGTATTAGAGGATTATATACATGTGATTGGAAGTGTCAACTTCACTTTAAATGACCCACCCCAATCCTACAGTTCAGTTTTGATTATTTGAAGTAGTCAAAGTATTCTGGTCCTGGATAAAGGTCGTCACTGCTGTTAATGTTCTTATTTCATGACGATGAAACCATTAAGGTTTTCCTGACCGACTTTAGCAGAAGCCTGAAAATGTGGAGTAAGACTGAATTGAGACAGGCTCCAGTACAACTGAGAAAGTTCTTGTTTCTTCTGCAATCTGGCAGTGCGGTATTAAAAAGAAAACTTAAATTTTCATTTAAGCAAACATTCACATATACTATATGGACAAAAGTGCTGGGCCACCTGCCTGTGAAATATCTCATTCCAAAAACACGGGTGCTCCTTTGCCTCCACTCTTGGGGAAAGGCTTTACGCTAAATGTTTGAATATCGTTGGTGGGATTTGCTGTCATTCAGCCATAACGGCATTAGTGTGGTTGGGTATTGATGTTGGGTCGTCGGGTCCCATTCTGGTTGTGTGGCTTATACCATCACAACTGAACTCTTGTTGTTTGTAGAAGTTTCCACATCACAATCGCTTTACTTGCAGTTAACCAAGGCAGAAATTTGATACTGAATTGTTGGGAAGGTGGCATCTTATGATGGTGGTGTTGTAACCCAGCAGTAAAAGCTGTGTTAAATGATATTGTTTTATTTATTTTATGCATTATTTGGAAGAGGTTTTAATTTATGTGCGTAATTTTAAGTTATATTCTTTATTTTATTCAAAGGAGCTTTACTGGGTTTCTTCCTTGATTAGACTGTTTAGGTGGCGCTATTTCATTTTTGGAAAAAAAAAATGCTCTTTCCCGCCAGGAAGGAGCGGAGGGAAAAAAATGTAGTGAGGGAGTGGTTTTGCTAACGTTGAAGGAATAGCGGAGCATATTTTTTTGTAATTTAACGTGTAGTTTAAGCAGATTATTTTAATTTTGCAACAAAACACTTATAAGGCGTTGCTTACTTTGAGTCTTGGTGAGTTACTTTTTTCCTTTGAGTTAGCAAATGTACCTAATGTTAGGTAGTAAGTGCGTGGTACAGCGAGATGTTGATATATAAGTTTCATAAATTTAGTCTCACTGTTAAGGTAATGCATTTTATTCAAAGTGATTATGCTTTGATAAACCCATGTACCTGAGTTGTCGACTTTTAAATGTTCACGCGAATGAACATTCTTATTAATGTGCAACGGAGGTGTGGGTGTTAGCCGACACGTTATCTCCAATGGCCTGGTATTAGCAGAGTAACATTCTCCATTTTTCGTTACTGTAGTGGCATTTGCTTACGAACAATGTTATATTTTGAAGTTTTATAACTGTAGTAGGGTTAAACTATGTAAAACTTACATTGTTAGCTTTTGAAGCTATATGTTAAAACGTAAAGCTGTAAGTAGAAAATGAATAATACGAGTTCATCTAGCAGATAAACCTAGTAAAACTTAGTCTCATGCTAGGAAAAGGGGTGCGAAAATATGAATACTATACAGTTTGGATTTTATTTTTAGGATGTTACTGTTGGTTAAGCAATATCTTTAGACTTTGTGTGTTCATTGTGATCATATATAGTACTGATGCAGTCATTTTGCGCTTGTGTAATATTAGCCTGTGTGTTTACAAGAGTTTTTTTTTTTAGAACCAGAAGAACCCCAAAATTTGGATTCTCTCCTTGACAAAGGAGATGGCGAGCTAACCATTGGAAAATACTTCTTAAGGATGAGTGCCTGTGGCTTTCTTCTACCCCAACTCTGTCGGTCTGGTAGGATTAAGGGCGCACCCAGACTATTCTGGAAAATAGAGAGCTCTTGGGTTGAAAGGGAAACTTGACCATCCCAGACAAGGACTAATTGACTGAGTGTATCGGTGTTTTATTTTCACAAATGTTATTTCAAAACCTCAGCTTACCTGAAATTTTGTGTTTTTCCAGTTGTTAAATCTTTTGTACATACATTGTTATCTGAGGTTAACTGAGGGCTTGTTACTCAATGTGTCTGAATTTCAAATCCTTACCCCTCCCTACGAACCTAGACACTGGTCCACTGTAATTTACCTGCATAATCAGGCCACTCCCATTGGTAGCGGGTTACAGGCTACAATGCCAAGTTGAAAGTCACTAATCTCTTCAGTATGACCCATTCTGCTACCAGTTTTTGTTGCTGGAGGTTGCATGGCTGTGTGTTTAATTATACACCTGTCTCAGCAATGAGTATGGCTTAATTACTCAAGTGCAAAAAGCATGTGAACCCCCCTATTCATTGGTGTTCCAATACTTTTGTCCATATTGTGTATTTCCATTTAACCAGTTCCCTAGGGATGGTGCAAGTGAAAGAGAAATCACTGAAAGCACAGAAACACACACTGGTTAGTTTTTGAAATGTTTAAAAAGTCAGTTGGTTTCTGCTGCTGGCATGACAGTGGCAAATCATGAAGAAATTAGGGTTTCATACCTATGGTGGACGGGATTATTGTGTGCTTTACTACCATGTTGAGCCCATTTACAACATTGCAATGCAATTTCCAATAGCTTACAATATTTAAAAACAGAAATTAACATCTAACATAGAGTATAATTAAGGCCACTGGAAAGGACTCAGAAAAGAGGTGCAGTGGACCTGTGTTACACAGCACAAACTACAGAATGAAAAGATCACAGAAAAGATATGCAGCAGACCAATATGACGCACCACAAGCCATTGTATAAGAAGATCAAGGGGAAATGTTGCGATGGATTAATGTTAAACACCCGGACCACATTTCAGTTCCAATTCTCACCATAGCTAGAGGATGCATTGCCTGAAGACATGTTCCACTGTGTGACCTCTTTACTTGAGGATGCTGTGCTGCTACATGTTCAGTTTACAATATTTCTGCACTTTTGTTATCCTCTTCTATTCACTCACCTCTCACGTACAAATTAACGCTCTTCTTGTAACCACAGCCCACTGCATCTACGATCGGGAGTGTCTGCGGATGTATCAACATTGCTGCCGTTTTTCTGGGAGATGTGTTATCAAGGCTAATTATTCAAGCTAACAGCTTTTTCTCAGTATGAGCAATGCAGTAAGACATAACATGCACACACAAACCCTGCATACTGCCTACAGGCAGTAAGAGCTTCAATAAGAATTTATTAAGAATTTTCCTACTTACTCTGAGTTTAGGGTATAAAATATTTTAACTGGATTAATAATAATATTGGCCATTTGTACAAGCACATAGGAATTTTTTGCATCCCATTTTGTGCTCTATAAGACACACCCACCCTGCACTGTATGTCCATCACAAGGCACATAAACACACTTGCATGCTATGGTCAATTTAGACACACCAGTTCATCCTATCTGCATGATTTCAAGCAATGGGAGGAAACTGGAGTACCAAGATAAGCCCAACATAACATAGAGATAACATGCAAACTCTACATACAGACCAAAGATAAGATTCGAACCCTCCGCTCTCAGGCAACAGTGCTACCCACTGGGCTACCTTTATATACAAACACCTGAAATAAAACAAAAGCTTAAAAGAATTACATTTAGATACCTCATAGTTCTGATTTAAGTGTGCATGGTGACTCAGTGTGAAGCACTGTTGCTTCATACCTCCAAAGATGGGGGTTCGAATCCCATCTCTGCTCTGTGGGTGGAGCTTGCATGTTCCAACATTGTCTTGTGGGATTCCTCGAGGTACTCTGTTTTCCTTCTGCAGTCCAAAGGCATGCCATTAGGCTAACTTACCCTAACCAGAATAAGCAGATGAACACAGATAAATGGATGGGTAGTGCTGGTTCGTAATTTAATGAATTTCATAAAAAGGCTGCAAATCTTTTCCTGCCATAACCCTGCTGATATTACACTGCAGATACTCTGCCCTCTAGTGGTCACCATGTCCAGTACAGGTACACTCAGTTTTCATCCTAAGAAACCACAACTCAAGGTTTTTCAATCTCTTTGCATGAATGGGAATATTTCTGTATTTTATAAATGACATGCCTGAGAACCAAAGAAGCACAGACCATTTCCAATTAATTATGACTTTTTAAAATGATTCATTTAAAACAATTCAGGAACAGTTAAAATCTCCAGTTTCATTTCCTGTCCAACAACAAGTGAAGCATGGTCGTGGAAGTCATTCTATAAAGAGGGATCTAATTATAAAATCATAAAACACTACTTGGTCTTGCAAGTCTTCTGTACATAACCCTCACACACACTTCTGTACATAATCCTCTGCTCAAATTTCAATGTGGCCTGTGCATATAGTCAAAGGAAGACTGCGTGAAAGTTAGCTCATTACTAATGCGACCCAAAGTGCCAGTGTTTCGGGTTTTAGAACAAGAACATGTTTCTCTTCACAGGAGTCCAATCACAAATCTTCAGATTCCCAAGAGAAGAAGTATGACGCATTACTGAGATTATGCTCAGCGGTTACGAAACACACACTGCGTTCTATTCTTTAGTTGTGACCAGAAGGAACAATGCCAACTGTCTACACTAAGGCTGCAGGGATAGTGAGTGAGTGTAAAGGTCCAAAATCTAATGAAACGTAGCTAGTGTACCACTGCAGCTGGCCTCTATTTGGCCTATTTGTTTGGCTTCCTCTCATATGTTGTGCATGTTTTCCAGGTCTGGAGACCTTAAACAGTGCAAGGTGCTGAAGGAAAGCAGTTTCTGCTCACATTGAGGCAATTCTGCGTGTGAGTAGGGGTCTGTGTTATCTGCACTGATGGGACAAATGAGGCTTCAAAACCCAGAGTGGGTGGGAGTATCTCAAATGGACTGGGTAGAAGGCTGCGTTTTGCTTGAACAACACTAATATTTGGAAGGCAGATCAATAAAACACTTAAGGAATTTGTATCAGTGACAGGATTGATAAGGAGTTATTCTGCTTTTCCCACACATTGCATGATAGATCCTGATATAGTCTGACATGGCCTGCTGTACCTCATCAATTCAGGTGGTGACATCATGATACCTTTCGACAGGCCACTCATCTAATTAAGCTATTAGGTAACAAAGTGTATTATTCGGCTTGTCCGCAGCACATCACAGGCTCACTAATGAGATGTGTGGGAGTTGCTGTCCAAGCCTGCTAAGGCGGTTGTTTGCTAAATTTGACAATTGGATTAATCATTTAACAGCGAGCAAAAACTGATTAAACTTAGTAAATATTGTGTTTTTGTAACATCAGGTGAATGATAGGGTATCAACTTAGCATTCAATCATGCGTTATTAGTTTTACGCCTTTATGGTTCTCTCTCACAGTGTTTTCTCCCACTTCCTCAGTGCTGCATCCTGGGGAATCCTACCAAGTGAAACCTCATGGCAGTTATCTCGACTCGGACGGGTGGATATTTACAAACTGAGCACTTGCAGGAAACGATTTACGAGGCTGAGCTCCTGCACTGATCTCTGTTCATGTTGCCCATGCACGGTTGTTTATATGATTTTTTTTTTTTTTTGCACATGTGGCTACGTGAGTGTGTATAGAGGGATAGCCACTGGTATGGCAACGTGTTGCTTGGTGCTGAACCCAGCTGCTTACAGCCCAGTTATTCGAGATGCAGGTGCTCCTTGGCTAAGATACTGTTCCTCTAACTAGAGATGTCATCGGACCAGCCATTTAATATTGGCACGCCATTTAATCTAGTCTAAAACCCAATCATCTAAGCAAACCAAGGGAGACATAACGAGGAGCTTAAGAAGCACAGCCCATTCTTTCCTCGTCAGAGTGCTCCAGCTTTGTGCAAATGGTAATTGACAAAGGCTATATGCAGAGGGCAGCTTAGCCAATGGATTATAGGCCTTGGCTTACTTTGTTTTGGACCTGATGGCAAAGCACCTAGTTATCTTGCTGCGAGCATTCCTGGGGTATATGGCAGGTGGAGAAATCATCAAACAGGATGAAATGTATACAGTAACACATTAATCTTTGGCAAATTTTGCTTCATTTCTCAGTTTCACAAAAAAATACCATTCTTGAAGGAACACAGTATTCATTTTGGCTAAATATGTGCATCAAATCCAAAAATTAAACTGAAAGATGCCTCAAGTCAACACAACTCTGCAACACTTTAATTCAATTAACTTTTTTTTACCCACATCATTGTAGCTTTTGATAGCAATTTTGCTGTGGAATTACTAACCTGCTGTCAAAGTGAGAAATGAAAACCACTTAATGCTGGGCTGTATCATTGTGTCTCCTACATCATTATTCAGCATGACGCAGAGTAATTTGCCCACGTCATGCAAGTCTTGTAGGCTTTAGCTACAAACAAATACTCCTGCTCATCATATCTCTTTGTGTGGTTTCATTTCCTCCTGACGTGATGCCTTCTGGAACATTAGCAACAGTCATAACACTTGGGTACTTTGACTGGAGCACAATAGAAAGTTGAACTTTATTCTAATGGCATAATTTTGGAAGAGAAAGTGATTATGAAACGGTAATGAACACAAAGCACCTGAGCTCGGTGTGTTGTCAGTTAGTCAAATGAAAGTAGAACTACAATAGTGTCAAAGAAAGTGACACCCATGGTCAATAATGTCAGTTTCATTTTTGAATAGCCATTCATTTTGTTCAGAAACTTTATCATTACATGATGCCTGATAGCATGAGATCGGAAAAACTGAGAAAGACCAGTGACTTGTCAATTTAGATGCAGCATACCATCAGTGTCCATTACATGCTCACTCACCCTGGAAGTTTAAGATGCACATGAACATTTCAGTGCATTTGTTTAACTTTTTTCTAGGGTGGGGGGCTGGAGCCTATCCCAGGCAGCTTAGTGCACAGGGCAGGGGACACCTGGGATGGGGGGTCAATCCATTGCAGGGCACAGTCATTCACACACTGTGGGTAATTTAGCTATGCCAAATAGCCTGCAATAAACAAATTTGGACTGTGGGAATAAACCTGTGAAGCACAGGGAGAAAATTCAACCTCCACACACACACACACAGAGCAGAGGTGGGATTTGAACCCCCAACCCTAGAGGTGAGATGACAGTGCTGTCCCCTGAGCCACTGTACCCACCCCCATTGCAAATGTTAATGTTTTGTTTTTAAAGAATAACTGTTTTAGAGGCAATTTGTGCTTTGATTTCATTATTAAGAGAATATAATCAAACAGCTAAACACAATTTACCCCTACCCATATCACTTGGGGAAATGTAATAAACGGCATGAGTGACTTTCCCCCAAACACCCAAACGAAGGGGATCAAAGTTCATCTGAACTCCTGAGTAGATTTGTCCTGAGAGGCTTAAAGGTAGAGACTGTTAATAAGTGTAACTAGCTGGCAATCCTCTTCCCTTCTGAAGGAACTGAGTTGGAAACTTCTTGAAATGCTTGGCCATAAACCCATCAGGAGAAATTAACAAGCAACACAGGGCCCGGGAGATGCAGCCTTTATTACTGCCTTACTCCAGGGTATGAGAGGAAGACCAGTTCTTGGGTGAGACATAGTTGCTGATGGACTGGGAAGAGGTGAGGATACTTGGAAAGATACCCGCAGACTGGTAGGCAGAATCAAAGAGCTGGAGGACAGATGCTGGCACACGAAGCCACTAAGAGGATGACGCTGGTCTAGGCCTTTGGGGTAAAGTAGGATTACGTCTGAGCAGAAGATAATCAGATTAATCCCAACACAGAGCCTGCTTTTTTAACCCTGTTGCCAGTATCACTCTTAGAGTTCTTTTGTCGCTCCTCTGTGTCCACAGTCCTGAGCTACTATACTGCCAAGACACCACCTTGGAATGTCCACCATTTGCTTGGAAAGAGAGTATGGGCCTAAACTTTGGTAATTGCCAAGCTTCGTGCAGAGCGAACAGGAGCCAAGACACATAAGCACTAAGCGAGTCACCTCTGCGCTCATGGTCTCCAGATGGCGTAGTGAACACTGAGTCTTCAGAGGAACACACTCTTCTGTTTTTTAAAGCAAAGTGATTCCATTATGCTGCCAAAGGCAGGAATGTCTCTTCTGCTCCTTCTTTTCATTCACCAAGCTACTGGAATCAAAGGTAGGCTCTTACTCTCAATTAGCTCATTATTCCTTACAACAGAATTCATACTGGAGTTTTCCCTTCTTTTTCCGCCTTTTGCCTGGAATTGTGATGGAGTAGTTAAGCTGAGCTTCATAATAAGTATAAAATGTTAACCAAATGATAAGCAAAGCAGGTGTCTTTTGTGTTTGTGAAAAAAAATTGTAAAATGTATTAAAATGTTTCAGTTATTCTTGAAATTAAAACGATAAGGTCAAGCATTATTATAAACTATTAGAAGTCTATTATCAGATTCATTTTGGATCTGGGACATTTCAGTAAGACAGTAAAAAATAAAATGCTTAGTAAACGCACAAGATTCAAAATTAATTTGATGGAAATCCAGATCTCTAAACTGGGAAGTTTCCAGCATCCTAGAAATGCTTCACAATGCGTCTAAATTAGACCCAATGCACTGGGATGATTGTGCATTTATAGAAAAGAATGTGTTCAGGATAGCATAATCCTCTTTGTGTCTGCCAAGCTGTGTCATCTTGATATGGCCATTTGGAGTTCATTTTAAACACAGACTTCATTTATAAAAGGCTAGTTGGCTGCAAATCTGGTACTAAGTTATAGCTGCAGCAAATTATATACACACAGTACATATATAACACAAACATACACACCTCACATTCTGAGCCGTTTATGTTAATACACTGCCCGACCAAAAAAAAAGTCACACACTTCAGTCATTCATTTGACCATCTTTAGCTTTGATTAAGGAGCGTTCATCGTGGCATCGTTTGGATGAGCTTATGCAATGTCTCAACATTTTTTTCATCCTAGATTTGCATTAATTTTTCATCAAATCTTGCATTGACAACAGGAGAGTCGAACCACTCTATAAAGTCTTCTCTACCACATCCCAAAGATATTCAGTGGGGTTAAGGTCAGGACTCTGTGGTGGCCAGTTCATGTGTGAAAATGATTCTTCATGATCCCTGAGCCACTCTTTCACAATTTGAGCCAAAAGAATCTTGGCATTTTTTCTCCTGGAATATGCCCATGCTGTCAGGGAAGACAAAATCCATTGATGGGATAACCTGGTCATTCCTTTGAAAATGGTACTCAGCTGATTCCATTTTATTGCCACATAACTTTGCAGAGCCTAGACCAGACCGCTGGCTCTTAAGTACTGTATTTGCTTATTTAAATTGAAATGGTGACTTTTTTTTTTTGGCCAGGTGGTGTATGTGCAGCAATAATATAATTTCTGGATCATTTTCTCATCTGTTTCCATAGTGAGAATTGCAGGTCATTAAATCAGCATTTTAAAATTTTTTTTACAGCATGCCCCTTGAAATAATTTGTGTACACATGAATTCTTGTATAGTACCTTTGCCAGTGGGTGTTACTATATTAATTTTATTTTAAAAACATACTGTTTTAGTATGTCATATATTTTATCAGATTGCTGCACTGTATATATAAGACCCCTATATGATAATAATGCATAACAAACATTTGTTGCAGTTCAGCTGATGAAAAATGCATGCTTTTGTCTACTTTTCTACTGCAAAGCTGTTGCCAAAATGTACAACTGGTATGAACGATTTTCAAATTGGAACATTTTTCAAATATAAGCTACACATAAAGCACTGGGTATTAGAATGTGTGGATGAACGACTGGAAAAAAAATAAAAGGATAAAATAGCTCTGCTGAACTACTAAAAAGTAAACAGGAGGCATTATATGCCCTTTTTGAAGATGCTGGGGGACGGCCACCTTAAAGTATTTAAAACTGGAGATTTTTTTCACACAGGGATATAGAGTCAGGGTGAACGAGTGTCAATCATAATGACTCACTGGACTGTTTGCTTTGTCCTGATGTTCCGACTACATGGCAGGGAATACGTCCTTGGCTGATGAGAAAAAGAAAAAACGAGAAAGCCTGAACGGAGGTTTATGTTGCACACGGTGCGATGAAGGACACTGCATCAGACTCCAGTGTAGAGGAATTACATAACTAAACAAAACTGTGGGGAACGACTTTTTAATTATCTTTCTTGCATATTCAGTGAAAGATTGCTGATGCCTTATTTATGGGACGTGCGTCTCAGAAGATGAGTTGGGTCCAAGGCGTGGATTGTAAGAAGCAAGGGTGCATGAATACTGCCCTGAAAAACATAAATCAAGTGCTGAAAAACTGATAAGCTTTCAAGTAATTATGACAATATGGAGCATCACTACTGGAGTAAGTGGGAAGGGAAGATAGCATAAACAGGCAACGAAACAGACGCCCTACAGTGTGCCACTGCATGCAAATATAAATACCATCTGGTCTGGCTAATCTGGACTAAAAGCATTTACCCATAATTTATGAAAAACTGTTTTTTAATTGGATTCTCAGTCCAAGCATCAAGGAGAATTTCTACCAACTTTCTGAAGTTTCTTTCGCTTCATTAAGAATCAAGAGTTTTCTGTTTTCAGACAACCAAAGCATGACATGCATTCACATGCACCATAACGCAGGCTGTTTTTTACGGGAGGTGAGAACTGCGCAATCGTAGAGCTGCAGCCACAGATTCACCTTCTAAATCCTGGCGCTCTCTTTTGTGTTTGTTGAGCAATTGAGCCATCATCCTAGTGACAGTCTGCCCATGGCCCCTCTCACCAGTAAGCGCTGTCTTTACTCCATTAATGGTAGGATATCTAGGCTGGACTACTGAGATTTTAACAGAATCCAGACCCATGGTCTTCAAATTTACTTCTACAGAGAGCATGGCCCCATATGAGGGAACCTGTGACTTTAGCCTTTATTAAGGAACATCATCACCAGCATCTATTATTTGATTATGCAGTGTTCAAACAGGACCCTGTGATAAACTTTCATCATGACAACCTATTTAAAAAACTGAAGTGTAAACACTTGGCCTACTGATCTACAGATTAAGCGCTCTTTAAGTGTTGATTTTTCAGTACAGAATTGGAAACAGCTTCTATGTAGGTATCAGGATGCTGGTACCCATTCAGCCATCAAAAATTCCCTTCATGAGTCCATAAATTAATATATTGACATTCACACTAATATAGTGGAGAGTGAAATCAAGTACAACGGAGAGATATGATAACATTGTATTACCTTTTACATTCTAACCAGATTGTGTAACCATGGTTACATCCACAGGCAATAGAAAGATCCTGCGTTTTCTCCAATAGTCATAAATTTATAGCATTCTGTTTAACCAAAGAGCATTAAGTATGCCTGTATATAACGTATACTTACATCCGAACAAACCATGCGTTGCAATATTAAACTCCAATTGTATTACCATAAATCAGTTTGTCTTATTTTTGGCTTTTTCAGAAAGGAACAGTGGATATGCTTTGCCTGAGATCCAAACAAGAAGTTCTACTAGTCTGATAGAACTTCTAAGAACACCAAAAAGCAATTCTATGAAGCTATTTGATCTGGAACGGCATCGGCCAAAGAGGTCGACTTATTTCCAGACGGGTGTAAAAATCTGCCCTCAGGAAACTGTGAAAGAGGTGATAGCCAGTCACCAGTCCTATTACAAACTGAGAGGTAAGGCACCCTTAAAACAAACAACAAAAGGAGCGCTCTTTGATAAACCCTGAACTTAGTCCGCTTTGAAGTCAGTAAACATTTTCTTTTGCCCGCTGCTTTTTAAGCCAACTTTTATTATCTATTTCTGCATAGCTCATGCTGCCTCATGCCTTTGGTGTATGCAGTTGGATTCCCCCTCTGATTTGTGTGTGTGGTATCTGCATGCTCTCCTCGTGTCATTCCGGTTTCCAGCCGCATCCCAGAGACATGCAGTTAGGCTATATGGAGCCTCTAAATCGCCTGTGGTGTGTGTGTGAACGCGACAATAGACTGGCATCGTTTACTGCTGCCTGGGGTCCTGTGCTGACTGGGATAGACTCCAGTAAGTGAATAGAAGGTGGACAAAATACTTTTTTTTCTAAATTATGTCCACACCAGAAATGAGTACAAGTTTGCAACTATTTTAATAATCTGTGTAATTCTCATAGCTTCAGGTTCTTAACAAAAAAATATGGCATTCTTATGACCCTATAGACTGCTAGAGTTAATTAACTTGAAATATCAAAACAGATGTTGTCTTTGAAAAGAACTTTAATATTCATAGTTTCTTCAGAATGATATACAGACCTCTTGATGTGTTTAATTGAAAAGACAAAGCTGAAGTTATCAAAATTCCACGTTTCTTAAGTATGAATCATAATAGTGTGAAAAACACAGAAATGTATTGCGAAGCATACACCAATTGACGAATTAAATTAAAAGTCTCAAGAGCAAATTTCAAGAATGTTTACTTCACTAATTCAAAAACTATACAAATAAATCTGATGTTAATTAAAAGTAAAGTAATTGGATTTACTTTCCAAGAATTATAATAATTCCCTGGCATGTCTACATCTAGAGACATAGTAGCAGGGCCTGCCATGCATGTGTTTAAGGGCTTAAAGCACAAGCAAAGACTTGGTAAATCTGTATTGAGACCTAGCACTAGTGATGGGATAAATGAGGCTTCAAAACCTGTGGTGGGTGGGAGTATTCCAAACTGCCAATCACTGTCCCAGGGGTGGGCAGAAGTATCACAAACTGCCAATCAATGCTGGCACCAACATTGATTGGCAGTTTGGGATAACCCCCACCCCACCATGGGTTTTGAAGCCTCATTTAGCACCAGCATTGACGTCTGGGCAGTGGGAATTCCCAGATAATTGTCAGATAAGGCTACCCATTGTTGCTTGCATCTACAATCATTCACAATCATAGAAAACTTGAAATATCATATGAGCTGAATTAAAAATATTAAAATGTTTTATGAATAGGCTGCAAGCTTCAGCACTGCAGCTTCGTTTTTACATCTGTTTCTCTAGACTGAATTTTGAGCCTAGAGTGCTAAAATTACAGAGGGTCCGTTTCCTCCAAGCATCAGGAGTATCACTTAATTGCACCTTTGTGTCCAGCTGAAGTGCTCCTTGTATGAGTTCCTGTCATCATTTACACATAGAAATAGGACTAATGTACCTACATTTGTTTGCAAACTATAGCATCTGTTATGATGATGCTCTTCACTAGGTGTATAACCTAAGAGGTCTCTTTGGCTGATGACATCAGAAAGCTGGCTTTGACATGGAAGATCAAGGTTGATCTCACTATAAAAAAAAAGCCTCCCAGTGGGGATGTTACAAGACTGTGAATATCAATTTTTGGCTTTTACCAGACTTTATGGGCCTGAAAAACCAAAGATGAAATGTTGCAATTAAAAAATCATCTGTGCATTTTCAAAGAAATGCACCTGCTTGAATTTTTTCCTTAGGTAAAATTGGGCTCTGAACACAACTGTTTGTCTTTTATCAGTTTGTCAGGAGGCAATCTGGGAAGCCTTTCGGATCTTCTTTGATAGGATCCCAAGCACGGCTGAATACCAAAGATGGGTGTACTCCTGCCAGTTCGAGTCCCTCTGCATTGCAGACCTGACTAGGAACTTCAGCAATTCCCGGGAGCACATCGACATGGTGTACAGGGTAAGTTCTCTGATAGACTTATGGCGGCAGACATTCAGGTACCCCAACCTGATGACAACCACACACCTTTCCTTTGTGAATGTGTGGTGCAGTACTACCCTCGTCAAAAAGTATCTAGATTTGTCCACATATCATGCAGGGGAAAAAAAAAAAAAACGGTTTCCCGCAGTAGTGCTTAAACCTGACATCCTTAGTCTATTCTGCCCATGTTATGTTTACATAAGCCAGCTATACACTACTAGCTATTTCATGGATTTAAGGGAACTATGGGTGCTACACTGGTGCGTCACACCTTTAGGCTAGGGAGATCGAAATCTACCTCTGCCCCGTTTGTACAATTTGCATGCCACCAGGGTTTTGTTTAGGTTCACCCATTTCCCCCGCAGTTCTAAGTGTTGCATCGCCACATTTTTCACTGTCTGCAAGTGCATGTGCTTATATGCCCAGCAACGGACTGGCATCCCATGTAAGGCGTACCACACCTTACATCCTATGTGCCCTGGGATAGGCTTTTAACATAAACTGATAAGTTCACCTGTTGTAAATCTATTTAATTTATTGCATACAAATAATCAGTAACACGCACGTGAAAGAAATGCTAAATAAACTTATAAAAAATTAACTAGTTACAAAAATATTTAAGTGAAGCACAATTTTATTCCAGAGATTAATCCAATTTCACCACAAACCAAAACCCCTTCCTTGAACCCAACCCAGTGCCCATGTGATTAGACATAAGCCTATTTGTTTATTATAGTCATTGAGAGTGTTTGCCCAGTATTGAATGTGATGTAGCATTGTTGGGGGGAAAACGGAACACTTTTGTTGAACTGTGACAGATCAAGGATGAAAAGGCGCTGTGAAAACATACGTAAGGCAGAATTTAATTATGCCATGGTGATCCACCTCCCCTTTCCTCACAAATGACTAAAAAAAAAAAAAAGTAAAGTTTTACTGACTCTGCTTTTCATTGTCATTTATTCATGACAATTTATCCAACCCGAGGCTTCAAAACTGATAAAATGTAACAATAATAACAGTGACAATTATAATAAAATGATTTGCTCTTTGCATTAACACCAAATGATGCTAGTGACCTTGATTGTACTTTCAGTATAAAATATATTCTTTTATGATTTATAATACCATAATATTTATGGAAGTATTGCATATTGCAGGAAACTACTGACTAATATCAACGCTTGTGCAGCTGAAATAACATTATGCTGTAAGAGAAACAATATGAAAATCGTGTCTTACATTACACCGAATAACACTGGCCTTTATAATTCTTTTCTTTCCTCAAAGAGAGTGAACATGCGAGACGAGAAGCTTCGTGGACGGTAGGCAAAAAGGCACATTTTGCAGTTTTCAGTGTGTGCTGCAGGGACAGGTGCTCGATTAGTGATGGCCTACAGCATCCATGTGGTTTGTTATCGAGGTCGCTAATACACATAGGTGACTTTCCTTTATCTTGCCATGGCATCTGCCTCATGAAAAGAAACAAAAATTCATGCTTACCTGCATGGGCAATGCATTGATATTTCGTACATTTACTGTCCAAAGCAGCATGCAACAAGGGAGATACATTTGGTGAAGTTTTGAGATGTACCATATTAAGACAGCTGTACTTTACAGTTTAAAATTAGAAATGTTACTTTATTTTAGAAATGAGGCATTTACAGATTTAATTAAATCATACAAGTAGCATAAACAAAACTGACTTGCTCTGCAAATATTGTCCTTTGTGTATTACAGCTCTCATACTGACTGCATAAGTGCCACATTTCTCATTTAAAAACAAATTTATGCATTTTCCCCTATCATTTCCCCACTTTCTATCATTGCAATATAATTATGACAGTGCAGTACAAAAATCTTTTTTTCCCCCCTTTTAGTGCATTTCAGTCTGGCTCATTTCACTGCTACTATTGGATTTCAGCCTATTTCACACACGCACACATACACGATATATAAATGCTCACTTGTGTGTCTGACATGTGTTTGTATCCTCAGTGGTGATTCGACAACAAAGACAGGACAAGCAGAGTACGCACCAGAAACAGCAGGTACACAACCTATCATAAAACAATTTAACAGACTATAAAAAAAGACACATAGTAACATAAAGAGGGGCTCTGGTTTATTAAAAAAAAACAAAAAAAAAACAAAAACAAACTTAAACACTGAATGCAGGTACAAAAGAAGTTCCAACTGATGCACCACCCTATGGTCCAACTCCCAGTGATGTTGCTGATGTTACCAAGACTTCCAAGAAGGTGCGGACAATGTTGAGCTAATATGATTTATGCTTAACTACATATTGCTGGCAAACTAAAAGCAGCCAGCCATGGGGGGGGGGGGGGGGGGGGTGGGGTCTTTTTTTTTTAAAAAATATTTTTGTGGTGTTTTTTTTTTTTTTCTCGGGTCCGGGGCTGCCAGAACAGCACCCGCGTGTG
>JAACJT020000105.1:19709281-19720207 GCA_009936485.2 Gymnarchus niloticus | reverse complement strand
TTTGAACATTCTTTAGCACTGCCCTTCTTTGGAATTGGAATATAAACTGATCTTTTCCAATCTAGTGGCCACTGTTGGGTTTTCCATATTTGCTGACATTTCTGGTAGAGCCCCTGCCAGAAAGGAGTTTTTTAAGAGGAACCTTGTTTATTGTGGACCCTTCAGGGTACAGATCAAGGCTGCTGTTCTGCTGCTTTAGAATCTTGATCTGAAGTGATTAGGCTTTCTTTGATTACCAGAAGTTAATGTTATATGTCATTTCCATGACAACAGATTATGACTTACAAAACCTACACAGTATAGGAAGGCACATGGAATGTGATTTTCTGATGTCTGAAAACCATTACAGGTTTAAAGAGAGTCACCCAGAAATCGCATCCATATTGTCCTGACCCTAATGAATAGAGATGTAACAGAATTGCTGTTATATCTGCAAAGCATGTGCTGCAGTTTGATAAAATTCTGCTAAAGCACCTGGAAAGGGTGCCCCAGGTCTATGCTTCCTAGGATAGGATTCAGGCCCCCAGCCACCCAGTACTTGATAAGTGGCTGGAAGACGGACGGACGGACGGACGGACGGACGGACGGACACATACATACATATGTTTCATTTTTTTCAAGTAACGTTACAAAGCACAAATTGTCAGAGAATCCATACTGGCTTACTCAGAACCAAAGACCACAGCTGATTTTAATTAAACTCTTTGACAACCATTTGTGTGAAACAAAACCCATTGATTCTTAGAGTGAGACTTAGCTAAATATCATCTGCATTGTTCTTCGAGTGAATCTCTGCAGAATATCGTCTGGATGGTTCTTAGAGTGAAATTCAGTTAAATATCGTCTGGATGGTTCTTAGAGTGAGGCTCAGCTGAATATCATCTGGATGGTTCTTAGAGTGAGGCTCAGCTGAGTATCATCTGGTTGGTTCCTCAGAGCCACAGGAGCTGAAACTCTGTCAGTGAATGGGGGGTTTTTAGTGCTTTTTGTTTGTGGTGGCAGCTGCAGAACATGTGAACTGCTGATATCACGCAGTGTGCATAGTCTGCCCAAAGCTGGTGAGGCAGCTTCTCTGCTGGGTTGCTCAACGAAGGCAAAGTGCTCGGAATTACTCAAGAAAATACCTCCTGGCCTTGGGCCTGTTGGCATGCTGCTAGACTCCCGCCTACCTTTTGACTCTGCTTCAGTTTGCCTTGTTTTGCCTTCACAGAAGTGAAGTCTTAAGGTGGGACTGCAGTGTAGTGCATGTTTACAACTCTGGTGGCTCACACAGGTAGGTCAAAAGGCAGTAATAAGTAGACAAACGTTTTATCACCCCTTGCTAAATTTACCTAAACAGCCTATTATATTAAACTGAAATAGGAATTGCATCTTCAAATTATTTTAAGCTAATACATACGACGTCCTTTGTGACATCCCCCAGAAAGGGTTATTGATTAGCCACCATTTCTGAACTCCGTGACGCCTTTTACAGTATCCAGAGGACTCTCGTCGTGTCACACTCCCATTGCTCTTGTCTTGTCTTGTCCTGAATTTTTTCACAACTGCGGGACATCCCATTGTCACCAAGGATGGCACTATCTTCTGTTACATTTTTATAAGAGCATGCCCAACTAAATACCTCTGGAAAAACTGAGCAAAGCTTCAGATGGATGATGAAAATGTTGGATTTCCACAGATGGTGGCCATTGCATACCCCCATGTTTCACCGCTGTCACGCTCACTCCAAGCCAGGTGAGGCATTGTGTGTTTCACCATACTGAGCATTTATTCCTGATATATCTAATTGCTTTCCATGTATGACCATGAATACTCTCTTTCTACCTTTTGGATTCTGGATTTGTTGCTTTGTCCATGTTCTGTCTTCTTGGATCTTGGATCTTTTTGCCTATATACCATGGGTTTCGCATGTTTGAATTATGCCTTGGTTTTGATTGCCTCTTACACTGTATTACACTGTATACTGAACTTCTGCCTGCCCATCCACCATTGTTTTGCCTCCATAATAAAACACAATCTCTCTCCGAACCTGGATTGTCCTGAGTATTCCTTACAACCACGTTATTTTTCTCACTATCTTTTTAACATCTCAGTTGTAGAATCAGTATGAATTTTCCATAGGATCACACAAAAAGTAGTAGTAACCAATGGTGTTTGCTCCAAAATACTACTTTTGAAGGTACGATGTGGATGTCTTATGGCGCTCATATATAAAGGATACCTGTTGAAGTTGTGCATATTTTTCACACTCCTGATTTACACTGGAAGTTTGTCCCCTTGTTTCATATGATGGTGAATTCTACTTTATAGTAACTACATTCTGAACTCCATAGCAACATCCACCGAAGGAAAAATGGGGGGATTTACATGTGGCAGACTGGCGACCTGCCACTCTGTGCCAGTGGAGAGCTTCTGGTCTTCCTGTCTGTGGCCTCACTCTGCTGTCAGTATGTTGCAGGAGATGCTTTGCTTGTATGGATGCTACACATAAGACCAGATAGATTCAGGGCATCATCTTTAGGCATTGGGTTTTTGTCCTGACTGTGGGACAGACACCTTGGCCATGGATGAAACTTACTGAGTTACTTGATACCACTCTGGAATAAGCGACATACATGTTTTTGTCTAATTCTCGGTGTGATACGTATAAAGCCATTGAATTTATATTCCAGTAAAGTGTCGTCTTCAGAGTTCACTTAGCCAGTGCTAGTGTGAAGAGAAACAAAACCCATAAAGAATAATAATTCCATTTTCACTTCTCAAGTCGTGGGCAGTGGAATTGTGTTGGGAGCATGAAACAGTCAGAGTCTGCAGAAGCTCCCTCATCAGCAGGTTTGTGGGAGGCAGCGCAGGCCTGAGGAGTGGGTGGGTGGGTGAAGAATTATCGTAGATGCAGACTTGGCCAGTTTCAGTGGCACCTGAGAGGAGCATGGAATGTGTATGCAGTGCGTTGCCATGGTGTCTGTAACTTGCTTTTAGGTAGGAAGAGTCTGTAATCTCCAGTTCCCTTCAGAAAGAGAGAGATGGATGAGAAGCAGTGCAGAGCTTCCAGATTGAGTAAAGGATATTAAAGAGGTCTTGAAGTTTTTGTTACTCATTCATTTTCCATTCTGCATACCCACTTGAAGGTTGTGAATGGATCTTATTATTATTAACAGTAGTAGTATTGCAGTATTACAGTAAAAATTAGGCATCTATTACCCATTTCCTTGGGTAACCCTAATGCGGGACAGTAAAAGGAGGTTGTCCTCGATAACAGTGCACACGTGAGTCCCATACCCCTAGGAGAAACCACTGAGTATCCTAAGGGGTCATATGAGTCCCATACCCCTGGGAGAAACCACTGAGTTCCGTAAGTGGTCATGTGAGTCCCATACCTCTTGGAGAAACCACTTAGTATCCTGAGGGAACATGTGAGTCCCATACCTCTGGGAGAAACCACTGAGTATCTGTCAGGGGTCATCTCTATATTCATACTGTTTTTTTGGAGCCCATATTTTATGCTGAAACCACAAAGTTTTTTTAAGGCAGTTAAATGTTTCACAGGACTTGCAACATTCCTGGCCTGCCACAACTTTCTTGACAAAATTTCTGACTCAAAATTGTGTGTTTTCAATTAATACATTTGTGCCACTTTACACTTTTCTGCTAAGGGTTATTAGTGCTGGTACTGAAGTCATTTAGTATGCAAAATAATTACTGTCAAGTTGCTCTTTATAAATGAATAACACATTTCAGTATAATCATTTCTGTAATTTAAGGCTGCCTAATTAATTACTATCAGACAAGTCTCATTCACTATAGGTGAGGTCAGAGCCTAAGAAAGGATAAGATGTACGCTGCAATTTTAGTCTGTAAAAAGTAGAAGTCTATAATAAAGTACAAGACTGACTGTAAGAGCCCCTCAATCGTGTGTTATATGTGTCTGCAGCTTTTTGTCATAACTGATGTGGAGTGGGTTAGTTAAGTCTTAAACCTGGGACACTGGACAAACCCCTTGTGCTAACGGAGGGAATTCTGTGAAATCCATACATTAATGAAAACGCGATTTAAAGAAAAATGCTTCAGGATTTTCTAAATGAATTACCATTAAAGCAAAGTCATTTGACTAAATTTCATTGTAACCAAGGAAAATTATTTATGGAGAAAGTGGTAACTAAATATTTCTTTAACCTTCAGCTCACTCAGACTTCAAGGTCACCTCAAATACATGACCTGCATTCCTACAAGGTGGGCTTAACATGCAGCAGTTTTTAACACCAAGACAAACAGCTAACCCTGCAATGGGTGAAGCTGTCCGTGCTAAATGCTAACAGAATGACTGACTAAATATTATCAGTACTTGGCGGGGCTCATCCATTGCTGGGGGGGGCTTTGCTATTAGCATAGGCAGCAATCCATGCTCCCTCTCTCCCTCCCTCAGTCTCCACAGCCTAAGTATTGTGTAAAGAGCTTAGTCTCCGTGTGGGAGTGGGTTTCTGAAGCAATCAATCAGATCTTGCATACCAGCTTAACGTAAGCAGATTGTGTTGCTCAGTTTTAGGACACCCTTAGAGGGGGTTGTCACATTTTTTTTTTTTTTTGTGTGTGTGTGTGTGTAATAAGAGACAGGATGTAACACTCTCCAGTATGTACCACAGAGCTTTTATGGCTCTGCAGTAAATATCCCCATCCTACCACACCTGCCCCCACATTACCATTCTACGAGCATCTACATTGCCATTCCGCTTGGTAGCAAAGTCTGAGCAAAAGCAAATGCCATCTTGTGAAAGGATGCAGAATGTTATCTTAACGACTCTTAAAGGAGAGTTCCCGCTTTGTTCTCCATCCCTGAGTGGTTTTAAAAGGTCCACCCCATAATTAGTGGGGAAAAGCAGATGAAATATAATTTCAAATTAGTTGCACTGTCTCGGCAAATGTAGAGCTGGGAAGTCTTTGTTCACAAGAAAGCAGAAATGTGATGGAGCAGCCTAAAGCCTTGAGTCCAGTGGCCTACTTGAATGACCCCAATTACAACGTACCTGCCACACTTTCACATAACTAAGCAAGGTTGCCTTGGATACAAGTGACTACCAGATATGGAAATAATAAACAAAAATGAAGAAAGCAAACGTTCCGCCTCCCATCACGTACATCATGTTACATTCAGGACTGTGCTCTGGCTGGGTGAGGAAGGCCTCCATTGTGCTGCTCCGTCCAATACAAATAACAAATTGGTCTGCCTAATGAACCAAAAGCTGTAATGGCCACTTTTAAAAAAGCTCAGATTTTTCTAAGGTAGGATTTAAAAGTAGGACAGCAAAAGGCAGACTTGTTCTAGTAGAGTCACGGTAGTGCAGTTAATCCAGGTCCCTGCCTTGAGCTTGAGGCGAGAATGACACCCTACAGTCCATCCAGTTAAGGGTTTTAATGGTTAACTGGAACTAAACTGAGACACCATACTGTCACAGCTGCAAAAGGCTATGAATGTGGACTCATGCTTGCCCATGCATCCTAGTGCCTAGTCTGGCCTCCTTACATTTCCCTCAAAATTGAAATGTTATTTATACACTACCAGTCAAAAGTTCTTGCACACACTAAGATTTTCTACATTATCAATGTTACCCACATAATTTTCACAAAAAATTCACAATATTCATTGCTAAAAAATAAGACATTCACGTTCAGCGTCCTTTGAATACCTTTATTAGCAAGAAAATTGGTCATATCTTTAGTTCATCAAAGTAGCCTCCTCTAGCAGCTACAACAGCAGAGCAAATTTAAGGCATTCTTTCAAGGGACATTAAATATTGCTCTGTAATTTCATTCCAGCACTCTTGGGGCATGGTTATTATGGTTTATTACATCTATTTTGTTATAGTATTCATAAATATCCTTTGGGCTGGAGCTGAACTTCGTGGTTTGCAAAGACAAATTACAACATGTACGTACTGTATAAACTACTGAGTGTCTAGAATTTTTTGTGAAAATTATGTGAAAATTAATATTACACTATTTATCCCTGTCCTGGGACTCACATTCTGAAAAATTGCTTTTACGGTGGTTCTGATGCACTGTGTCAAACTGGAGCTGAAGCTCCATCATAACATTTCTTAGCAGAGCTTCTACACAGAGCAGCATCACTGGTTGTGGCTGTGGGCAGGTGTGCTCTGCCCAGGTTAGCGTCTGGATGCTCACTGAAGCTCAAGCTGAACATCTTTTAATGACATCGCCCATGGTCAGTATTTGAGCATCTCCTGCAGTGGTCACATGAGAACAGTGATGGGATTAAGGACCGACTCAAGATCATATTCACTTCCGGTACACACACACCATGCAGATCAGGGACGTGTTTTAAAACCGAGCCCAGAACAACGCCCCTAAAACCCCCACTTCATCCAAGCACTGAGCACAGGCAGGATGGAACTTCATACATCCAGTAAGAAGCCTATAAACATTAATGGATGGCTCCAAGACACCTAGAGCAGTTCCATCTCCATTCCTCCATTCCTCCTTTCCTTTTGGTAGACTGGCTGTGAAGTAATGTCACGCCCAGCTAAAGTCAACCAAGACAGCCAAACCAGTTTAACCAGTCAGACCCCCCCTATGTATGGTCCCTGCTAGTTCTCCGTTTACTCTCTTTGCCTCCTGTTCTGGATTTATTTGCGGTGTTGTTTGCTCTACAATCCCTGCTAGTTCTCCGTTTGCTCTCTTTGCCTGCTGTTCTGGATCTGTTTGCTGTTCTGTTTGCTCTGTTCTGGATTCTGACCCTTTGCCTGTGACCATGACTATGTTTTGGATGCCACTCTGGCCTTTGGAAATTTTGCTTGTTCTGGTTTTGACCCTGCCTGTCTTGACCACGATTAAAGACTGTGATTCTACACTTCGATCCAGTTTGTGCATTCATTAATTAATTTGTGACGGAGCATGCAATATCTGCTGGCAGAACATGCTTTCCATCTCAGAGTTAGTGTGGTCTGGTCATTGAAGTGGCCAGGGTAGATCTACTATGAAAAGCAGGTGCCTTTCATGTAAAGCCTCCTCTGTGATTTGTTGTGGTATACTGATTACCTGTCCTAACTAAAAGGACAAATTTAATCGGAGTCCTGTACTAGACCAAAAAAAGCCATGAGAACCAGTTAAAATTTGTATGACCCTTCCTGTCATTGGCACTATCCATAATAGAAAATGGGAAGTAGTGGGTTGGAAGCAGCTCTGGGACTGGAGAGGAGGTAAACCTGGAGTTGTTCTGTATTCATTCCCTGCCATGGCATGACACAGGCCCCCAGCAGCCTTTTACATATTCTATTAGGACCTCCTTCTGGATTATCAGACACTTACAGATGTCCCATCTCCAGCGATTCTAATATAGCTCACAGCAAACTAGCAAGTACATTCAGTGGCAACTTTATTAACCTAGACCTAGGTAGGACTATCTTTTGCATCCAGTACCAATCCAAGCATTACCTAGTATGTTCAAAGATGCTGTTCTTGATACCGTGGTTGCATTGAACTGTTATCTATACATCTGTGGCCTTCCTGATAGCTATAACAAGTCTGGCTATGCTCCTCTGACCTCTCATTAACAAGGTATTATCATTCAGATAACGGTCACTGAATTGATGCTTTTTATTTATCACTCTGTTCTCTGTGAAATCTACATACTGTTTTATGTGAAAATCTTAGGAGGGCAGCTGTTTGTGAAATGCTGGACCCACAGCGTCTGGCATCAACAACCACACCATGTTTAAAGTCATCTTAGCTGCACAGTGAATGACACTCCTGACTATCTGCATGCTGTATATATTCAGCCATATAAGCACATGACTCATTTTTTGGAGGGGCAGGCTGTTAGCATGAACAAACAGGTGAACCTAATAGTGATCAATGAGTGTAACTCAGGGGTGTCAAACTCTGGTCCTGGAGGGCCTCTGTGGGTGCAGGTTTTTGTTCCAGCCAATTCCTGCTTTTATGTGAACCCCTGTCTCATTTAACCCTGCCCTCCATCATTCCATATTTACTGTGTCAATCAGCATATTCTCAGCATGGTTTAGTTATCTTTTAAAGATTTTTTAAAGGGTGAGATTTTTCTTCTTAATATCACTCTCATTTCTCCATTTGTGGCTAATTATCACAGCAGTGGAAACACAAATTAGATCATTGGTGCTCTTTAGGGCCTAATGAGCAGCAATGGCCTAAGGTGTGTCCACTACTGTGACAATTAGCAATTGATATAGACCACAAAGAAATTGTAGGTAATACCCTTTTTACTGAAGTAACTTAATGTCCTTTGACAAACTCTGAAGAGTCAAGCTCCCTTTTAGGTCTGTTACTGACAGTAAATATAAAATGATGGAAATAGGGGCATGATTAAATCATAGGGGTTCACGTAAAAACAGGAATTGGCTGGAACGAAAACCTGCACCCACAGTGGCCCCCCAGGACCGGAGTTTGACACCCCTCGTGTAACTCATACATAAGAGCAAGGCTAGTGACATACTCTACACATCTGCAATAGAACCAATGGGTCCTGGGCACTGTTAGTACATGACATCTTTCTTAAGTTCACAGTGAAACTGCTAGTAGTGACACCCTCCCCACTCTTGCTCAGCTGTGGTCTGAAACTGAATGACAATATAAAGGTCTCTCATTCATTTTTGTTAGGTCAGGTGTTAAATAATAAGTTACTGCTATGTAAGTAACCAAGTTAACTCAGTGGAATACTGTACATTTATTGAAGGACGCAGGATCAGGTTAGACTATAAAAAGGTACACAGCTTAAATCAGGAATATCTTGAAATTAGTAGACCTATAGGGATATTTCCTGTCTTAAGTTTCTGTGACTAACAACAAACAGCTAACGGTCATAAACGCAAAAATCTGAGTTAAATATTTCTCCTAAATTCTTTTAGCATATCCATGTTCGTGATGCAAAGTATAAGTAATGATAAGTAAAAGAGGAAATAAGGCACTATCCACTTGCTTTAGAGTCAATCATGCACAGAAATGTCTTTACAACAGGTTGAACTATTGAAGCCATGGTTGGAGAGGTGTCTGTACCACACCTCTGGACCTTACCATCTGATTACAGAACTTAAAGGAATTTCATTCAAAAACGTTCCTGCAGGGAAGTGGTTTAGGACTATATTTGGAAATTTTATTAAACAGATACTTCACGGATGACGTAAACCAAAAATATTAAATCTTTGTGTAATTAAAGAAGCATCAATCCAAACCAGATATTGTTTGTTTCTATGGTTGTGCTCATTACCCGATTAAATCCCACCAGAAGTGATATTCCCAGGGTTTTAAAGAATGTTCCAAAAACAGAAACTCTTTTCAAACTGTCCTGAAATCTGCGGTAAAATGATATGCAATGTAAAAGTATACATTTAAGGTGCATACTTTAAACAATCTGAATAAAAAAGACTGTTTTTCTGTGGCTGCATCATTGTAGCATTGCAGCATTCATTCATAACACAAGTCCTTTTTAAATAAATTTCCATAGAATTGCAGCTCCAAAGTGGTTAATATGTGTCCTGTATGTGAGGACCAGATGAAACCCAGCCATTGGGGAGGCAAAAGCCAGTGTATTCCTTCATGCTGGTCCCAAGCCCGGATAAATGGGGTGGGTTACGTCAGGAAGTGCATCCGGTGTAAATTTTTTTGCAGAGTATATGCGAAGGTCAAAAGCAGTTGCATTGTGTGTTTGTGGACTTAGAGAAAGCATATGACAGGGTACTTAGAGAGGAGTTGTGGTATTGTATGAAGAAGTCGGGAGTGGAAGAGAAATATGTAAGTGTGGTACAGGATATGTACGAGGGCAGTGTGACAGTGGTGAGGTCTGCGGTAGGAGTGATGGTTGCGTTCAAGGTAAAGATGGGATTATATCAAGGATCAGCTCTGAGCCCTTTTTTATTTGCAATGGTGATGGACAGGTTGACAGACGAGATCAGACAGGAGCCCACATGGATTATGATGTTTGCGGGTGACGTTGTGATCTGTAGCCAGAATAGGGAGCAGGTTGAGGAGACCCTGGAGAGGTGAAGGTATGCTCTAGAGAGGAATGAAGGCCAGTAGGACTAAAACAGAATATGTGTGTGAATGAGAGGGAGGATAGGTTTCATGCCAGGAAAGAGCACTACAGATGCGATGTTTGCTCTGAGGGTGTTGATAGAGAAATATAGAGGTCAGAAGGAGTTGCATTGTGTCTTTGAGGACATAGAGAAAGCATATGACAGGGTGCCTAGAGAGGAGTTGTGGTATTGTATGGGGAAGTCGGGAGTGACAGAGAAGTATGTAAGAGTGGTACAGGATATGTACGAGGGCAGTGTGACAGTGGTAAGGTCTGTAGTAGGAGTGACAGATGCATTCAAGGTTGAGGTGGGATTACATCAAGGATCAGCTCTCAGCCCTTTCTTATTTGCAATGGTGATGGACAGGCTAACAGATGAGATCAGACAGGAGCCCCCGTGGACTATGATGTTTGCAGATGACATTGTGATCTGTAGCAAGAGTAGGGAGCATGCTGAGGAGACCCTGGAAAGGTGGAGATATGCTCTAGAGAGGAGAGGAATAAGGGTCAGCAGGACTAAAACAGAATACATGTGTGTGAATGAGAGGGAGGACAGCGGAATGGTGAGGATGTAGGGAGTAGAGTTGGCGAAGGTGGATAAGTTTAAATACTTGGGGTCAACAGTTCAGAGTAACAGGGAGTGTGGAAAAGAGGTGCAGAAGAGAGTGCAAGCAGGGTGGAGTGGGTGGAGTGTCAGGAGTGATTTGTAACAGACAGGTACCAGTAAGAGTGAAAGGGAAGGTCTACAAGATAGTAGTGAGGCCAGCTATGTTATATGGGCCAGAGACGGTGGCGCTGACAAAAAGACAGGAGGCAGAGCTGGAGGTGGCAGAGTTAAAGATGTTAAGATTTGCATTGGGTGTGACGAGGAT
>JAACJT020000105.1:19663084-19709181 GCA_009936485.2 Gymnarchus niloticus | reverse complement strand
GCACCTGACCTTAAACATTCCAAACCGTTGCGCAACAGGTCACGAGAACAGGAAGTGGTTTCTTTTCCATCACAGTGGACACAAATGTGTGGTGATCGTTACAGTATATCGTGTGGTAAGAAAAAAGAAAAAAAATGTAAAGGTGAAACACACTAACAATTTGGTATGGATGCCTACCGTCATAACACAGAAGAATATGACTGACTCACATCAGTGAGGGCTACTTTAGAATTCAGAGATCTGTGCACATTAACATGGATAACCTGTTTCAGGATAAAATTGATTATTCCATTTACTACAGGCCCGAGTTGTCTTACGGTGACATCTAAATATCAGAGAATTTCTCAGGAGCTATATCGATATAGCGATGCAGGACAGTCTTCTGTATGAGCATTTTTCCAGTCAGAAAACAGAGCTGACCCTGACAGACTCAAAACAAAAATACATTTATAAAAAAAAAAAAAACAAAAACACAATACCAAGGAATAGCTTACGTTGTATACAACCTGTATATACACACCTATATAAAGGCACAGATCACATAAACTTTCAGATTAAAAAAAACATGAATATTCTGTCAGTCAATATTAAACGACTGCCAATGAGTGTGAGATGCATCCCTAATTCAGTCATTTATGTTGCTTCCCGACACAGAAAGTCCTTGATATGCTGAACAAAAGCAGCAGATCCTTGACCTTGAGGATTTAAAGCACATTGTAGTTTCTTCATGGAAAGTTACAAGTGTCATCATATAGAAAAGGATCCGGTCTTATCTCCAAATAAAAGGCCAAAAACTTTATTCATGGAATGCGGACAAGGTGGCAGTGCCTTGATGCAGCAAAGCAGTGAAAAAAACACACCAGCAATGTTTTCTACAACGTAAAAGACAGCACGTCTTCCCGCTTTATAGATTACACATATTATGTGTATTACCGTAATAATATTCCTAAGCTGTGACGGCACCAATGACTTCTACACAATGCAGTCATCATCTGAAACTGTAGCACAATCACTGTTGGGTTGTTTTCACCCAGTGGCGATGCTTGAAGCTCAGGTAAATGCAAATACAAACATACAGAAGAAAGCTTGCAGCAGAGTGGCGGTATAATCATCCTAACAACAATAATGATCCTTAGGTCACAGACCACCTTGTCCTACAGAGTCGTGGGTGGGCTGGGAGCCCATCCCAGGCAGTTCAGGCCACAACCTTACGCGTTAACTTTAGGTCACTGTCACAATGACGTATAACTATCTTTGTTATAACTGTGTGACACACACTTTAGAGGGCCAAAAATAAAATTTATTTTATTTTCAGTTTTGCAACTGAAACATTAATATTAAACATCAATGCTCATTTCATAGATTAAATTCAGAATAGGAAACGCTGTAAATAGCTGAATTTAAGGATTCCTACAAATTCGGAATTAGAATTTGGAAATGGTGTTTTAACGATAGAATATCAGGAAAGAGAAATTCAGTAATAATTTTTCCAAAATGATGCATGTACACACTGTGTGCACCAAGATAGACAGTGATAGACAGATACTTTATTAATCTCCAAAGGGAAATTCGGGATGTAATAACAACAGTTTTTCATTCTTTTTCCACAAAGTTTTTATGCTGGTCAGACTAAGAGGCTGTTTAAACCCATTAATTGGCCAGTCCATTTCACTGACTCTATTACTCATCCTTTAGGCTATATGGTGGACCACAGAAGGTACCTTCATTTTTGGGTAATTACTTCAGAGGAGTGATCTTCTGGCTACTTTATTGCCATTGGAGCAATGCAGCTTTCTTTATGTACTAGTCTGTCATTACTAGACCTCCACGCTAGCTCCTTTATTTTCTTAATTGCTAGCATCGTAATTTTAATTTGTAAACAAGGCCTTTTTTATACATTTACCATACAACATGCTAAAGAAAAGTGATCTATTTAATGTTATCATAAATCAAGTTGATTGAGGAGATTCTGCAGACTTAAGCTGGCAAGTCATAATCAGTAGCTATATATAACAAAGGACATAATGTTTTAGCTATCAAATCTGCTGGTGTACAGATTCTGCAAAGTGTGGAATTTTAAAAAAGAACGACAGATATTAATTAAATGAATACCTAACCTTCCTTTTTGGCTAAATTACTATTTCTTTTGTGCACATCAATCCATCCATCTTCCAAAACCACCTGGAGGAATCTGGACAATCTGGAGGAATTCTCTAATGGGGGGTGACACAAAGAAAAACGCTAAGCCAGCCAAGGCCATAGAACATCAGTGAACATTTTCCTTTTAGTAAATCTCTGTAAACACTCAAATTGCACAGGGAAGCTATTACCTACATGCCCAACTGATCTATGCTTTTCCAAAATTTGACTATGAACTGTCTGTCCACTAAAGAGAATTTCTAAGTGAAGAACTCAAAAGTGTCATGATAAAGGATGAACATTAGGCCTATATCAGTTTGCTGTTCTCTGAGTTTATGGAATAAGTAGTCAAGATGTTTGGAAAAAAGACTTGAAATGCAGATCTCTGTTTACACATTGCAAAATAAAACACTAAGACATACTGATACCTGTGAAACTGATTAATGCAATAGTGTCAATTCACATGCGTGTAATTTGTGCATATGATGGGATAAGACTATGACTCAAGTGCAGCTTACTGGCATTATAATAAAATATGAGCATGTGCTAAATACATCTTCAGCATGAAACTTTTTTTTTTTTAAGTTTTCAAAGATGACAGATTATTGCAGACAGATGCAAGACCAGTGATGGGACCTTTTTTGTTCCCTGTTGGTTTAATTGCATTCTTTTTTTATTAAAAGTAAAACTGAATTACACTTTAGATCAAAATTTTGAAGCAAAAAAAAATAATAATTCTAAAGGTTCAGATATTTTTACTACTGTATATTGGAAGGCATAAAAGAATGAAACATTTTCATGGAGACAGTTACACAGAAACAAGTTAGCGGGCATCTCCTTGCTGCAGCCAAGCAAATTAAGAAGTGGTGACAGCAAGACAAACAGCCGACATAATGTCTTGGCTGAGTGCAGAGAACGCGGAGGCAGGTAACAAAAATGTACACTGTCAAAACTCAGGCTAGCACTAACAGAACAAGCAGCAAGCCTGCAGACCCATGGGGAAGAAATCAAGAGAGTGTCGGCCTATCAGAAATACTGAAGGAAGCTACTTCCTATGTCTGTCCCATGTGAATCTGAGCACTTGAGTACTTTGAAACCAGCATGTGGTTTAAAATGAATACCACAGTATTTTAGCACTGGGAGTATTCTTACCTCACTCATTTGCTGATCAGGCTACCCACAGTGCATACAAAATCAACACCAAGCTGATCTTGTGGGCGATGCCTGGATGGTTACCTCAATGTCAGTTCCTTGAAAGCAAGCCAAAAACTCTTATTCCGGTGATTAAAAATCAATCTCCAGATATCTGTGTGTTAATTGCTAAAACTGGTTAAAGACGTCAATATACACTAAGCGGCAACCTCATTAAAGGCACCTGCTTATTAAATGCCAACAGCCTGATCCTACAAAACAGAGAATCACATGGCAGCAACTAAATACAAACAGCACATGGACAGGATCGCGAGGTGGACTTACTGCTTGACTAAACACTAAAAGTCCAGAAAACCTTTTCTAAGTGATTTTGAACGTGATGAGACTGCCGGTGGTCCATGCATCTCTGAAACGACCAGCTCCCTGGGATTTTCACACACCACAGTGTTGAGAGTTTACAGAGGAAAGTGCGATAAAATAATCCATTCAGCGACAATTCTGAGGACACAAATGCCTTGTTAACGACAGCGGTCAGAGGAGAATGGCCAAACTCATTAAAGTCAACACAAAGGAAACACATCCAAAAATGTCAAGGGCCAAAGGCAAAGCAGGGGAAAACATTCCGCACCTATGCCTTCAAGAATTTCGACTTCTCTGAAGACAACAAAGTGTTCCTACTTGTCCAAAGCAACACACAGTGACAGCAATATAATATACAGTAATTTACGGTACATTAAACTTAACTTTGTTTACCTTTTCCAGTTTCATCACAGTTAATCATATATTACTACCACAGTAACTCTGTGTTTGAAGCGTATAATTCAGTTTCAGCAGTAAGAAAAACAGAGCTTAAAGACATGCATTCAAAACTTGGTGAAGTACCTCTATGCAAGTATGAATTTCTTACACTGTATACTTAAACCATAACACTACTCCCTGACACAAACTGATTAGTAAATATTTCAGTCTTACTTGGCCAGGTATAGAATGTCTTCACTTGATTTAACTAATAACTCCACCATTCTAAATCATAAAACAAATTCCGTATAGATGAAATCAAAAAACATGGACATTTGATGTACATCGAATGTTTTATTGATGTTGAGATTGTGTTATATTGGTTTGCAGATGTGCCTTCACAACAATAACTAAATATCTTCTGGCACCCAACTTCTCACTTTTTCACCTTTAATAACTGAATGAAATTTTCTTTGCTGCAGGCATTAAAGGATATCCGAATAAGGTGAGATGAAACCTGCAGTTAGGCAACAAGCACAGCAGGTCTATACATGCATCCATTTTCCCAACTGCTGGATCTGATTCAGGGTCACCTGGAGCCTATCCCAGGCTGCCTAGGGCACAGGGTGGGGACACTGTGGATGGGATGCCCACTCATCACAGGGCACATTTGCACATGTACTCAGACATTGCCCTCTGGGGGAAGAGGCCCAGAAAGTGCAGGGAGAACATGCCAACTCCACACACACAGAGAACTATAGGCAGGATTTGAACCCTCAACCTGGGAGGTGTAAGATGATAGCACTAACCACTGAGCCCTCCACAGCAAGGTCTAATGTGTTCCATCTGGTGGGATAAACATGCATGTTGTAGGATTGTCTTGCCATTGGTTCTACAGACCAGTCAATCTTTTATGATCTAGTGTAACGTTAAAGAACTGATGACATGTAAATGAGATGCTTGTGCTCTTCATTCTGTTAGCACTGCACTCATACTTACTGCTATCTTCATGGGCATTGTGAACCAGATTCAGAAACAACACTCATGTCCACCCAGAATGTGGAATTCTTGCATAATTAATTATTGGCATGTGCTTGAACAGGAAACTTAGGTTTTATTCAAAGTACCCTAACCAGCCACAACTTGTGAAGGTGAGATGAGGAAGCAGGTATCGGTGCCCATACTCTGCTCACCTATACAAATGGGACAGCTACCACACAAAAGTATCCCCCAAGGGAAGGAAATCAGGGTGGGCACGCAACACTTCTGATCTTCACTAACATTAAAAAGAAAGAAATTAGTCCTGCACACTATAAATTCCAGTCATGTAAACATACATAAGCTGATATCTGACTGACAATGGATTACTCTTCAAATAGGGGGACTATAACTTATTTGCATTAGCCTGTAGTTGAACACTAATTAATCCTTCAATATTTTTTGGTAGCATAAAATCTATGAAAATCTATCCACAATGGCATACTAAGAATTAAGATTTTAAGCCAGCAGCCTTCTCTGATGTCAGGAAAAGGGAAATATTTGCTTAAAAAGGTATACAGGAAAGTTAAATGGATTTCCTGATAGAATGCTGTAATTATGGGGTTAAACAAAAAAAGAAATACAGTTGTGAAGCATTTATTCCTGACAGACAGAACTTTAACCTTCTGAATGGACCGAGCCAACATTTATATCCACTTTTTACTTTCCTACAGATATAATCCCCTGAGTAAATCATTTCACTATGCAGTTAATAATACATAACGGATTCAGGGGAGTGGCAAATGAAATACCTGACAGACTAATACCCACAAACCTACCGTAAATTACTGAATCATCTAATCAATTGAAGCAGATAACTGCTGTGGTGTCTGCAAAAAATAATAAAGCTGGAATCTTTCTAAAAATAAAAAAATGGTCCTGACCAAATGTACTACACTGCATAATATCCAACCAATAAGGCTTAATGTATTGGTCTTTTATCATTGCTTCCATGATTACAGTGAGTACATTACTTTTAAACATTCATCAGAATTAATGTAATTAATCATCTAACTTTATTTTCACCAGTGTATTTTGTTGCCAAAAGAACCCAGCCACTGGGGAATGCGTTATGTGTTTCTCCGTGTCAGTCCCAAGCCTGGATAAATGGGGAGGGTTACGTCAGGAAGGGCATCCGGTGTAAAGTTTTTGCCAAATCAAATATGCGGACAACAAAACAGATTTCCATACCGGATCGACCTAGGCCCGGGTTAACAATGACCGCCACTGGCGTTGTCAGTCAACGGGGTGCTGGTGGAAAGTAGACTACTGGTGGCTGAAGAAGGAGCCGAAGAGGAAGGGGAGGGGGAAGGCGTGTCCAGAGGCAGGAGGAGAGGAGGAAGGTTAGGAGAGTGGAAGTTCGTAGTATGACCAGTAAAGGGAGAGAGCTAGCTGATATGATAGAGAGAAGGAAGGTTGATATATTGTGTGTGCAAGAAACCAGACGGAAGGGGAGTAAGGCCAGGTGTATCGGAGGTGGGTTTAAATTGTTCTACCATGGTGTGGATGGGAGGAGAAATGGGATAGGGGTTATTCTGAAGGAACAGTATGTCGAGTGTTTTGGAGGTGAAAAGAGTGTCAGACAGAGTGATGAGTATGAAGCTGGAAATTGAAGGTGGGATGGTGAATGTTCTTAGTGCATATGCCCCGCAAGCTGAGTGTGAGATGGATGAGAAAGAAGAACTCTGGAGTGAGTTGGATGAAGTGGTGGAGAGTGTACCCAAGGGAGAGAGAGCGGATCTCAATGGACGTGTTTGTGAAGGGAACAGAGGGGATGGGTAGGTATGGTTGTCAAGGAGAGGAATGCAGAAGATCAGATGGTAGCGGATTTTGTGAAAAGGATGGACTTGGCTGTGGTGAATACGTATTTTAAGAAGAGGGAGGAACACAGGGTGATGTACAAGAGTGGAGGAAGATGCACACAGGTAGATTATATCCTATGTAGGAGGGTCAGTCTGAAGGAGATTGGAGACCGTAAAGTGGAGGCAGGGGAAAGCATAGTTAGGCAGCATAGGATGTGGACTGTAGGATGACTTTGGAGAATGTGAGGATGCAGGGAGTAGAGTTGGTGAAGGTGGGTGAGTTTAGATACTTGGGGTCAACAGTTCAGAGTAATGGGAAGTGCAGAAAGGAGGTAAAGAAGAGAGTGCAGGCAGGGTGGAGAAGAGTGTCAGGAGTGATTTGTAACAGGCAGATACCAGTAAGAGTGAAAGGGAAGATCTACAAGACGGTAGTGAGGCCAGCTATGTTATATGGGCTGGAGACAGTGGCACTGACAAAAAGACAGGAGGTAGAGCTGGAGGTGGCAGAGTTAAAGATGTCAAGATTTGCATTGGTGTGACGAGGATGGACAGGATTAGGAATGAGTATATTAGAGGGTCAGCTCAGGTTGGATGGTTTGGAGACAAAGTCAGAGAGGCAAGATTGCATTGGTTTGGACATGTGCAGAGAAGAGATGCTGGGTATATTGGGAGAAGGATGCTGAGGATGGAACTGCCAGGCAAGAGGAAAAGAGGAAGGCCAAAGAGGAGGTCTATGGATGTAGTGAGAGAGGACACGTGGTTGGTGGGTGTGACAGAGCAGGATGCAGAGGACAGGAAGAGATGGCAAAGGTTGATCTGCTGTGGCGACCCCTGATGGGAGCAGCAGAAAGTGAATGATGATGATGAATTTTGTTGCTAAAAGGACTCCAACTTTATGTACTTAAAGCAGATAAGATGTTAAATTTTGCATGTGGTGGCTCATGAGTATATTACAACATATGTTAAAAGCTTTCAGGCATTGCCAGTTTGCTAGATAAGGGTTACACTGAATGTGTCAGAGGATAGTCTACAAAAAAAAAAAAGCGTAGAAAAGCTAATGTGCAAATATATTGCAGTGCACAGTATGTATAAAAAATAAATTGTCATCCATCATTCAAGTAGATCGAATTAGAATTTTTTGAGGGCGAAACTGTGCAGGTTTCCCAGCCTCGACAAAATCAGTCGCTGAAGAAAATGCACTATACACTCATAACATCGCTTTTGCTCAAAGATAATTAGTACTTTGAGCATTAAAAAGTTAGAGAAGAGAGACTCAGAGGACAGACAGTAAGTCATCATGACTGAATATAACTGACACATAATTATATCTTTCACCCAAAATTCTTAACTATTTCACTAGTAGGTAGAATACCAAAGCATAGAAACCTAAGTGGAAAAAAATGGGATAAATGTAAACATTTTTTGCGTGTGTATTTTTATTATATATTTATACACGCTTGCATTGCAAGACTACAACTGCGCCATCTCAGAACCATTTATGAGTACAGGGGCTTCCACTGTAAAAGCTCTGCTTTTAATTAAATACATCTTGTTTTTAGCCGTTTTTCTGAACCTTGTTAATTATAGAATTTAGTAATGGATGATTCAGCGGTTGCCCACATGTGATTTGTAAATAGAGGCTATGTAAATCACTCTGCCTCTTAGCAAATGTGGCATGAAATCCTGTGAGTAAGTAAGCGGAAAGACAATTTAATAACATGACAGCACAATAAATATTTTTGCAAATCTGCTGGTTCACACTTGTCATTCTCATAATAGGGACCCTTTAGGAGGTCTTTTTCATCTATAATGCACTTAAGTGTCACACTACAATGAACTCCGCTCAGGACATGAGTTCATTTGGAGAAAAAAAAAAAAAAAAAAAAAAACACAGATAAAGTTAATACGATGGGAGAAACAAGGCTTTGAAGTCCAGTGGGTGGGCCTAACACACGCAGACAATCGTTAAGTAGGAAGTAACAAGCTACTAATGCAAGATATCCCCGGACAGTGATTGACTGTGCAATCATTCCGCCCACTGTGGATATTCAGTCTAATTTCTTCCATGATAATAGAATTTTTTCTTTATAGCAAGGTCTGCCCATCCATCAATCTTCCAAAAGCTTATCCTTGTCAGGGTCACAGTCTGGCTTGGAGTACAGGCAGGCAGAAGCAGGCACAAGGTTGGAGTACACCTTGGTTGGGATGCCAATCCACCGCAGGGCACACGTGATCAAGTACTATTCAGAGATGCCATTTAGCCTGAACTGCATGTCTTTGGACTGCAGTGAGAAATAGGACCACCTGGAGGAGAAAACGCAAACACGGGGAGAACATGCAAACACACATGGGAAAGAAAACCCGAGGCGTGTGAGGCTGCCCACCTAACGTAATGTTTTGGTAAAAATTTTAGGTAGGGTCTTTAATAATTGCATGGGCGTGGATGTTTATATCATGCAGGGACCTACACAATGGAAGCCAGAGATATTGAGAAATGATAGAAACAAAGGCCATTCTTATGCTGAAATAGCTAAATGTACCTCCTGATATCACAAACTTATACACAGAAGTACTGGTGCTCGTTTATTTAGCCTAAATGATTTCCTAGGAGACACCCCTCCTGACAAAAAATGGGACCTGAGCTAACAATAACAGGACTGCTGAACAGGTAAAGAATGAAAAAGGAACTCCATAGTTCAAACAACTCAATATAGATATTGCTTATTTTTAACGCAAGTTGAAATATGTATTTTTTCCCTCATCCATTTAAATACCCAGAAGCATGTAAAGCTGAGTTACATGCAGAATTGTAAATTCATTGTGCAAAGCTTTTGTATTTGTAAATTCAGTTTCTGAAGAGTGGATTATGGAATTTGGAGAGTAGGTTATTGGTTTACTGCTCAATGCAGTGAAGTGCATGGATCATGCCGACTAAGGATTGGAATTGCTTTAGCATGTAACCTACATATTAGCCATACATAATGCACGTTTGTGTTTCATCTGTGCGTATCTGTAAATAAATTTTTATTTTGGAGCTTATACACTGCTATTGATTTCTGGTTTGATTTTTTAAATAAATTTCATTTACACCACCTAACTCGCACCTCTTTTTTTCTGCTGGTGAGACGACAAATTCTTGCAAAGGCAACACTCCATCCTCGTCATTATGGTGTGCCTTCAGTGTGCACTGAGGAATTTCAGATAAGTGTACGGTTAAGATATTTATTCACCCAGCAATTTGATGACTATGTTCTAGGCTAGATGTTGCAGTCTCTTATGAGAACTGAGTAATGTTTAAGGCACGAAGGTGTAATTATAAGTTTGCAACATTAATCCAGAGAGGACATTCTAGCTACACTCATAAGTCAGGAGCAGAACATAGCCACAAGCTGAAAGGGTTCAAGAGTCCATGCTGCATGAGTCTCCCTGCAAAAAAAGCCTAAACTAGTTAACCAAGAAGTATCAGAAGAATAACACTAACCTCATTTTCAGACGCATCATACGCCTAAAGGAGGACCTTAACAGCAATTTGGTTGCTTTATTTCACTCACCCAACAGCAGTCAAGCCACCTAATGTCATAGTCAACTTTTAATTACTAAACAGAGCCAGCAAATTTAAATATGCAAATCCCATTTCTGGCATCATATATAAAGTTAAAAATGTTGTCTCCATAGTGCTATGCCTGTCATTGTATTATCAGAACTTGAATTTAATTACTGTTTTAATAAATTACTCCCCACAGTGAATCTGTGTAAAATTACTGACATCAAGTTACACTACTAAAACCAAGTGCAAAATGTTTCAGTTGAAATGTTAAATTTTAACAATCACAAATATATCCAATTAATCGTGTTTTTATAGGTGCCTAACGTGGTTGGCCCAAGTCACTTACCAGGAGCGTGCAGCAATTGCAACATACGTAGAATCTGATGAATAAACATCCAACGTCAAACCAAAT
The DNA here is from genome assembly GCA_009936485.2 of Gymnarchus niloticus. Lineage (NCBI taxonomy): Eukaryota > Metazoa > Chordata > Actinopteri > Osteoglossiformes > Gymnarchidae > Gymnarchus > Gymnarchus niloticus. The sequence continues at coordinate 19,698,353 of JAACJT020000105.1, read as the reverse complement.
TTATATCGGTGTGCAACACCTGATTTAAACGTAAATTAATTATAAACGCTGCATCCCTCATGAAGCTGTTTAATACAGTGATAAAGGAAACGGTGATTGATCTCATCTATTCCCCCCCACGTAAAGAGGATAAAGGACATGTCGTCAAATAATCTATTCAACAGTCAGTTACGAGGATAATAATCTCCAAACTTTATCCTATAGAGAATCTTAAAGTGAATTTCCCTAACTTTACTGGGGATTAGCATCTTATGTGGGGCAATCCACATATTATTGTTTTTTTTTTTGCAGAACTCCCCTATCATCGCATGCATTGTATTGACCATATCATGACATCAGTATTGTTCTGCAGCCACGTTAAGGGATTATAACTGGATGGGGTTCAGTTGCTATTATAGACTTACCCCAGTATGTGTTTTGGCTTAGGAGTCCCTCAAGTAGTACAATAAAATTTCTAATAGCTGTGATAGGTCAAGTTGGAGCCAGCTCAAAAGAAAATATCCGCCTATATCATATTTGTTGTTATTTGTTGACATATGCAGTATTATTACGTTCGCTAAAAAAAAAAATCTGTCGACATTTCTTAGGTAAACTCTCGTACCATTTAGATTATAGTGTGAAGCAGAAGAGGCAGGAAGATACAAAATGTCACCGCTGATGCTACAGTTGAGGTCCAGTGGAATTTACGTGAGCCCAATATTCCCACATCTGTGGATTCAATGCAGAAAGCTACATAACACAAAGCGTTATGCGAGTTTGCTTTAAAGTTCTTCTGTACTCCAGCCTCTTCTGTTGCCTGGAAACATGTTCATTTGAAACTGGGTGAAATTGTGTCCAAAAAAAGAAATTCTCTTAGCCCCAAAACTGTAGAACTTTTGTTTCTTAATGAAAATGACTAAGGCTCTACATCTGTCCAGTCCCATAAGCACAACTGACACATTAACAGCAATATTTTTTCACCAATTCCTTAGAAGACATTTGGAGTCTTAAATTTCAATCGTGATTTTATTATGGAATTTTTAATTAGTCTGACGCGAGAAAACAATAGTTCCCTTTACCTCACGTTTAAAACAATACCGCTAAAAGGAATACCATTCTAGATATAAAATTTAGAAATCTAGAAATAGTAGAAAAATACTGAATCTACGTTAGAATGTTAAAAGTGCTTGTTTGGTGAACTGGGGTACACTGGCCACCATTTCCTGCTCTAACCAATTTTGACCAACAGGTGGCTCTAGTGAGCACCTGAACCCTCGAGAAAGGAGCAACTGTTTTCAACACAATAGGCTGAAAAGCTTCAGTACTTCAAAAAGCTTCATCTGGCCATCACTAAGAATCTCCCTCCATGTCACCCAAAGGTCCAATCAGTCCCAGAGGCTCATCCCACAAGGATGCAACAGCTGTTGTTATCTTCCCAGCTTGGTTTCCTCCATTTAAGGTCCAACATGGCGGATAATTAACCAGCTACAGCTATTTCTGCATTCCCCTGATGTTCTGAGGAATGCAGGCAGCAGGCTATGGCATTAAGAACCTGGCAAATCAGGGGGCGTGGCATTACCTAGGTCACCACACAGGGTTAAAGTATGGATTAGATGTATAGATTTCTGCAGTTTGTAGGGTTGAGGGTTTAATTATACACCTGTGTCAAAAATGGGTGTGGTTTAATTGACAAATTCCACTTGTTGAGGGTGTCAACATAACTCGGTCATATATATTGTTACTACGGTCGACTGTTGCTTGCTAAATTTTGTACATTATAAACCCTTTATACACTCACCATCTTTCAGCCATGCCAATGCTTGTGCTGGCAAAACAAATTACCAGGACATTGCAACTTGACATTTTGTGTACAGAATTGCCATTTTGCAAATGAATATTTCAGTATTGAAAGATGTATACTTAACAGAATTATTTTATTAGTGGAAATTATGAAGACAGTATATTATGTACTAACATTAAACTCATATATAAGCCATATCATTGGTAAATATTCTGATCACAAGTTCAGCTTACTATTTAATTACAAGTTACACTTTCCATATTTCAAGATACACCGTTCCTTTACATCATTACTCCCCACAGAGTATAAAAATCTAGTTCTTCCAAGAACCCTCAGGGTAAATGTTCTATGCCTACTCTGAACTGCAACAAGTCAGTAATGTGACTTTGCAAATGTTGCAGGAATGTATATTATCAGTTGAAATTATACCATTAAAATAATAAAAAAATTTACAGATTTCACCAAATCAACTTTAATTTCTGCAGCTCCTATATCTACTAGATCCCTAAGGAAACATAAAGGCTTGCACAGAAATGTTGTTTAGGGAAGCCTGTTAGTAATAAGATCAGCACCTGCATTTGACACACTCGGCATGGCTGTTCTCTTTAGGAGGAGGGTTATTACAGAAGGTCTGTTGCTGAAAAAGCTTAAATACACCAAGCTTCATCGTGAATTAGGAAAATCTTGACTTTTTAATCAATGTTTATGAAATTTAACTTGCTAATAGGGTTGTCCAACTCTGTGAAAAACCACTCAGGTTAAAGTCTTGAATGTCAATCCTTCCATTTTTAAAATACCAGCTTATATGATTAGCGTGGAATTATCCAGAGCAAATCCCACAAATCACAAGACGAGCTAAAGCCTAGAACAGAAGTAAATCAACACTACCACACAAATATAGCCTGACACTCACAGATACAGGAGGTCATTTAAAAACTGGTAATAAATCTGAAAATCATACATGTTTCTGGAAGTTCCTATGGACTATCTAAAAAAAAAAAAAAAAAATGCTGGCCATTTATTTTAAGTACGAATGCCAAATTTCTGGCAAGGCAACTAAGCATTAATAGAATTTCAATTTTGAATAGTTATGTTGCATTTCAATAGCTGCACCAGCGGCTTTCAGCACTACTTCTCTTTGTAATATGGAATCTACACGAGGATCAGACGTACTACTTTAAAACTCCTCCATCTGGCCTGCTACCTGTGGGACAAAATGAAGGAAGAAAGCATTTTGCCTCCTCATCACACCCATTGTGTCTGACTAAATGGCAGCGGGAATCATACACGTAATATTTTATAAAAAACAAGGAGTTGTGCAACTGAGCAAACTTGCAAATTAGGACACACAAAACTCTGATCCGGGACTTACTTTGGGACCACATATGGCTTTGAATAATAACTTCTCCTTACCCTTGTCAAGCATAAATGGCCATTCTTGTGTTTCTCAATAACATAGCAGCAAAACAATCCTACTGTATTTTCAAAGGTAACACCAATGCGTTTCAGAAATACTGTGGTGGTTCAATAAATTTCCCCCGGTGCAGAAGTGTGTGCGTGTGTGACTGTGTCCTGCGATGGACTGGCATCCCACCCAGGATGTACCCCCGCCTAGTGCCCGATGTTGCCTGGGATACAAGCTCCAGCACCTATGCAACACTGACCAGGATAAGTGGGTATGAGATGGATGAATGTTGTTCATGGATTGGATGGACTATGGTAGTAGTTACTATATTAAAGTGTATTTTTATCTGCCAATGAGCACCAGAATTTTTGTCCTGTTATGTACTGCTGAGTCAAATTAATGTTGGTAGGCTGATACTGCACAAGTTTAGGTTAATTTACATTAAAGTTAATATTTCAATACTTAATATTTTACATTAAAAAACCCATACCAAGGCAGCTATAAGTTGGAGCCCTTTCACTGCTGCTTCTGCAACTGGGAGAATTATTTATGTGTACATGTTTATTAAATATAGGCTCCTGCCCCCCGTGACCCTGACCAGGATAAGTGGTTAGAAGATGGATGGATGGATAGATTATTAAATATGAAATTTATAACATTAACTGCTCAAGCTGCTTGGGTCAAAATACTGTGAACCAGCTTTTAACAATTTATCGTTTCAATTATAAAATCTTGACTGGCATTATGGGAGTGGGCGATTTTATAGTCCACATTCACTGGGAGCTGATGGTTCCAATTCAATGTACTAGTCAATTAAACTTCTGTCAAAGGACTAGGCTTCTGACCACTTTACAATCCTGAGGGTAATATAGCACTAAATTACAGGCTTCTGTCCCATTTGCGATCACTACGCAACATCTGTCAGTGGAACGTGAAGAGTGCAATATGTAGAGTATTACAGGACAATTGTACATGTTATACAAAACAAAAAAAAAAAAAAAAAAAAAAACAAAGATGGAAATCATGAAGAGAAATGAGTAATTGTGAACTGGTCAATAAATAGTTGAAGCCAGTCGATGATATACAATATCACTAAGCAAGCCTTAGACCATATACCACAAGTTCTGCAAATTTAGACCAGCACTACACTTCTACACCATCAATCCATTTTCCAAAGGTCTTATCCTATGCAGGGTCACTAGGGGGACTGGTGCCTATCCCAGGCAGTTTTAGGGCACAAGGCCAGAGATCTGGGCTATGAATCAAATGAAAATTGCCTTCAGCAAACCATCCATCCAGTACAGAGGCAAAAGAAAAATCCAGAAAGCAGAGAAAACAAAGCAAGAGACCCTCTGGACTGGATGACAGTCCACTGAAGGTCATACACACCACTGCTCAGAGTGGGCAGGGCTACCCAGTAGTCCACTGTTGGGCCTCCCGTAAACATCTTTAGCCAAAAAACTAGGACTTCTGGATTTCATTTTTGTCTTTTTAAAGTCTACTTCTGGTGCTAAAAAGGCCAAACTATGAAGAACTTTTTAGGGAAAGTAGAATCTCCCAGCCTTTGGGAAGACAACTCAAGTGACGATACAGGCATAATGCAGCGTGTCATATTTTGTGTTTCTACACCTCATTTATTAAAAAAAAAAAAAAAAAAAAAGCCATGTAATGCAACTATTATAGTAAGCTAGCTGCTGCCAGGAGTTAAATATTAAACTATAAGCGGGACTGTATTTCAACCTTGGCAGGTAGCAATGATGTCACAGAGGTGGAGAAGTTGAAGCAGGAAAGCAAGAAGTTGAAGCAGAAAATTGTTTACAATAAAATTCACTGTCACTGCACAAGCATTCATGCTAGATCAGTGGTTCCCAAACTTTTCTCTGCCAAGTCCCTCTTTTGCATAACATATTCATGCTGCCCCTAGCCATTCAAACTCGATATCCAGGCTAGGCTAACATTACATGTTCAGTCATCAACGTGCCAGGTTGGGACCCAGTGTTAGATGAGGCACAGCTGACTTTTGGAAGATGGGGTTTAAAGATGTGAGTGGGAATAGTATACTGAATATGTCATGGACGACAAGCCCTTATTTGATTACTGTAGTCATCTACCGTGTATCCCTATGGACAGGACATGGTAAACAAGACAAACACCACAGGATGTGACAGGCTAACTTAATTCACTGTGTGGGCTCTCGCCTTAGACTTCCTGATCAGGGGGTGTCGCTCCTACCCTGGAGTTCCCCATGCTGAAAGACCTCTAGTGAATGTGGAACTACTTACACATTCCATGCTGAGGGGTTTAGAACCTGGAGTATTTCCCAGCGGACAAGAAGATTCCCTCTACACAATTACTAATTGCAGAGAAGAAAATTCTGTTTATGCAAATGAACTAAACAAGAGCTCAGAGTACCGAGCCCTCTTAAAGAAAATGAGGAAGGTCTGTGAAAGGGTACCCCATATTGAGTATGCGGTCTTACTGAGATACATCAACGCACATATGAGGATCATTGGAAATACCTGAAGGAGTAACTGGGAGAAATGGCCTCCCAGATCAAAATGTATGTAGTGAATTGACATTGGACTTCTGTGCCAGCCTTTGATGGTCCATAAGATGTTCAAACAAAAGAATGTTCATAAGCCTAAGATCAACGATCACCTGCAAAATCATGTCATGTGACTTCAGGATGTTTGTTGTGGAGACCTGTGTGAAAAGAGAAGTAGAGCTATCAGACAAATCACCACTGGGCAGTGAGTTGGATTCTGCGAATGGGGAAAAGGTCAGATGGGCCAGGACAACCCAGATGAGCAGATAAGGTTGGCTGAGAATATCTGGTTGATTCTCCCGTGCAAGATAACTTATTCTGGAAGTGTAGTTGAATTTTTCCCCATATCATGTGATGTCAGGGAGATTGTGACAGTGTACAGCGTTCAAGGTCTTGGTCACTGCAGTGGCTGCAAGGAGCTGACACCAGAAGGCAATCATGCCAGTTACGGTGGCAACCCCAGGACTCGCTGATGGTCTCCTATGGGAAAGAAAGCTGTCAAGCTGGAAGAAGGCCTTCAGGGCAATGCTTGCATGTGAATCTCATGAGCTAGCTGAAAGGTACTAACCAGCCAGAAATGCTATAGCGAAGACAGTCACTGAGGCAAAAACTTCTGGGGGAGGAAGAGACTAGAGAGACCATGGCGAGGTGTTTTGGCAAACCATCTGATGCTTCATTAGGAGGAAGCGGGTCTTTGGATAGGGTATGATCAGCTGGGGTGGGGCTGTGCCAAACTCCGGATATTGTCAAGCGATATAAAAGAGCATCTGGAACTCCTTCCCCCTGTCAACAGGTGGCAGTGCTGAAAACATCTGGTGGATCAGTATCTTATTGCAGTGGTCAGATTCCATGGTGGAAGTGATGTAGAGGTAAATGAAATTTATCCAGAGATGCTGAAAGCACTAGATGCTGTTGGGGTGACGTGGTTGACATACCTCTTCAAAGCCAGATGGAAGGTGGACAAAGTTGCTGGAAAATAGGGCTGTTGGTTTCTGTTTAAGGGGAACAGAAGGGAGTTTTCAACCAATAGGGAAATACTCTTCCTAGGAAAGCCTATGCCAGGGTACTTAAGAGTGCAAAGTGCTTGTCCACAAATAGGGTTCATGGAATTTGCCAACAGTCTACATGCACTTTGACTTGAAGGTAGACAGTATAACCACTTGACCCAGCACATAATGTGGGAGGTACAGCAGGAATGCGGGGTATAAGAGCCACTCCTGTGTGGTCTTTGGTCCCTCTAGTAATGCAGTAAGTCATGTATCCATGTCCTTAGCACAAAGTCATAGCTGTGTTACTCTCCCTTCAGGTGAGAAAGGGGGAAGTCTCTCCTTAGTGAAGGACTTCACAAAATGTGATCTTAGTCATGAGCAGTGGTCTTTCAAACAGGGGAAGCTCATTTTAGACCTACATCATGAAATTAGTCAGCTACTGCCCCCGCAACCTAGTTTGAAATAAACGAATGAACTTTACTAAACCAAAACAAGGAGCAAACTCAAGAAACCTCTCTATTTTCATTTGTACAAATCCTACTGTAAATAGTGGGCTATCACTAGCAAATAGACAATGAGCGGCAGCTTGTCAAAATCACTCGCCAAAAATATCTATGACCAAAACTGAAACGCTCCAATGTCAAAGTGCTGTCAATCAAAAAGAGGTCCCACCCCCCCCTGACAGTTCCACCAGTCATCATGCAGCAGCCCAGCATCCTGGCCAGCCCACTGCCCCATTTACTCCTAAAGAAGCTGAGCTTCCCTGGAAATTACATTTTGAAGCATTTCTCCAATAAACGTCTAGCTTTGCTTGACTGAAAAACACAGCATGTTCTGAAGTGCCATTGAAGTCCAGTGAAGCTAAGCTTCCAGGGGGTTTAATATGGATCGGGCTGCCATGGGAATGTATGGGGGGGAAAATCACATTAGACGACCTGCAAGAAATTATTGCTGATTCTGAATGAACTAGCCAAGTTGTTGAGCATGTGTTTTAGCATGCTCTTTGTAATAGCAATGTAAATACAATACTACATTTTTACAATTTTTTTTCCTGACATTTTAGAGAAGGCAGAGCTTCCCCTGTAGTCTGAGAGCAGTCACCTCTGCTCATGAGTGATGATAAATGGGAACGTGGGATTAAACAGAGCATCAGCTCAGTGACTGAAATCTCGCAGTCAGCAAAGCAATCTGGGGTGGGGAAGTAGGATGCAACTCATAAGACTAGACTCAAGGTTAAGTCAATTTAAATCCTTATCCTCAACTGTGGTCATGAGCTTTGGGTAATGACCGAAAGAACAAGGTCATGAGCAAAAGTGGCAGAAATGAGTTCTCTACAAGGTCATTGGACTACTTTACAAGGTGAGGAGTTTGAAGATCCAGAAACAGAACTGCTGCTCCTTCAGCTCAAGAGAAGACACCTGATTGAGGATACCACCTGAAGACCGTCCAAGAGAGGTGTTCCAGACACTTTGAACCGGAGGGAACACCGGGAGAAGACCCAAGACATGCTGGAAGGAGCAGGAGACCATGGAAAAAAAAAAAAAAAAAAAAAAATGTCTGGTATGACCTGCTTGGCACGATGTCACAAGGGCCCTCACCCGAAAAAGCAGTTTGAAAATGACGGCAACAATGATGAAATACAGTGCCATGTCATTGCCTAAAATAGCTTTCAGACATGCATCATGGACTGGGGGGAAAAAAAAAAAAAAAATGGATTGGGATTTTGTTTGTTAGCGGATCACAGGAGAACAACACTAATGGAGTCAGTGCAGTCTAACTACAGCACAGAGAACACGTCTCCAGAGAATTGTGATTAACGCTAGATGAAATGACACTAAACGCCTCAAACCCTTGTATTTCTAGTTGTATATACTATGCCATATGCTTAAGGGGACAGTACCATTTCCAGAATGCTGTGTTTTGTCAATCATTTTGAGTGTTCTGTATCCAAAGTTTCAGAGATCCAAACCAGAAGAATTGGCATACTACTCTTCCAATTTCCAGCTTTCATTCTGAAAATATAACCATTTCTTCAACAAACCGAAGATGAAACGTTTTCAATCCTCTCCCTCTCATTATCATTGGTCTTTAGCACCTCGATTAATTGCCTCATCAAATTATAGTTCTTTTTTCCATATATTTTGCAAATATTATCAGCACAATATTGTGCCAACTTATCACTGATATCAAACCCTATTTTGCTTGGAAAACGTAGCATTACTTTCCATAAGATAAGATTTATACAAGATGTAATGTGAATAGGGATTCTGATTTTAGGGAAGAAAATAGGTTCTTAATCGAGGGCTGATGTACATTCTCATTTCCTGGAAACGCTGCCTACCGCAGTGCTTACACTGGCATAATTCAGTAAACTAAGCAATATCTTAGCAGTGCTACCTTTTGCTCCTGAGTTTTCCACTGGCAAGAGATAAGACATTCAGAAAATATCTTCTCTGGCATGTGGTCATGGGTTTTGCACACAGCTCTCCACGTTTAAATTCCTCTAACTATTTCAGACTTGACACACAAGATAAAGACGGTAAACATCTTTCAATTTATTCATTTGATGCAATAATTTAGACCAGAAATACACATCAGCCTGACCCAGACATACAATACACGGGTCATAATACACTGATGTTCAAGAAATCAACCAGTCCTTTTAAAACGGAAATTCAGAGGCGTAGCCCACCTAAATGATTTTGCAACTAAATTCATCAGTGATTTTCAGTAAACTAGTATTATTGACAGGTTAGTGGAGTCGTGTCTGTGCATTGCAAGTCCTACACATTACCATGACCAGAAAGCCCTGGCTGGAGCACACACAAACTCCTTACCCGTTCTGCAGCCATCACAGAGCCAAACAACCAACGAATATCATCTTTAAGAACACAGCCAAACCTAATATACGAGTGAAACTGAGACTATGCAGTGTCACTAGGGGGATGCGCGGCTCATGCACTTGAGTATTTAACATTTTCTCTGTTTTCTTCGAGCAGTCTTGGAGCTGCCAGCTGCCACATCGTTGTCTAGAAAGGCATGGTAAGAAGAGTGCATCTGACAGCGATATGCTGTCGTATAAAACACGAGACTGAGATGACCGGCCAGAGCACAGAGACGAGGTGTTTGGCCTTCCGAGAAACTCACAGGAGCTCTAGGTGAGCTCAGTTTAGGAGGAAGTCAGAAGGAAGCTTTCATTCTTTAAATACGACTAAATTTGGGTTTACTTACTCAAATGATTCAGTTAAACCACACCAAACAGCATTCTATGTTCTTGGCAGCATCTTCTGCATAGTACTCTTTTAGGTGAGGAATCCTGAGACACTTTTTCTAAGGAACACAAAATAACTGCATGTTAATTCCACTTCTGAAAAGATGAATTCACTATTGCATTTTATTTTAGGTACTTAAGGTCAATGTACTTCTATTATTGGTTGTATTACAGCTATGTGAAACAAGTACTAGCATGGTCCAAAGTAGTTACTCGGAGTTTTTATTTTTGAATTCTGCTATTAAAAGAACTTTGAATAATAGGTCAGCTTATGCTAAAGTTTTAGTTAAAAATGCACTTGAATGGTCTTATGGCCACATGGGCTAACCCCAGTTCTGAATGCAAGTTTAGTCCACTTGTAGATATATTAACATTGAGAAGCAATTGGCAAAGGAACTGGGGGGGGAGCAAGATTGTGGATTAGCCCACTTGCTCATGGAACGATCATTTGTGCTAAGGTGCATTTGTTTTAAATACTTAAAGAACAAGGAAACATCGCCTTCCACACCTCTGCCTTAAAGGAAGTCATTTAGATGCCAGGTGTTAGGGTACATCAACTTCCTAAAAGCAGATGCAGGCTATTCTTTGACTCCTCTTAAGTTAATTGCCAGCATGACATCTTAGTTTCAATAAGAAATATTCAGAAATAAACGCAAGCTGGGATCCATGACAAATGAGTTGTAGTGAAAATAAATTGCGTCTTTTACGCCTGACCATATACAGCTTTGTCAAATTAAAAAAAAAAAAATGTCCTGGAAATAAGTATGCAATATTCTCCCTGTATAAATCATGCACTCAATGAAAACAAGCATTTAGGCAGACTGCAGAAATCAATGGCTTTATAATGTTTACCTAAAATACCAACCAGGGCTCCTGAAATTAAAACATTATTCACCAACATGCTGGAACCTGGAAATGTGAATAGAATCGGTGCATAACTGTCTATAATAGTAAAAGCAAAACCTAGAGGCAGACAGTATTTCAGCTGATTCATCCTCACTTCATTGCACAGTATGCTGATTTACAGTAAGGCATTAATGGGAGAAAAGCAGTTAATCTAGCCTAGTCTTTCAGATGTGATTTAAAAGGAGGTAACACACTTTACATATCATTAAAAAGAAACAAGCGGCCACTGGCCCAATAAGCTGTGAACTTAGCAAGTACAGACCGCTTTGAAATATATCCTTTAATATTTTGCTTTGATTCATCAGGGAAACTATTATCTAAAATATGAACTTGTTGGAACGTCTGCCCAATAAATTAGACAAAATCTTTAGTTAGGAGGTGGTAAAAATACTCGACGCCAAAAAGCATCTGAAAATTTGCCTTCTGACAATCGATTTATAGTCAATTTGACCTCCAATATGGACTCCATCATACCAATACTTCTAAATACCATCCCAACAGAGTCATTCCATTTTCCAGACAGAATAGGGCATGACCTCATGAAGCAACAGGTACAAGAACTCTGGCAATAATTATAGACCAACACGTCATGAACATTCTTCACCACACAATGACAGTAAAAAGCCTAGACTAGTTTAACTTCACCTCTTTTGCTTACACAATGGACCATTCCCGTGCTCTCACTCAATCAGCTGATTCATAATTCACCAATCAGGTAAAAATTAAAGAATGTTAAAATGCTGCAATACAAATATTTACATACCGCAACACCTGAAGAAACCATCTACATACTTTAAACATTTTTCAACTTCAAATATTAAGAATCAAGCAAAAAGAAACACTTGCACAATGGCTTGAGTTATAAATGACTAGTTATAGTTTAAGGAAAAAAGTTCATAATTTAATGTAGAGACTCTCGACTACATAGAATGGTATATTTGTGTGTCCAAGTTTAAATTTAGCATACATGAACAATTTCTTGAAAAGCAGTTTATTCCATTCATGCATGCACACATTAAATGTGCAAAGTTTTATGTTTACATAAAATTAAGATTTTCTGCAGTAGCATTAAACAATGAAATGTATATCAAGATCATGAAGTGCAACGTATTTAATTCTAATCTGATGGAGAACATCTTATTAAAAAGGTAATCAAGGTACCCAGTTTTACCCACATTGCAGGAAATGTCACATTAACACGAAAAACCTTCCTATTTTTAGTGTCAAATTTATTTCAATTAGTAGTGTTAAAGTTAGACTAGCTCCCTGGATTTTTTATGCTTAAACCCGTGTATGTACAGTTTGGGTGGTCCGTCTGTCTGACACACAGTAAGAATATCTTTAAAAAAAAAAAACCACAAGTTTCAAAAACAGGTTAAGAGACCAGTTTAACAATTCAATGTCCACGTCACATACCATAGTATAATAACTATTCTCAGCCACACTGCTGTGCAGCTCAGAGCTGTTCAAAAGCAGACCCAAACGAAATCAAACCCAATACAGCAGCAGAGAAAGCTGCTGAAACCTTCCCTCCACACGGTTTTATTATAAAACTGCGAATCAGCAGCTTCTTAGGAGTTCTTAAACTAATCCCCTTATTCTTGTGTTAAAGATAACCGTTTTCACCGTTTACTTTAAATATGTGCCTGCTTGTGTTCACAGGTGATATTTTGCTGTTCTTTTCTCATTATTGTGTTTAAAAATCGGTTCAGGAACATTAAGCTCGGTAGTGAAATGGGAAATTTGAAGACATCCGATAACGTGTTATTCCCTGGATGTGTCTGTCATCAGCGGCATTTAAGTAGTGTTTATGCTTATTTGCTGATCATCAGCTTACGACCTATACTATGGCTTATGACCAAGTTGTGTATAATGTGTCCAAAACGTAGTAAAAAAATAAAAAAATAAAATCAAGCAGCTTAACAAAGCCGGTCCAAAGCCCCAAACAGCAGTGGGCTCCTCTTTCATATGGGACCGTGGGAATTTAGTGAGATCCGTAAATGCAGCGAGATGAGCGGGGCTTACCCAGAGTAAAATACGGCAGATCCGTGTTTTCCAGGTCATCTAGAACGGAGATCCTTCCAGGTGCGTCCGTCCGGACAAGCAGCAGAAGCTGGGAGTCCCCCGCTCCTCCTCCAGCCATGCTCCCGGACCCTGGACCTGCGAAACTGAACTCGTTTTCCCGAAGAACGGGCAGCGTGGACACTGTTACGGTTTTAACCTGGCATGGGCTCTCCGATTCAGCATCCCTGGTCTTTTTCCCAGGGATGCGTCCCGCAGCCCTGGTTCGGCTCAGGGTCCCAGTTCTTATCAGTAAGACCCCGAGCAGGACGATCGTGTTAAATGTCAGCATCACTTTGCTTGCCATCCCGTTGCCTGAGCGCTCCTTTCCTGCTTTGGCTGAGATCCTTGAACAGCTGACGAGTTTATACTACATTGTGGGCACACACCGTCCAGGAGGCGGCAGTACGGGTGGATGTAGGCAGGGAGGATGCTCCGTCTCTTTCTGATCTATGAGTACTTATAATCTAAGCGGAATTTGCTGCATGTCTGATAGGGAAGCCAAGAAGGCATGCTGTATAAACACAGCATCAGTTGATACCCATCCCTCTCAGATGAAGCTTCAGCGTGTCAAAAAGCAGCATGTCTAAATTGACTTAAATGCGCTGTTTATTTGACACAGGTGGTCAGCCAGCAGCAGGTGTCTCCTTATATTCTGCTCCAGATTAAAAAGAAAACTTCTGCAACTGAAAAATGTTAGAAGGTTCATTCCCAGCAAACACGGAACGTTCTCATTAGGTTCTTAAAAGGTTTGGTTGCAACGTTATAAACCTAACGTTCGTAAAACGTGGATCGGGAAACTTAACCATAAAAGAGCGTTGTAGGGACGCTTTCAAAATGTTAAAACCCTGAAACGTTCCTGGAACATCCGTACTGGACAAAACGTTCTAACAACGTTTTGAAAACGTTCTGCTGACTTAAAACTGTTAGCTGGGTTGTATCTGATTAGTCTGAGCCCATTAGAAGGTATGTAATTGCCCATCCGTTCCATTTTCAGGATTTATCCGATCGAGTGTAAAATAGAATCTTACTTAAATAGTTCATCGCATTCGCGAAGCTTTACTAATTAATTTAACAAGGTAAAAATGTGACTAATAAAAATACGCACGTGACAGTTGCCGTGGGCATAATATTCGGTTTCAAATACTGTTCCTAAATGCGAAAGAGAACTACGTAAAACGTTTGACTAGAAGAAGGGCTAAAGAAAAAGGGTCAAAAGCTATTTTTTCAAAACAGATTTTAAAATTCCGTAGTATTGTTGCCAGTGTTTAATGTTGCTAAGCGGCCTGTTCATGTGTGGTCAGTGCTGTGAAGAAACACTATGTCCTTTCTTAAGTTAAATATGAAAATGGTTTCCTTCAGCGTGAACTGGTGTGACTTCCGAGGAGTTCACTGGAAGCTCTATGCCTCTAACTTTCATTACCGAGACTGTTTACCTGCCATTGGCTTCATTTCATCTATGATATAAGTGTGGATGGGTTTTATAAATCAAGCCCTGTTCATGCCATTCGTATTTGGGTATCGCATGTCTGGTGTCGTATACTGTAAAAGATTAAATCACACAGTCATCCTGTTTCTTGAGGATTACATTGTTCCCACAAAAGTGAAATTCCCAGGAAAATAATATATCTATACGCTTAAGTTATCTAGAGAGAATCGCATGCTTGATTTGAAATGTATTTCTCTAATGTGTTTGTGAGGCCAGAACAAATAGAATAGGCTCTGTGGTCGTCTTCTTGCACTCATATTAAACGTATTTGAACATCTGCATGGCGCACTGTGATGTTTCTCCATGGCTTTGACTCAGCGCTGACTCTGAGAGGATACATTTAACGGAGCGGTTTGGAAAAGGGGGGTTATCATTTTTTCAAAGATCGATGCTTAAAGCACTCTAAAGCACCCTAAACAGCTAATACAGTATCTTTATATAGGGGCACTCACCTAGGCAAATGATATTTATTGAGGTGGAGGTGGTAACTAAGTTCCCTTTCAAGAATGTATGCTCTTACCTCAGAATTTAATTTGAAAGCAACTACAGGTAACAATCTGAATAAAGGTATTGTGTCAGTGATTCTCTCACTCTATTTGTGTACTGCTGTTTTAGGATTTCCATTTAGAAAATGGCTTCTGACAAATTGTGTAAGCACAATGCTATTTATACCACAAAGGAACAAAAGATTTCTCATGAGAAACATTGCTCTCCAAATAGTGATGTATATAAATATTCCCAATGCTTTTTAGTGTTCTGAGAAAACACGCACACACTCACCTGTACATCCCATTTTAAGAGGACAGGTCAAATGAAGCGCTCATATTCAGTTATCGTCAATGAATAATTCAGTGCCTGTCAGAAAGGAAAGAGGTCCTTTGGTCCATATACTAGGATGGAGAACAGACAACCGAAAAAAAAGGAAAGTGTGAGTGGTAAAGATGAGCTCACTGAGCTGTTACTTGAAAGTCAGTAAAAGTTAATTCATTGATAAATTAAATGTTTTATTTCCATTTTAACAAAATGTCTATACAACAAAGATAAAGCACCGGACGATTTCAATGTGCCTTTTCAGAGATCTGCCTTTTAAACTCTTGTTAGTCAATGTTTACCTGCATACCTGCACCAGAGAGTGCTGAAGAATTGTGATTTAATTTGAGACTGATTCATGGATCAGCAGTCCACCCATATGATTTCCAGTCATTTTATTGTTCCTATACCCCTGGGGTTTTTGCACAGAATAAGTTATTTGAAAGGTTGCTGAACAGAATGTTTTCTTAAATGAACTAACTTTTTTTTTTTTTAATCTGTCTTTACAAGTTCTTTCAAGCATGAATGTAAACATATTTATCATGATAGGTATTAGATTTTCCATGACACATTACTGCTTCTGAGTGGGAGAGAAGCCTGTCAAAACTAGGATACAATTTTGTGTCTGAAGGCAGTTGTCCCTCTCTCTCCATTTGCTTTAAAACAACAATTGGTCTTCTCTGGCATCATTGTTAACAGGAATGATAGCACAGCCTTGCAATTTACATGTCATCTAGAAAAGTACACCCCTGCCATTTACATGCAATTTAATGAAACCTGTACTCAAATTCATTACAATCTATTTCAGTAATAAACTGCACTTTATCCAGCCGGGTGATTTTTTTTTTTTTTTTTCTTCTGTAAAGATAAACACCATTCCTAAATTATATTTTAATAAATAACATACTAATTGCATTAACTTATGATCACTTAGGTTATTTTTGATAAACAACTGATTTTTTTCAAAGCAAACATAAATCCATTTTTCAAATGTTTACGCAGTATACGTTCATGGGGTGAAAGACATTTTCAAAATATTCCTTTTCCTGTTTTTTTCTTCAGTATGCCAAATAGTAAGGCATTAGTTCACAAATAAATTCTAGTTGTATTAGAACTTCTAGTATAGGTTTAGACTGAATATTAAATAGAACTGAATGCTAGCACACCACTTTAGTCTTCCTGGCATTAGGGAACACGTTCCTGAATGTCCAACAACCAGAGTATACAACGCTTGGTACCACTTGCTGTACTTCATGGTGAAAAGGCATCATTTTGGCAAATGAGTTAGCAAAAATAAGTGGGAATTATATTTTAGCTTGTCAGCGGAGTAGTCAGGAGACAACTGCTTGGTAATCATCTCTTCCAATATAAGGTGTCAATTAACATATCCAATTACAGACATTCTTTGCAAGATACCATTATAATAAAAGTACTGTGTATTTATAAGGATAAATGCTACTCTCAACAAAATGATTTGTTACTTCTATGGCCAGTTTATAAAACACTGATTAATCCTACTCTGAGACACCACCATCTTAAAGAGAAAGTCTAGTAGAGAATAAAATTCCAGATCAAATTTTACCTTTATTTCTGTAGCTGTTAGCAAGATTAGCCAGTCACAAGTTCATTTTTCACAAGACCATCCCTAAGACCTGAAATTAGGTTTAATCAGGCATTTAGAAACTGGGTCCTAGATATTATTTGCTTAGTAGTGACTTGTGAAATGTGTCCCCTTTTGTCTTAACCTAGCTTTCAGAACACCTTTCTCCATGCATGTGACACGTTAATTCCACACTGATCCATTCAGCATATAGTCCTGCTAGTGCTACACAAAAAAAAATCACACTCTTCGCCATCTTGGTCACTTGTCAGATTTAAATGTGATTCCATTAGGAGGTCAGCATAGTGCTGAATTGCATTAGTTAGTGAACTATTTGATTGACTTGCACCATAGCGCTCTCTCATTATAAACATTCGACAGCCGTGTAATTGTAAATCTCACTTCAGAATTGGTAATGCATAATCGGTGATGGATGTACGTTTGTACCTGCTACTCTTCACATATTATACTTGCCATGGCATGCAAAATAAATGTATCGTAGTGAACCATATGTGTTACAGCTGCCTCCTCTCAACACGCCCGGCAGGTGAACCCAAACAGGCCACACTCTGTCTTGCCTGAATGCTAAACCCACTTGTAGCATATCCTTTAATTAGACTAAGGGTGATATAAGGACCTTTCTGAATAGTGACCTTTTTGGTGAGGTATTGAGCCTGCACTGTGATTTACTGGGTTGACTTGGTGCAATTCAGGGTTACCATTTCTACTGGTTTCTAGAATCTCATTTTTATTGGCGCTGTGACTTGGAATTGCTTCATGTATTGCCCCTGATTGTTTTCTGACCCTTTCCTGTGTTCGACTTGTGTTTCTTGGACTACCATTTGTGCCTTTTATCCTGAAGTGTGATTCTTTAAACTTTCTACCTACAGTATAGTGCAGTTCCACTCGATTGTGGTTCTGTTGTACTCCCAGGAATCAGTGTTTCTGCAGTGACCTTCAGAGCTGTGAAACACCCTACCCTGCACCTTATGTTAATGTTTCTGTTCAAATTGACTTTGCTTACTTCCTGTTTGTTTTGTTTTTCTCCCATACAGCACCTGAGTGATGGATTGCAGCCGTATCATGTAACATGGCTCAGCACATCACCTTTTTTTAGATGAGGTAAACGGTTGAATGCACTGACAAACACAAGTGTTTACAAGCACTCTCTGATCAACTAAGTCATTCATAGTATTCACTGATCTCACCCCCCCAAATGTGGCCTTCTAAGAGTAAGCTCAAACCACTACTAGTTATAAAACAAATATCTGCAAAGCTTTTCACAGCACACCTCCTGAAATTTAACACTTGCATTATCCATACAGAAACACAGTAGCACCAATGCTCATTGACATGTTCGCCACAGTCAATGTTCCACAGATTGTCATGCTGTGCCTGAGCACCACCAGAGGGTGCTCCTCTGTCGGCCACTCTTCATCCTCACCTGTTGTTGATTTCCCTAATTGCTGACTTATTTATCCTCGGCACCCTATCTCTCCCCGTTTTGTCATTGTCTCTCTATTCCTGGTTTTCCTCCCAACTAAACTTGGTTTCCCCTGCATCCCCGAGTCTCCTGAGTCTTCAGTCTCCGCGTTCGGATCCGATCTCGACTCCCTGTGTGACACAGATTTTGTTAATTTCTTCTCCTGCGGGGTCAAGAGTTTGATTGACACCCGTCTGGGTGTAATTTGCATATTCTCCTTGCGTTGGCATGGGTTTCCCCCACACTCCAATGTCGGTGTATCTATTTGGGAGTGTGTTTAGTGCATGAATGTGTGTGAGCACCCCATGATAGACTGGTATCCTCTTCACAATGTACTCCATTGGATAAGCAGCTATGGTAAAAAAGCAAACAAAATGTTTCACCCGCTTACAAGTCAACTTCTGATTTTAACCAATAAGCAGCTTTCATTGATTGGGGTCCACAGCTGTAGGAACACATCTGGTAAGTGAAACAATCATGCATATCCATTAGTGCAAAATACAGCATTCCATTTCCATGCTAAAATGTTTCCACACATTTGTCCTTCTGACAAATGAATTCTAAATCGTCTCTATAATCATAATCTACGCAAAGATAAAATAAGGATTCATTAATGTTGCGTTTAAAAATTTGTTGAGGGTTTGTTTAAAGGCCGTTGGGAAGCACTTTGCATAAAACAAAATATCACAACGAAATCATAAAGTATCACTTTAGCTGTTATCCTCAATTGAAATAAGTGGCAGGTGGAGATAATGAGTGTGGTGAACTCAATGCCCAGTCTTGGTTATTTTCTAGAAGCTTATTATTTTTCATAAAAAAATACAGAAGTAACATGAAAGTGATGTACAAATGCATTATTTCAGATTGTCTTTTCCATGACTTCAGCACCAAGATTTGCTTGTCATCTTTTGTCAAGTTTGCCTCATTTAAACAATAACATATCATTTTTTCATTTTTGTCTGAGGCATTGATAACTGAGATTGATCTTTACACATATAAAACAAAGATTTTTTGTGTTTAACATCTTGACAGAAGAGTACCTAATGTGTTAACACAATTTCGCCTCAAATGTGTGACTTACATAGAAACAGAATCAGATCTTATGAAATGTCTGACAGTATGTATTTTGCAGTTGCTGACTCTAGATACTTAAAAGACAGATAAGTACATTTCTCACATTTCATTTGAAACTTGCACAAATGAGATTAATTCAAGAGTCACTCTACCAGGACAAATATGTCCATACATATGAAGGAAGCGCTGTAAAATCTTTAAATGTCGCTGAATCAAATTTGTATAATGTTTCAGTAAATATCAGAATGAGTGAATGACATGGTCACTGTTCAAATCTATATGATTTACAGAATTTATTCCCAAACTGTGTGGATTTATTTCCCTTATGAAAGCCCAGACATCAAGTAGTTTGTACATTTATATTTAAATTTAAAGCTTTCAGCCATGGTTCTACCAAAAGAATAGCATATAAAGAACATACACTGGACCATTGTTTATTTTCAATAAGGTAGTATACTAAGATCTGTAAAACAGGTTGAGAAATTGATACTCCCTTGCCAGACACATTTCACTAATCATAGTCTGAAAAACTGACATTACACAAAAATGTCTTTGCTTTAGTTACCCTATAACCGATAATCAACCATAATCCATTTTCATAGAAATGGATGTAGAACATTCATTTAGTGGATTGGCAGACTTGCTTGACATAAATCTACTGAATGATCAAAGATGCAAATGCCTTTAAATAACTTATATGGACTCATTGAAATTAAGGAGATTAATCACGAATATAAGTGAATGCATATACTTTATCTAGATTCCTGCTTCCATTAACACTCAAACACACACTTATGCTCCAATCGATGACTGTTTTGTCTTGCGAGTTCATAAGACCGTAATCAATAAAATTCCTCTCATTAATCGTGCATTACTTCATGACTAGGCTTCCAAAGTTCTGATCAAATGTGTTTAATCAGATGCACTCAGAAGTGTGAATAACAGATTGTTATGTAAATGTAATTATGGCCATTATGGATTTAATGTATTCGATAAAGCTTCATATGAAGGCAATTTTACTCAAGTGAGAAGTATGGGGGGGTTTAGACATGTGAGATTCATCAGCTTGAGGCCCCATGAAAAAACAGATACAGGAAAGAGCGAGTCACAGCCTTCACTTGGGGCCTGGGTCATTATAATGGAAATGCAGCGGTCCCGATTTTATACAAAACACTGCCATCATCTGTTTTTCCAGGAAAATACCCAAATATCTTCCTCTTGTAACAGATTAAAAAAGAAGCAAGGCATAGCTTGATTGTCATACTCTGCAGAAACGGAGGCAGTTTTCTTCAATTTCTGGATAGTTTTCTGTTTGAAAGAAGTTTTAATGGTTTATTGTGTTTACCCTTTATTTCATGGGTTACATCAGAGAAAATGTCCAGGATCTGAGTGTCATCAAGACATCACAACATTATTGATATTTTTTCATAGTAACTCAATTTTTTTTTTAGTTTATGGATGGATGGATGGATGGGTGGCCATGTGATAACCTTTGTTAACCTATTGAGAGGATTATTCACATTTCACAGAATATATACTAAGTATACAATTAAAAATGAAAAACTACTGTTAAGTCTTTGATGTAACAAAACATTAATATGTTAGGCATAAAAGTCACTATTATTATTATTATTATTATTATTAGACAGCACACAAATGCAAAGCTATGCCTAAATGTCTATATATGCAGCACCAAAGACTCATTCAAAATCAATACATTTACCTCATGATTTGTCAGCTTTATCTATGCAGACTCAGGATTCTTACCTTTCCTGATCCTGTGTTGTAATGAATTCAGTTAGTTATTTGAACCAAAATGTGCACACAGTGTAGTGCACCAATCAAGTGCTCCAATCAGGAACTCCTGCTACTGAATCTCTGTAGTGCTGCGTTAATTTATCTCATCCACCAGCAATGAGTTATCAACAGAGTGGAACGAAGCGGGTATCCCAGACATTGTGTGTGAGAAGATGAATGCACAGCGGCAATCTTGTAAAGAAATGCTGATCCATCACTGTATACTGGAACAGAAGAATTTCCAGCCTACACCCAGCATTATGGCAGCACTGTGTACAAGCCCTGGCTGCTCACATCACCTGGCAAGACTCGTTATACTCCTGTGTTCATATGAAATCTTTAGTGTACCATCTCTGGACCCATCTCATCAAATGGGTTCTGCCTGCAGTAACTAGCAGCTTGGTGAATTGTGAAAGTCACACCTGGATCTGTGTCGTGGCACACACCTGGAGTGCAGCTTATGCAATGTGTAATTTTACTGTGCTAATAAAGACATGCTCTATGTAACCCTGAATGGACTTGCACGAACTTGTGTTGCTATTATAACAGCCTGTGGCCTTCATCATCCTCCATGACTTAGCCTGCCTTCAAGTGAACACAAGCCAAGGAGGCAGGCGGTAACAAATCCCTCCAGACATCACTTAAAGACAGCAGTTCCAAGAAGAGCACCGAACCTCGGTTGTAATTTCCCAGTATGAAAGCCATATGTGAATTTGGCATTTGCTGCCTGTCTCTTCTTTGTCATTGTGCATTTGGGGGCAGATTGTGTCAGCTGCCCATCTCACTGTTCAGCTCTTATGAACATCCTTAAAGCAGAGCTAGGTAAATGAACCAGCAAAACATTAAAAATCTCTACTGAAAGAGGAAGCCTTTAACCTTTAAAAACATTTCAGGTCTCTTGACTATAAAAAAGCTTAGATGCACACGTAGCCAATAGCATTGGTACCCGTCCACTTTTTAAAACGAATCACAAGTTATCATTAAATAAGCTAAAAACTGACAGAAAAATGCAGCACCCGCTATTCTATATTCCACATTTCACAGAGCAGACACTTACTTTTGTTATTATTAAATAATAAAGCAAATGAATATGACATGGACAACATTATTGGAACCTCTTAGAATGGAAAAGAAATAATTGGGTCATAGTTATATCTCAGACAGACTATTTAATTAATATCAGAGGTGTCTTCAATCATATTAATCAGTCACTCAATCTATCTGAACCTCAACAGACTCAAAAAGCCAGACTGGAGTTTGCAAAAATGCATGTTGACAAGTCACAGTCCTTCTGGGACAATGGTCTTTTGGACAGATGAAACAAAATTAGGGCTTTTATCCTTCACAACCAGGGTACCCACCTGTACCCTATGCTGCTTGGGATGACCCGAATGTAACCCTGATCAGGATAAAGTGGCTTGGAAAGTGGATGGATGGATGGATGGAAGGATGGATGGTGTTTTTTTCTGTTTTCTTTCTTTTTTATTTACTTATTTTTTTTACAGATTCTTAATGTGTTGTGTGCTTAATTATACGACCACCGTAGGATTGCACTTATATAATACAGAACGTGTAGTATGTTCTCAAAACTGATTAATTCAAATATCAAAACGAATCAAGCATTGATTTAATGAGGAATTCAGATGTCTTTCAAGTGTCAGGTTCAAAAGCACTTCTTCATTAAATACTATTTGTTTGATGCCCTCTTTCCGGCTTACAAAGAAATTAAGAAGCAACATTGTGGTTAAAACACAATCATTTTGGCTCAGTGCCGTTCTAGAACACACAAAATGACTGAATACATCACAACTAACTTTGCATCTTTGTCTAATACATGGTAGACATATAAGCAGGGAACAATTAAATTAGCAGGGGAAAGATGACCTAGACGTCTGAAATGTTTTAAAATCTTTCACTTTAAACATTTTCTGCAGCTGTTAACATCATTACACGTATAATTGGATCCAGCAGAAAAAGATTTGTCCCTATACTTCACAGAGATTAGACACACAAGTTTCTTTTAACGAATGATAACAAGCATATATATATACATGATGCTTTGGACATTTTTATCCATGTGTTAAGAGTTCCTAAAAGTGATTAATATTATTACTAAGTGTGACCCATGCAGGGTGTATGGCTGGTCCTTTGTTTAAGCCTAATCATTTTTTCAGCATCTAATTCAGAATCAAACTCCTTCCTCTAGGGGTAGTTAAACTCTGATTTCTTTTTAGTGGTTTTCTTATTCCAAAGGCATTTGTTTAATTTTCTTAAATAGAAAAAAAAAGGCTCTATTACAATGCATGTGTAATACCTCTGCAGTGACTCTTGTATTAAACCTTTTATATCTAAATGTAAGTTTTGGTATACTCCTGAGGTGTCATAATTTTAGGATGCTCTGTAGAAGTATTAAGGTAAATGTTTCAGATATTTAACCTATTAAATGTCATAACAGCCCTTGGTAAAATGCTGTGACACATTTCTCCTCATATCTTTTTATAAAGATCAGTTCCAAAAAATGTATGCACCCTAGTGAAAATCTGAATTCCTCTTTTAAGTATTGTTTTTTGACAGATGTCAATTTTGTCTCCCTTACAGTCTGGCATTCCATGTCAGTATGTTTGTACACATCAAAATAGAACTGATGGTTGAGTGCAATCCACAAGGGACATCAACTCATGCCATTGTCATTAGAAGCGAACCACTGAAATATAACCTATTTATTAAAAGTTTTCTAACTTTTCATGTCTAACTCATTTGCAAAGAACCAGTGCTGCATCCTGCATAGACCAGTGTTTTGTTTTAAACAATTGATGTGGTGACACCTGTCAAGATATGGATGATGATGAATAGACATGAACCCCTATAGAGTTACCATCCATCCATCCATCCATCCATCCATCCATCCATACATCCATACATTCTCTAGCTACTTATCTTTGTCAGGGTCATGCGATATTTGGCCCCGTTAAAACACAATCCCTAGCAACCACAACTTTTCATTTGCAGAAGGGTATTCCATTGTATTCCATGGGATGTAAATCAGAAGATCTCTAGGCATTTCTAAAGTTAGTTTAGAAATTAAAAAAAATAAATTATGGAAATTAAGGAAGGTAAAAATACTTAGAGAACAAGATAAGAAGAAATAAAGCGATCAAAAAGATAGGAAATGTATGGTAGTATGTCATGTGTTGTTCGTTTATTATGTAGGTAGATTCACCTTCAAGGCCTAGAGGAAGAAGATTAAAATGCCCAGCTGGAAACTCTTCATCATAATTTTCCACTTTGAAACCCTGTGGGATGGATAAATGCAATAATTATGTTTACCCATTCAAAACTATTACCCGTACAGAACTCATTCTGCAGTCTGTGGCCCTCTTGTTAAGCGGGGTCTTTTCATTTTCCACTCATTTCTAAGTGGCCCTCACAGACTACCAAAGCAGACCACTCACTGCAATCTAGTGTTGGAGCATAAATACAGACGATTTTTTGCTTGTTTGTTTGTTTGTTTGGGGTCACGGTGGGTCTGTGGGTAGCCTGTGTTGAGGGTTCATATCACACCTCCAGTCTGTGTGTGTGTGTGGAGCTTGCATGTTCTCCCCATTTCTCACGGGTTCCCTCTTGGTAGCCCGGTTTCTTCCCACCGTTCAAAGACATGCAATTAAGCTAAATGATATCTCTAAATTGACAATAATGTATGATTGTGAGGGTGAGTGTGTACAGTAGGTGCCCTGAGATGAACTGACATTTAGGTTGGAAGACAGATAATGGACAGACGGATGGACGGACGGACGGATGGATGGCATGCCTCATTCCTTACCTCATCACTTTCCTGCGACAAACCTAGAATTCTGTTCATGTTCACTTACTTTTTTATATAGAGTTGGGCATTTAATAATATGTTTCTTCCTACCACAGTAGTTATCATTGACTCCCCTCAGAAAATTGCCATGTACTTCCATCCATCCATCCATCCATCCATCCATCCATCCAGCCCTCTCCCATATTCTGTAGAGGGTACTAGTGAGCTTGGAATTTATCACAGGAAGGATAAGACATATGGCTGTCGACACCCTGGAGAAGATGCCAGTTTAGCTAACCACATGTGTTTAGATTGTGGGAGGTACTGAAAGGAAACTGTACATGGACATGAGGAGGACACACCCTGTGGACACTGAGCCACGTGGTTCAGGCTGCACTGCTTACCCACTGTGCCATCACGTGACCCAGTTTCCATGATAATTATTTGTCACATTCTACTTCTTCTCACATAATAATCAGACTAGACTATATGTAAGTTCATGTGCCCATATATATAGTCAAACCATATGGAAATATTTGAATATTTAAAATTGATATGTTTGTGAATACATGCAGATTTCTGTGGGTATATCCTATACATCTCTGACTTGGCCAAAAATATACTTTCTGAAACGAATACACAAGCGTATAAAAAAAACATGGAGACGTCTTGTATCTGCATAAAAATGTCTTAATTTTGTGTTAATTTAATTCACTTCTTCAAGCTCAAACAAAGCACAAGCGTAAGTATCGAAAAGATGGGCCATATGTTATGCTGGAATTTCGTTGTTTACACCTCTTCAGGTCATCTCACGCCGTTCTATCAGTTCCCCACCTGGCTTCTCATCCACATTGAATACTTTCCCTGGAGAACCGTATTATTTCACCTCGTTTACAGGCCTTAAACTGCCTCTGCTCGATTACACAGGGAACTGCTGCTAAACCTCTTTGTCAACAAAATATAACATTTTTACACCTCGTTCTCAGCCAATATATCCATCACAAAGGGGCCCAATGGGAAGTGAAGTATAGGACACACCACAGCAAGTAAATCAAATTACCTCACTGGATAATTCTGGGGGCCGGTTTGACTTACTTGCCTGAAGCACTTTTGTCATTTCCAGCCCTATATTAAAGTGTTTGCCTTTTACCCAGAAATCCAATGTAGTCAGATATTTAAAACTTCATTGCTAGTATTATATGACATGTAGACTAGATTCAGCACTAAAGCACTGGTTTTGGTGTTTAAAATCATTAAACTCCAGACTGCTTTTTGAATATTCATGACAGGTTCAGCATCTGCCTTTCCCATTGAACTGTACTAAAAACATGTTACCATTCATTGCTACAGTGCTGAAGACTGAAAACACTGGAGGCCTTATATGGACTGGTGTCCAGGTGAAACTTGGCCAGACTCAGTGATGAGAGAGAGGCCAGGATCCTTTCGACTGTCAGTTTGTTTCCTGATCTGAGGGCATTTTAATGTGCTAAAGTCTACGGTAAGAGGGCATGCATTAACAGCCCCTCTCCATTTACTGCCATATGTAATGTTGCAAATAAATAACTGTCATCAAATTTAATAAAGGATATTGTGGTTCTACTGCTGCCGCAGGGTGCCAAATCTGACAAAAATATAAATATGTGACAATTTTTCCTGGCTTCTTGTGATATCTAATATTCATTTACAAATGTTAAACGTCACTAAAATATTAAACATAAATATAAAATAATTTAATGCTTGCAGCATTTTCCAAACAGTACTTTTTTCATTTGTTTTGTCCTCAGTTCATCCAGAGTAATGCTGTGTCTTATAAAATATCACTCACAACATAGCAGGAACAGGAATATACACACGTGAAACATTTTTTAAAAGATTATTTTAAAAGAAAGACAAGAACGATATTTCACAATCACAAAGAATAATTAATTTTGCTTTTGGCTGCTTACCTGCCATTACCAGACCATTAGCTCATGACTTCCAGGCATAAATTCTCTCTGTCTTTCACGGGAAGTTCAAGTACGGGATGTGAACCACATACCTGATCGAATCACTCGCTAATCCTTAATGGAAGTAAAATTAGCAGCAGGGAAATCCCCATATTAAACAGCTTTTTCTGTTTTTCACTATCAACCTGCCTTCACCGTCAACCAGAATCGCATGTAGAAAAGGCCGCAGTCAAGAAGATCCATTTCTCACCCATTTAGGTAAACATGACTTCACCTCGCAACTCTGTCATAGTGATTAGCCGACAATGCTGCTTGACGTCTGTAAAACTTATAGTACGTCTGTTTTGTCAAATATCTGTCAGGATGAAAAATTCTACATGTGTTCAGCACTGGCTGGGTTTAGTTTCGCTGGCTTCTTTCAGCCTAAGATGTCCTTAAGTCAGTTTTTCATCTGCTCTTGATATTTCCTGTCTTAATGAGGCTGGTCCCCTCACAATATTTCTCAATGATTTTCATTTTGATGCAAAAATGTCTGTAATTAAATACTATGAAATAACGGTATATTTTAGTCATCTTTGCCATTAACCATGGAGAAATCAAGTTTGTAACAGCATGCAAAAAGAGTTTATTTATTGTTGCAATCTTACAGCAACATAGTATACTGCTTTAATTCTGAGTGTAGAAAATAAGGCTTTTATGTAACAATAAAGCCAGAAGTCTTCTGGTCCTCTCTGCCCCGTGGTGCTTGTCTCACTCTGCCACCTGACCCTGGGTGCCATCCCCACTCTGTGACACTCAGCAAATTCAGTGACGCATCCGGATGAGACAAATCCTTGTTTCTTAGCTCAAGAAACCAAGTACTTGTTTTTTTTTTTCTTTTTTTCTGATGCTAAAAACACACAGAATGCAGGAAAACATTGTGTTTGATATGGCCAAGTTTTACTCAGCTTGTTCAGCAGGAGCCTTTGATCATTTAATCCTTAATGTGATCATATGGAGGAATGTACACTTCAGTACTGCACAAACAACCGCAGGAAGCTAAATCCACCAAATAAAAGACAAACAGTGAGAAATGAATCCACTCACCAATATACTTTAGAGATTAGTTTCACAGCTGTCTAAGATATGCCATCACTCGCTGGAACGAAGAATATCCCATATTGTGAACAATATCGTGATTAAACCAACAATAGGCATCTCTACCTCTGCTTATGACCGTACTGGCCCTAGTGAAAAATGTGCGATAGAGAATACACTCTCCGCAGCTGTCAGAAAAGGCATGGAAGAATGGAGATCTTTGGACAGTCACAGAGGCTGCAGAACTGAGCCAGGACGGAGGAAGACTTGGTAGCTGTACCCACATCCAACAAAATCCTCTCATCTCCACATCTGGATGATGCTAGGCCATCTCACCCGTTACTTGCAAAAGCCAATATTCATTACTTTAATGTAAGAGCAAGCGTCTATTCATTATCATGTGGAGACCCCCTCAAGCAGGATCCAGCTGGGATCCTACTTATGATTGTCTTCTATTGACCGTTGAGAAGTTAAAAGGTCTTCCTTAACACAGGCAGATGAAAAGCTTTCCAAAACCACTCCACCTAAGCTACCTACATGTTGTGAATCAACAAATCATACAAAGTCACTTTTTTTTTTTTTACCATTAGAGGTTTACCAGTGATGCATTGTACACAAACTGTGTGATTTTTTTTTTTTAATTTCAGGAATATGTGCTTTTAATTATTATTACACTGCCATTTCCTTTCCATCCTCTGGTAAAGAGAATACTTCAGAAGAGAGGCAGAATAGACGTAATATGTCAGAAAGTTGTTCTGGAAAAATCATGTCATTACCAGATGAGGGTGCCAGAAAAATCAGCTGCATAGTGAATGAATATGACATTATAAGATATGATCCAGGGTAAAAAAAAAAAAAAATGAAGTCTTTTGAAATCTGTGCAAACAAGCAGAATTTAAAAATTGGTGCAGATAAGGACAAAAACAGAAATATTTTCACATTATGTTTTGATTAAAGAAAATCTGGAATCTTTATCTTTCAACCGATCTGATTATTTTTTTGTAATAACATCCATTAATCAAGCTTCATAGTGCTTAAGAAGAGTTGTGTGTGTGTGTGTGTGTGTGTGTGTGTGTGTGTTTGTGTGTGTGTGTGTGCGGGGGGGCGGTGCCGGAGCCTCTCCCAGCATAGGCCACAAATGGAGGGTATACCCTGAATGAGATATACCCTAGGGCACATACATGCACAGGCAATCATACTCCCGATAATTTAGAGATACCAGGTGGCCTGGAGGTGTGAGGCAACAGAACTACCTACTCAGCTTTTTGTGATAGCAGATATGGTCATATTTCATTCATTCATTCATTCATTCATTCATTCATTGACAAGCACCTAACACATTTGCTATAGAAGTGATGTGTCTGATGTGGTAAACAGTTATGGGGTTGACACTGCCGTCTTCATTTTTCAGCCTCAAGTTTTTTTCAAATACAGGTTATATATATATATATATATATATATATATATATGTGTGTGGTGAGAGAGCATTTACTGATTTAAAGTCAGGATTTTCCCTGCGATTACATTCAAAGATTTGAACGTTGTTCAAACAAGGCTGTTTAAAAATCTCTTTCATTTTTGAAAATTGCTTCTGTTCACATTATGGCTTCAGAAATTAGGTAGTTATTTACCCAAACTCATTTTTTTATATATATTTTTCTTTGAGCCAGTGTTATACCTGTGCCCCACAATATCAAGACTTACAATTCCATTATTGATCTCCCACAGTCAGAAGATGCACCAGACGTCAAAGAAATGAAGTTCAGATCAATGTGTAATTCTGAGAAAATTACACTTCTTGCCTGCCTGGGTTGCCACCATACTTTATTAGTCTTGTTTATTACAGATTGTGACAGATTGAAAAATACAGCAGATCTCTCTGCAGCTGAAATATCCTGTTGACATGATTTAAACTCGCTGTTCAGATTTTCTTCTTTTGATGCTCTGATTAAAGAATATTTAGTTTATAGAAGCCACTTCATCGAGAATAATAAGCTGAAACTGGAGCCTCACTCGTTACAACAATGGTTTTCGCTAACTCTAAAAATTGTCCCTCTGATCATTATATTGACATTACTGGTAAACGTAGTCATTTTATAGCCAGTGTAAAACAGATTTTTCAAGCCTATATTTCAGCAGGGTCAAAATTTCATCCATTCTTACAGGTAATAGAACCATTTCACCCTTTATTTCACTAGAAAGCAGTAACAGTTAAACAATTTTACTTCAATGAAACAAATTCAAAACTTTCAGTAGAAATAAGAAGAAAATACATATAAGATGATGTAATGCCATTTGATATAATAACGTCATTAGGTCACCTGCGTTCAAGTTGATGGTGAGTGTTTGGTGCATTTTATGAGTTTTTATAGCAAGTTTTTAATTTCAGAAATAAAGAATGATTGCAGCTGATACCTTGAATGAGAGTTTATTTGTCAGATGCAGGGGCTTAGATTCGGCCTGAAAGTTAGTAGCGGTCAAAATAATAGCAAACATCTGCTTCAGTTATACATCTGTAGAAGTTGTTAGGGATATTCTGAGCTTTCCTGAAGTGAGTCGGAACATATAAACACCATCCCTGAATTAATTTATGCTTATCGTCAGGTTTCCAGTGCACATCTACCAAAATGTTTGACTTTATTTTTAAATAGTTATTGTGCCAAATAAATGTGGAGGAATTCGAGTCAGAGAGCAAACCCAACACTGATATGGGAGTGTGGCTAGATCTTCAGGTTTTACTTCAAAAACTGGAAGTATCAACAAAGTGGAGACAGACATTTGAAGCTGACTTCCCACCACAACAGGAGCTAATTCTGAATTGGAAAATATATTTAAGCTATAAAATGAAATAAAGGAAAAATATGGTTGTGTAAAGGGTTGAGCTGATCCGAACAATCACCAAATTTCAAACATAAATTACATTTTCAATTTAATGGCAGAAACATTGATGTGGTTGAATGTTTCATATCACTTTTAATGGAAACGCACCAAAGCACTTTTCAGACTGGACGCCTTGCATTCCTGAACCACAGGGAGTGTTTTCTCAAGTTTTACCATTGGCCTGCACGTCCCTTGCTTTCTCCACTGGTTTTAGTAGAGAGTCTTTAAGAATCTTTCAGCTTTGCTTATACAGGAAGAGCTGAATAATTGCATCAATGACTTAGTGAAAGTAATCAAGAACTAATGTTAATTTCAGATCACTGAAAATGATCTGATAATGGTTATATTTTTCATGAATAAGGTGAAAATAAAATATTTTCAGTATTTGTTGGAGATACAGTACATCTTTTATGGCAATGTTCTACTTCTGCATATTTGAAGAAAAGTTTTATGCCTGAAATGATGCAAAAATGTCATAAGACAAATTATTTCTGCAAAAAAGTTCAAATGCAATGATACGCATATTGTTATAGCACAGGACACAGACCCCCAGGTGTGAGATTGTAACCCCTCCAGGGGGGTTGCCTTTACTGGCACTGAGTGGGACAACCACAGATACATTACAGGTGGACATGCAGGGATAAGCTCTCAGGAGCAGACAACCATAGAAAGGGCCTGGGGGCAACACGGACAGTCAGGGTCAATGCAGTGGGGACCAAATGAACGGTTGGTCCCCATGATGGGTGGGTAATTCTGGCAGATTCATCTCTAGCCATTGGAGACAAACCTGATTACCACCATGGGGCCCAACAGGTCTGCCCCCTGTCCCCCATGGGTCCCCTTGTCATGTGAGAGGGTAGTTCCCCTAACGGGCAGTCAGGGTCTCCCTCAGGATCCCCCAAGGTCTACACCACATTGGTGGCTAGTCCCACAAGGACACAGGCGTTAGTTTCACTTTATGGCTTGGTGTCCTCGTTACCGTCTCCCGGGTGTGCTGGTAATTAGCCGGCTCCAGCTGCAGCTCCATCCACATTCTGACATCTTCCTAAGGAATGCGGTCCCCAATTAAAGGAAATGAAAGCTGTGGCGCTTAAATTCTCGTCGTCAAGAGACATGGTGATGCATGCCCTTTAAAATGATCAGATTTGCCGGAATTACAAAAGACACACACACTCTTCCTGTCAGTAGTTTCATTGCAAACTCAGTCTCTCACATTAAATATGCATAGGCAAAATCAATTAATTGTCAGCAAATTTTTTAAAGAAAACAAAAAAACTGAAAAATTTTGTTTGCATTTCCACCCCCTTTAAATTCTAATTTATAAGGGTTAGACATTTAGAATTCAATAGAACCACCTTTTGCTACTAAAATAATTGTTCTAAGTTCTGTTGAACAAAGTAGCAAGCCACTGTGTTTGTGTGCGTGTGTGTGTGGGTTTGTGTGCGTGTGCGTATGTGTGTGTGTGTTTGTGTGCGTGTGTGGGTTTGTGTGCGTGTGCGTATGTGTGTGTGTTTGTGTGCATGTGTGTGGGTTTGTGTGCGTGTGCGTATGTGTGTGTTTGTGTGCGTGTGGGTTTGTGTGCGTGTTCGTATGTGTGTGTGTTTGTGTGTGTGTGTTTGTGTGTGTGTGTGTTTGTGTGTGTGGGTTTGTGTGCGTGTGCGTATGTGTGTGTGTTTGTGTGCGTGTGTGTTTGTGTGTGTGTGTTTGTGTGCGTGTGTGTGTGCATGCACATGCATATATAGAGAGTAAATAGAATGAGATAATAAGTGAATAATTACTTCTATTTGCAGAACTTGAACCCTGCTAACGCACAGAGTAGAAAAATGGGCCATTTATTGATCTGCTTTAATAATAATTACCTCATCTGGCCAGTGCACACTGGATGGTCTTGGCAAACAAGTATACAGTGAGTGTGGAAACAATAGAAAGACAGAGGGGCTGAAAGGAAGAGTAGGAAAAATGCTGAGAAATAGGGAGATGGAAGATTAGGGAGATAGAACTAAAGGCTGGGACAAGCAGTTCATTGAAATTCACACATTTTAAACAAATCGGCAAGGAAATCTGTTTTGTTGTCCGCATATTAGATTTGGCAAAAATTTGACACCAGATGACCTTACTGACATAACCCTCCCTATTTATTCGGGCTTGGGATTGGCACAGAGAAACACACAGCGCATTCCACACTGGCTGGGTTATTATTGAGACACAGATATTTTACTATAAAATTCCGAAAGTGGACAATGTGGTAAATCAGTATCAGGGTCTTAGAGAATATCATTCACCTTAATTGTGCTGCTGGCCCGAATGAATGGAATGTAGCTTTTTAGTATAACAGCGATTTGGGGTCGTGACTTCTGCAGCAGGTACCCCTTACTCACTGGCTTTTAGATGACCTGAGGCAACGTGTGCCATGTACAGCTCTGAGGCCAATGCTTCCTCCCAAGGGAGTTTTTCCTTGTCACTGTCACGTTGGCTTACTCTCTGGGGACCCGGGTGTGGGACTATGTGAAGCCCTTTATGACAGTGCTTTTTGTTAAAGGTGCTATATAAATAAAACTGAATTGAATTGGACTGAATAAGAACAATGAAGTTTCAGGTTGGAATGTAAATACTATGGTCTTGACTTTATTCTGTCATGAAAAGCAACAACAAAAGACAAGAAACTGCTATTATGAATGCTGGTATTCAAGGCTAACAGCAACAGAAAACAGACCACATGTTGCTGGGTTTAAAGTGGTGGATCACAGTTTACTACACACTCTCCCTTTCCAGGGATTATGTGAGAACAAACAGCAGGGGTTCAAGGGATTTCCTGAATACTAAAAAGTCAAATGCTGTTCTGTCGAGCAAGAAAGCAAACAGAAGAAACACAGACTTTAATTCAACAATCGGCTTTCCCTTACGATCTCACTTTGGCTCTGATCTACCTTCTGTCCAAATATCCAACTCACCCTGTCATGGCAGCACCTCTGCAGCTGTGACTGAATAGCAGGTGGGCATGCAAAAGCAGCAGCACCCTGGACTCTGACCACTGGTCAGAGCTTCAGTACTCATTTTTTGGATGGTCAGTCAGCACACAACTGCAGAGCTGCAGCCTTAACCCTGCATGGCTGTGGGCTGGCTGCTGCAGCTGTCACCAGCTCTCTTGGCATCCACACTTCTTTTAAAACTGGTCCCTTGGCAATGCCAGGTAGTGAAAATGAGTTCTGCCTGACTCAATATCCCTAGCTATCAAACAGCCCTCTCAGCACTGGGGATGATCTTGTGCTGTTATCTATTTTTTTTCCCCCCAGTTTTTAGAGTTTTTTTTTTATTATTATTTTTATTTTATCTCGCTCTTGCTCTAGTCGAACGCCACACTCTAGATCAACGTGGTACCAAATGAAGACATTGACAGCCATCTTCAGCCACCTCTGGGATTCCCATTCCTCCTCAGTTGAGGGAGTGTTTGTCCCTCTGGGCTTTCCATAAGAGAGGCAATTGACTCATATATATGTAGGTTGAATTTTTGAGAATAAGGTGTAACTGGTGAAGTTTTCACAATAAAGTTTGGTTTCTTTTGCACCCCATGGTCTCTGGTCTTATTTCTACATTAAAATAATATAAACATAATTTTATAATTTACATTTACATTTAATGCATGCCTGAGCTTCTCCACCTTTCATTGAGAGGATTCTTCCCGCCAGAACTATGGTCTGCAGGAAAAGCTACATAATTCTCATATCAATTGCTTATCCATAAATTACCCTTTCTGATTGAGTTTTTTTTTTTTTTAGTTTTACGTATAAAAGGACTGTTGTCAGAAATGAGTAAACCAACATGTAGCTGAACATGCATTACTTTCAACACAAACATGTTCAAACCACATCAAGAACAGAAGGGACCTCATGAAGAATTCTGATCAATTACTAGATGATATACTGGGTGATAACATCTGTTATAGAGAATAAACACGATGGATTCAATATGTCTTCCTACTGATTATCAAGTGCAGAGTCGCAGGGGGCTGGAGTCTATTGTTAGGGAACAGTCGTGATGGGGAATGCAAATGCCTGTTGTTGTACTGTGGGAGAAGATGTAGTCCCTATATGAAATGTGGAATACCCATATGAAATATGGAGTATACCCATATTAAATATGGAGTATACCCATATGAAATGCAGAATACCCATATGAAATGTGGAGTATACCCATATGAAATGTGGAATACCTATATGAAATATGGAGTATACCCATATGAAATGTGGAGTATACCTATATGAAATGTGGAATACCCTTATGAAATATGGAGTATACCCATATGAAATGCAGAATACCTATATGAAACGTGGAATACCCTTATGAAATATGGAGT
>JAACJT020000105.1:19642788-19659021 GCA_009936485.2 Gymnarchus niloticus | reverse complement strand
ACATGCAGGTAGCTGATTTAGAGGAGGATATTATGTTTAAAAGTTCAGATTCTCCTACAGGGGTAAAAGAATCCAATTTTAGAAATTGTAGAGATTGATAAAGACCTATTAAAGACTGTTTCAGAGTTATGTGGTTGGATGTCTTAGTGTCATTTTTTTCTTGGCAAGAATAGGTAGGGGAAGCTGAATTTCATCTAAAAGCAAGAAACTAAACACTTGTTCTAACTGTGTTTTGGGGTGTGCGTCACACCTTAGTTTTAGGTGTGGTGTACTCGGGGTCACCGAAACGTGAGCAAGTGGTGCACTGTTCTTAAGAAAATGTGTTTTAAGTGCACACAAATGTGAGGGAAAACAAGTCCCACAGTTTACGTGCTTTCATCTCCACATATTTTCTTCATGCAATAAAATCAATTCCTTAGTCTTCCATGTTGCAAGACTAAATCACTTTGTACCAAATGTGAATACCGTTAATCTACAAATACAAAACATAACGCATAAATTATAAGAACACATTCTAATCACAAGTTCACCCTTTAACACAATCTTAAATTATTATTCCAGTCAGTTATCATACGATTGCGAAGACACATATACAGCAATGTCAAATCTTCAAACATTCCCCTTCCTCTCTGTCCCCAACAAACGGTTTATCACCATTCTGCGTTGGTGTGAACCCCAAACGGGCAATATTTAGGCCACCCAATGACCAAACTGGGATCGTTGCCACTACCTAGCCACAAATGTATTTCGAGTTCCCAATAGAAGGTTGAAAATTTGGCAATGAGTTTATGTTTGAAATAGAAATATTGCCAGCTTAATTGTGCATATCCAACAAACCAGTCAAACTGTTGAAAATGTGAATTTTAGTGCAAATGTTTAATCATGTCAGGCCTGCTGTGTCACAGGGAGGATTGAAGATGTGATGGTTAAGGGCCAGTGGCATCTGTGAGGGTGAATAGGATCATCACAGATGAGTAGTTGATGACTCTTGCATTGCATGGAGCCTAGACTGCTTTAGGATCAGATGGCTAGGGCCAGAAAATAAAGCCGACTTGGTGTTCTGATGCCTTGGGCAAAAAAAGTGACAGACACATCCAGTCACTGAAACTCTTTCTTCATCGGGGCTTTAAGATTGTGCCTTTGGCAAAAATGGAATGTCGGCAGCGGATGGCAAGCCATTTGTGAGGGATGTAATAAAGGCAATTGAGAAGCCCTTCCAAATGGTTAGTGACTAAGCAGAAGGCAAGGGGTGTTGGATTGAGGAGGAGGTTGAAGAAAGTAGATTGCTTATGATGTGCCCATGACTTTTTTTTCAGAAAAGTATTTGCCACAATCTGTCAAGTATATCGATGTACTGGCCCTCGTAAGTTATTCAGCTGTTGTTATTATGTCAAAATATGTCTCTCTCCCTCAGATTCTGGAGTCCCGGCTGAGGATTTCACTCCCGGAGGACCTCGGCGAAGCCCTGTCCAATGGCACTATTCTCTGCCAGCTAGTCAATCACATCCGCCCACGTGCAGTGTCAATCATCCACGTACCCTCCCCTGCTGTGGTGAGGCAGTTTCCTTCGGCAGTGCCACTTAACCCAGGAACTGGGTTTTGTGTCCTGGTAGACTCTTGTTTACAATAATTTTGCTCCTAGTAGTGTTGGGGGAAAATAATGCATTCTGAAAATACACATGTATCTAATAGTTTTTCTCTCTCCGGTCTTTTCCTTAATGAATACTCTGAGCCTATTTAGTGCTTAGTAATTACATACTTGTAAACAATTACCTGATGGTTCAAGAATCCATCCAAATTACCTTTTTATATTTTACCAGTATTAGCTATATTGTTAAATCTTTAATTCCCATAATTTAGTGTACAGCTGGAAACCCAGCCACTGGGGAATGCGTTGTGTATTTCTCTGTGCTGGTCCCAAGCCCAGATAAATGGGGAGGGTTACGTCAGGAAGGACTTCTGATGTAAAATGTTTTCCAAATCAAATATGTGGACAACAAAACAGATTTCCATACTAGATCGGTCAAGGCCCAGGTTAACAACAACCACCACTAGCACTGTTAGCCAACAGGGTGCTGGTGGAAAGTAGGCTACTGTTGGCCAAAGAAGAAGGAGCCGAAGAGGAAGGAGAGGGGGAAGGCATGTGCGAAGGCAGGAGGAGAGGAGGAAGGTTAGGAGAGTAGAAGTGAGGGTAGGAACTTTGAATGTTGGTAGTATGACTGGTAGAGAGCTAGCTGATATGATGGAGAGAAAGAAGGTTGATATATTGTGTGTGCAAGAAACCAGATGGAAGGGGAGTAAGGCCAGGTGTATCGGAGGTGGGTTTAAATTGTTCTGCCATGGTGTGGTTGGGAGGAGAAATGGGGGTAGGGGTTATTCTGAAGGAACAGTATGCCAAGAGTGTTTTGGGTAGTGACTACAGTGGGATAAAATTGATTAACCACAGCATGAAGTTATGGGAAAGAGTAGTGGAAGCTAGGTTAAAAAGGGAGGTGATAATTAGTGAGCAGCAATATGGTTTCATGCCAGGAAAGAGCACTACAGATGCAATGTTTGCTCTGAGGGTGTTGATGGAGAGAGAAGGTCTGAAGGAGTTGCATTGTGTCTTTATGGACTTAGAGAAAGCATATGACAGGGTACCTAGCGAGGAGTTATTGTATTGTATTCTATGAGGAAGTCTAGAGTGGCAGAGAAGTATGCAAGAGTGGTACAGGATATGTACGATGGCAGTGTGACAGTGGTGAGGTCTGCGGTAGGAGTGACGGATGCGCTCAAGGTAGAGGTGGGATTACATGAAGGATCAGCTCTGAGCCCTTTTTTATTTGCAATGGTGATGGACAGGCTGACAGACAAGATCAGACAGGAACCCCTGTGGACGATGATGTTTACGGATGTCATCGTGATCTGCGGTGAGAGTAGGGAGCAGGTTGAGGAGATCCTGGAAAGGTGGAGGTATGCTCTAGAACGGAGAGGAATTGAAGGTCAGTAGGACAGAATACATATGTGTGAATGAGAGGGAGGACAGTGGAATGGTGAGGATGCAGGGAGTAGAGTTGGCAAAGGTGGATGAGTTTAAATACTTGGGATCAACAGTTCAGAGTAACGGAGCATGTGGAAATGAGGTGAAGAAGAGAGTGCAGGCAGGGTGGAGTGGGTGGAAAAGAGTGTCAGGAGTGATTTGTGACAGACAGGTACCAGTAAGAGTGAAAGGGAAGGTCTGCAAGATGGTAGTGAGGTCAGCTATGTTATATGGGCTGGAGACGGTGGCACTAATGAAAAGACAGGAGGCAGAGCTGGAGGTGGCAGAGTTAAAGATGTTAATATATGCATTGGGTGTGACGAGGATGGACAGGATTAGGACTGAGTATATTACAGGGTCAGCTCAGGTTGGATGGTTTGGAGGCAAAGCCAGAGAGGCGAGATTGCGTTGTTTTGGACACGTGCTGAGGAGAGATGCTGGGTATATTGGGAAAAGAGGAAGGCCAAAGAGGAGGTTTATGGATGTGGTGAGAGAGGACATGCAGGTGGTTGGTGTGACAGAGCGGGATATGGAGGACTTGAGGAGATGGAGACTGTTGGTCTGCTGTGGCGATCCCTGACGAGAGCAGCCGAAAGCAAATCATGACGTGTACGGCTGGAACAAAAGTGGCATAAACAAGGTTTCTGAATGCCTGATCTAAACACAGCACTGGAGTCAGATCTGTTTCTGTCAAAGAGGCCTCGTTGCAGACCGTAGACTCTGCCTTTGACCCTTGTTACTGTGTCTACCTGCTGTATGTCGGTATACTCACCCATTTTTAATATGCTTGACAATCTCTCTCTGAACCCTGTAGCCGAAGCTGAGCACCGCCAAGTGCCGCCTCAATGTGGAAAACTTCATCTCTGCCTGCCGCAAGCTGGGGGTGCCAGAGGTAATTGCTGGCTTATTCCCTTCACTCTTCTGTGCTTTTCCAAAGGTCCTTTTTAGAACACCTTCTGTGTTTTGCATTGCTGATGATGCTTGATGCTCCTGAAAGTGAAACGTAAAGGTCTGATTTAATAATGCTGAATTAGTCAGTGTTTTGTTCGCATGGTTACCATAATCGTTTAGTCATAGATGTGAAACGTAAACAGTTTTTTCTTTTCCCCTCCCCAAGTCAACCAGTAACAGCCAGTAACAGAATATCAAGTATTCTGACGTGGCATGGCACCTTCTGGGTGTCTCACATGTAAGAAATTGGAGTCAAGTGCTTAGAGCACAATGACAGTCACGTTATCAAAGGGCTAATGGTTTGAATCTCAAACATAATGGAAATAATGCTTGATGTATTTGCATACTTGCTAATGTTTTGAACAGAGTGGATGTATTCAAGAAAATTGACTGTTTTGATTAGTTTGTATATTCTTAAACTACAGTGCACATGGAAAGTTTTCAGACCCTTTCAAGTTGTCTGCATCTTAGACTCATCTTGAAATTCATTTTTTAATAATCAATCTACATGCAGCACTCCACAATGGCATAGCAAAATCTGGCTTTTGGAGTGTTTTGTTAATTTATTAAAAATAAAAAAAAAAAAAACTGAAATGTCCCATTTATGTATAAGTATTCAGACCCTTGGTTATGACGCTGGCAGTTGAGCTCTGGTGCATCCTAATTCTATCAGTCTTCCTTGAGATGCTTGACTGTAGTCCATTTATGTGGATTAGAATTTATTAGACCTAATTAGGGAAAGGCACACACCGGCCTATGTAAGGTCTCTCAGTTGGTGTATGTCAGAGTGAAAACGAAATGAGGTTGAGAGAATTGTCTGTAGAGCTGCGAGGCAGGATTGTGACAAGAAGCATATCTGGGGAAGGATAAAAGAACTTCTACAGCATTAAATGTGACCAAGAGCACAGTAGCCTCCATCATCTTTAAATGGAAGAGATTTGGAACTATCAACAGTCTTCCTTGATCTGGCTGCCCATGCAAGCTGAGTAATTGGGGGTGCAGGGCTTTGGTCAGGCAGATAACCAAGAACCGAATGGTCACTATGAATGAGATCCAGCAATCCTTTATGGAGATGAGAGAACCTTACAAAACAACTATCAGTGCAGCACTCCACCAGTCAGGCCTTTATGGTAGAGTGGCCAGATGGAAGTCACTCCTCAATAAAGGCACATGACAGCCCACTAGGAGTTTGCCAAAAAGCACTTTAAGGACTCTCAGACCATGAGATAAAACAAAGATTTAACTATTTGGCCACAGTTCCCAGTGGCGTGTGTGGAGGAAACTTGGCATTGAGCATCACCTCAATAATACCATCCCAGCAGTCAAAAACAGTGGTGGCAACATCATGCTGTGGGGGTGTTTTTCTGCAACAGGGACTGGGAGTCTAGTCAGGATTGAGGGAAAGATGGATGCAGAGAATAGAGCAATCCTCAGGAAAAACCTTTTCCAGAGTGCTCTGGATCTCAGGCTGGGGCAAAGGTTTACATTTCAACAAGACGACAACTCAACTTGGAGGCGTCGTTTGTCAAAAGATATCCCAAAAATCCTGTGTGGCAGTTTGCGTGTCCACAGGCCATGCCCCAAGTGCCTATGCCCCCTAATTACCTATGGTTTCTTCACTGCATTTGCCAGCACTGCTGCAGACCACCTTCCAAGTGCCTATTCCTGCACTGTATGCTACAACCAATGTTACCTATTCCAGCACTACCTGTACTGGAAGTGGCCACTACTTGACCACTCCCAAGAGCCTATGCTCCGAACTGCCTAGGCTAGCACTATCTCCTACTACACGCAAAGTTAACAGTGTCAGCATTGTCTACCCATGCATTACTGGAATGGGTATCATGGCTTTAAGCAGGCGGTGCTGACATAGGCAGTTGGGAAGGCATTGGCACATGGGGTGTGGTTGAAGTAGGCAGTGCTGGCATAGGCACCTTGAGGGGCAATTAGCACATGGGTGTGGTTGAAGCAAACAGTGCTGGATGGTTAGCATCGTTTGAAACATGCTGTGGTGGCATAGGAAGTGAAGCATGCAGTGCTGACCTAAACAGTTGGGGGCCAATTGGTACATGGGGCATGGTTGAAACAAGCGTTTTGGGACTGCCCAAGCCAACACTATTTGCTTCAACACAGAAAATCAAACAATGCTCTTTAGTCTGGTTTAGTCAAGGGAGCATGTTGTTCTTGTTGGTACAACATGCTTGTCCATACCGCTAGTTGTTTTTTTTTCTTTAACAAAACACTCCAACAGTCTGATTTTGCTTTATCGTGGAGTTGTGTGTGTAGATGTATTTGATTAAATTCATTTATAATCAATTTCAAGATGAGTCTGTAAGATAAAATGTAGACAACTTGAAAGGGTCTGAAGACTTTCCGTATGTACTGTATGTTCATCATCTTCCAGCCACTAATCTTGGAGCCAGTCCTGAGTAGTTTATGGCCAGACGTATACATGTACAGGCAATTTAGCAATGTCACTTAGCCTAACTGCTTATCTTTTTGGATGCAACAATGGAAGAACATGCAAATACCTTGCGCACACGCACACACACACTTGGGGGATTTGAACCCCCTGTTCTCGTGATGTGAGGCAACAGTATTACGCACTGAGTCACTATACCAAAGTTGACCTCAGGAATTTGTAACTGTACTTAATAATATTGTGATAATTCGTTGCAATATTTTTTCTTTTAAATTAATTTGTTGCTTTTCCCCAGATGAGGAATCTAGCAAAAGCTTATGAGCTTGCTTGTTTTCAGTCTACTCAATCTTAACCAATTTGTTAATATGCCATTTAAGTGCTTGGAGTCTCACTCCTGCCTTTATTTTTGTTTTCCCTGTCCCTTAAACTTTCTCTACCACCATATATCATTTTTCTTTCCACATTTTCTTGCTTTTCTCCTCTGCACCTGCTCTCCCACATACAATGTATCCTGTCTGCCCCCCCGCACAGATGGAGATGTGTGAGTCTTCTGATATGTTGCACTGTAACCTGCGTGCCGTGCTACACACCGTGGAGGCCTTGGCGGCCCTGGGCCAAGATGGGGCTTCTCAGGACGTCCCCCCCGTCGCTTCGCTGCTCTCTCCTGGCTTCCTGCTCTTCTATT
Source organism: Gymnarchus niloticus (assembly GCA_009936485.2). Classification (NCBI taxonomy): domain Eukaryota; kingdom Metazoa; phylum Chordata; class Actinopteri; order Osteoglossiformes; family Gymnarchidae; genus Gymnarchus; species Gymnarchus niloticus. Next base: position 19,651,944 of record JAACJT020000105.1, on the reverse strand, counting down.
GCCTGGCCATGACCTTGCTGTACCTGCTGTACTGCCGCCTCTCTGTCTGAAACACACCCCAAGTTACTCCCACCCACACACAAATATACACATCTACAAAAATTTATATTCACTTGCACGGAGCCGCGTGCACAGACCTGCAAGAAGCTCAAACTGTCTGAGCTGATAGTCCACTGTGTTTTGGGAGGCTGACCATCACCCAGCAAGCACCATGAGATTGAGCTGGGCATACTGTTTTGTGGTGTGTACACTAGCATATAGGCAACACATTCACGCATAGCCAGTGCTTAACCATGTAGTTAGGTTCCAACAGATTGTGGATGACAAGCACCCTGTCTCTCTTAATGCTGCCGCATGCAGCACAATGGCATCTCTCACTGCCCTCAGGCACCAAACATGTAGGAGTACTGAATCCTAATGTCGGCTGGTGGGGCCCTGAGATAACATGGTAGGAGTAGTCAGTTGTAGCCCTTGTAGAACCAGTAATTAATCTTTTTTTGTGTAAAAGTTTAAAGTACTGAAATTGGTCTGTTTTCACGATGTTAAAAATTAAACATGTTGCTTCTACCCAAGTTTTAATAATGAGCTGGTATGTCTGCACTGACCCACTTTGCGAGCTTCAGTTTACACTACTCTTTAAACTTAATATGAGCTGTGATCAGCAGGAGGTGATGTTTGAATACTCAGTACCCTGAACACTGAGTAATTAGAAGGTACAGACACATTTCCAAGCTTGAGTTTTTTTTTTTTTTCTTTTTTCAACCATATATATGTTTCAACGGCTAAGTTGTTTTTTTATTTATTTAATGCAGTTTGGAGAGAGAGGAGATGCATCACATTTTTCTTAGGTTTGCCAGTAATCAACATTTCTGGTTTTTGATTATTTATAGGTCAGGTGATGATAATCTTTAACTTGCAATTTTAATTTAGTGTTGTACTTTTCTTATTGTGTAGCTGCCTGAAAGCTAAACCCTGTCATCTTAGCTGCAGGGTCCATCTCTGAATCGCACCCAGTCTACCCCACTGGTGGGCCACTTAGAGCTAAAGGTCAGCCCACATTTAGTTATCCTTACAATGTAAACATTATACTTAAACAACAGTAGTACTCAACCACTCTAGGTTTCCCTCCACAATGAGTACTTATCAATGTAAATGACTTGCATAGCTGCCGCCAGTGTAATGTAACACCTACTTAAACAATATGGCATCAGATTATTTAGGTGCTTGTGTCATTAATCAAATGATGCATTCCTACAATAAATGTAATATTGCTTGCATTACAAATTCAGAAAATTTCCCCACCTTTTTGAAGGCTTCATCATATCTGGTCACATAGGACTTCTGTCAAACCTAACAATATGCTGTATGCAATTTAGAAGCTTGAGTCACTCGTCTTTGATGGCTCTAGTTTTTTAGAGTGTAAATGTTTGCAAAGGAAATATGGAAAATGGATATCAACTATTCTTGCTGTGATTTTGAAAGGTAGCCTTATTCTGCTGTGGTAGAGTCTACTGTTCCAGGGCATCAGTTAAACTTCTATGATTTGTCTTTGTTGCATCATTAACATAACTGGATTTAGTCTGCAAAATTGACAAACAAATTATAGATTTGTAAAGTAAATCTGAGTTTTGCTACCACCTATGTAAAAATTTTGTTGTACAAGTACTGATTAGATTAAGCTGTTGCAGAGAACTTGTATTTTGTGCTATTTAAACCTATATATTTAATGAGAAGGTAAACAAATCTTTGTTTATATATAATATATGGTGTTTTGCTTACTGTAAAGAATATATTTAAAAAGAGCATCTTTTTGATTAAAAAGCTATACCTGTTCCATGTTTTGCCTGCTTATGTCATTTCTGTTATATGCGCAAAACTTTGCTAATGATTGCTTTAAATACAATTTATAATGTTGCTGCGCAAATGTAATTGCTAATGTCTCTTAACTATTACTTGTCTGAAATGATCTTGTTTTAAGCATCTGTTTATCTCTGTACCTTCCACTCTTTCCCTTGAAGTCAGCAGTATTGTCATAAAAAACAATGAAAAATGAAATTTGCATTCTGAAATGACCGAGTTAAGTTAACTCTGAAGCTAGTGTGACAGCGAGGCCACTTACAGACAAGGTGAGTCATTGCAGCCTGTCGTCTGATTGGAATGCACCTGCATGTTGGGAGCTGGTGTTCAGTTGTTATACTGACCCTTGTTGCTCATCTGTTTTCTTGCCTATCCTTCCCTTCTAGCCATTTTTTCTTGAGGTTTTCTGTTGGCTGAGGTTTCAGTGGGTCTAGTCTAATAGAAGTAAATGCTTTTTTCTGCATTTTGGCTGTAATTGCCCAGATAATGGACTCTTGTTCCTAGCTGTTTGGATTATTGGTGCCAATTGTTCTGGGTTTTTCAAAATCGTAACTAAACTAATTTCTCTGAAGAGAGTCTGGGGAAAATGCACCCAGTTGGGGCAGTTTCTTCTGCTCACTCGTGATATTTGATTGGAAAATCAATGCTGCTTATTGAATGGGTATAACATGGAGAACATATGGTACCAGTATCCTGTACTCATGTAGATGCTCTGCTTGCCGATAGCAGAAATTCAGAGAGATGCAGATTAAAGTATGGACTTTCTATTCATTTATAGGATTTAATATTCTCTTTGTTGGATGAAGGACTGATAAAACCTAATGGATTATGGTATTGCTGGCCATGTGGATGATATCTGCCATGGGTGTTTGCCTGAATGAACCTGGAGGAAGACACTGGTCTTGAACATGCAGCTAAAGGTCATAAAAAAGCTGAGCTTTGTGGCTATAAGATGATTTGTCTTCTAAAAATAAAATGTCTTGCGCAGACGACCTCCAAATTGGTCTCAAGGGTGGCCAATGAAGGATGGCATCCATTCATGACAGACACGCGAGCCTTGATTGGTTGATTAGTTGATTGGTTGACTTGACTAGTTGTGCTGTAAAGATAACCTTTGTCTTCCCACCCACAGGACAGCCTTTGTCTTCCTCAGTTGATCCTGGAAGATGAGGGTTTGACACGAATTGCTCAGACTGTCCAGGCACTGGTGGATTTGCCTGCATCTGGATTCAGGCGTTCCTCCCGGCAAGACCAGACTGATCTGAACCCAAACAGCTCTGCATAGACAAAAGTGTCACAGGTTGTGTTGTTTCACCTTTGACAGGTAACTTGGGAAATTATTTGATTAGACCTGTATCGAAGACTATTTGGATAGCCAGTGGCACCTCATAATGCCTTTACTCATTAATTGTAAAAATTTATGCATATTTCTCAGGAAAAGATGCTAACATAAGTAGCAGTGTGATATCTTGTGCCATTGCTCTTCTGGAGAACTTGGGAGGGAGACACTCGTTGTTTACCAAAGTTTCAGCTTGTCTTCATATAATGGACTGAAATATTGAAATTGTGTTCAATAAAAAAAAATTTTAAAAAAAACCACCTGCATTATAATTTCCTTCTCTGAACCATGATGCTCTTCAGGCTGAATTCAGGCCAAGTGTTGGCTATTTAATGCTATTTAATGCTTGCATAACGGAAGTTTTGGTCCGCATTGCTCATGTGCACAAAAAGAGTGATAACGACATTTAAGCTAATGGCTCTTAGTTTGTGGACTTTTAAATGCTTCACTTGCAGGGATTGCTCTGCTTGTGGGGGGAAAGTGCCCACTGAATGCCACCTCTGACCTCATCTGGTGTTATCGAGCACTCTAAAAGCTAAAATTGGAAATAATTATTAAAGTGGAGAAAAAGGATTTATTGGTAATGATAATGTAAACAATGCCTCTTTCCTGTCATTCTCCCAAATGCACATTACAGACACAGGAACTTCTCCCCAGTGTGACTATTAGGCCATCTTTCCTAATGTTAAGTCAAAGCTCCCATCCTTATGATATTCCCAATCAGGTCCTGTGAAGTTACATCCCATTGGTTGTCTTGTCTGTCGCTTGTTTAGAAGTTCAGAGAACTACATAGATTTGTTGGTCTTTGGGGGAAAGAAAATTAAAAGGACCTCTAGATGTAACAAGTACTTTATATACTTATAGATAAGCCGGTCCTCCATTTCAACCACGATACCATCCGGTATAATTTCCACAAAAATATGAAAAATGTGCCATCTTGTACAAGTCAATTGTGAAAACTTTAAACTGAGTCTGTTCTGGAAAAGTTTTAAGCCGTAGTATGTGATTCACATACATGTCCACAAAACTACAATTTTTTTAAGACTTGTATGCATTCAGTGATAGAGAATTATCCATCAGTTATACTTTGTGAAAACAGAAATGCATTTGTTAAATAGCTCTATAACTCCCCTATCTACTTTAGGTAAATGTGTTCTGTTCCTGCTAAGCATTCGGCCGCTGTATGCATTATTGGGCTGTGAGGGGCTTTAAAAAATCTGACCTGGTCTGCATACATGTCAAACCAAATTTGTTGCATGTAATTTGGAACCTAAAATTCTTAGCCTATCCAAAAGTGTACAGTATGTGAGGTAGGAGGTCCTGAGCTACAGTGAGAATTGTAAGTCTGGGGCTCAGCCACACTCCCACTGCATCCACTTTTGCTCCCTCAGAAGGATATAGATGAGAAGTGTGGCAGCTCCTCTGCAGGAGACCTTGTGGGAGTGGGGCAAGGGACAGTGGAATGACATGGAAGTTGACTCTTGGGGATTATTTACCAGTGTGGGAAGTGAAACGGGGTCCACACTCACCATAATTACCTTCAGCATTCCCTTTAACTACTATTGGTACATGCTGTCTTCCTTTGCTTCTTTCCTTACAGTATCAATGTAATTCATTTATCTTTTCCTTTAAGCCATTTTCACCTTATCAGCATGACGCACTAGTAATTAACAGAACATTACATGGCACCACAGTGTCATGATAAAACCATTATCCTCTTACATCGATACTTGCAGTATCCTTCTTTTTGTTTAGCATTCAAAAATAAGAAATTGTACATTTAATTATAACGTCTGCTTTAATAACCTGATAAATATCAACCTAGAACCATTGTCACAAAGTCCCTGTGAGGTCAGACTGAAGTTGGGGCTCTGGAATGTGAGGTCTTTGACCCCAAAGGCACTGCTTATAAACAATATCATAATCGACTCAAGCCTTAGTATGCTCTGCTTGACAGAAACTTAGCTTAAACAAAATGATTACATGGCGCTAAATGAGTCTGCCCTTCTGGGGTACACCTCCAAACACAACCCTCGTCCTAATCAGCGAGATGGTGGTGTTGCTGCTATATTTAAGTCTAGTCTGTCTGTTTCTGAGAAGTTGTTACAGATTTAGCACATTTGAAATCGTGGTCCTTAGTGTCATCTCATGCACTCGTAACTCCCCACCGTTACACTTACCCTTGTGTCGTTTATAGAGACCACCTGGACCGTATAACAGTTTTATCCAAGAGTTTTCTGACTTCCTGTCTGATCTAGTTGTTACTGCTGACAAAGCAGTAATTGTTGCTGTAAAAATGTCCTGACGTGCTGCATTATTAGCTACTTTTTGATAGAAATCCTTTAAATGATGGAACAGCATGATCTTTTTTGTGGAATTAATTGAAAATGTGTAGTATTCGTTCTGCCAAAATGAAACTTTAGATATACATACCGTCATGGAAAAGTAAGTGCACCCCATTTACAGTTTTGTCTTTTTTAATGTAAGTGAACATCAATATTTGATCTTCATTTAAATAGTATCTATTGGTAAAGCTGATCTAAATTAACAAAATACAATGGAAAAATTGACTTTGCAATAATTTATTCACTATAACCTGGTATAGGAGAAAAGCAAGTTGGAAACTAGATGGGTGGATAATTTGTTTGACAAAAAATGAACAGATTTGCCATTTCCTACTGTGGAAAAAGTAAGTACATTCTTGGCTTTAATAGCTGATATTGACTCCTTTGGCAGAAGCAACTTAAGGTAGCCCCTTTAACTGTCTACCAGTCTCTGCCGCAACTAGGAGAAAGTTTTTTTCCACTTTGCCATTCAGAATTCATTAAACTGTGCAATGTTTGAAGGGTTTCTTGCATATACACATCTCATTTCAAATCCCCCGTTTCAATGGGATTTTGAACCAGGCTTGACTTATTTTATCTGGGCTATTTCAGAGCAATCCTTCAGCCATTGTCAGCCATTCCTTGGTGGATTAACTGGAATGTTTAGGGTCATTGTCATGTTGCAAGGTCCACTTTTGGCTGAGCTTTAATCATCTGACAGATCTGTCATAGTATCCTCAAGCACCTTCTGGTACAATGATTTTTTTTTTGTGCATTCTGTGATGGTGAGCTGCCCATGCCCTGATGCAGCAAAGTAGCCCCAAAGCATAACATTTCCACCACCATGCTTAATAGTTGGTATCAGGTCCTTCTAGACAAATATTGTCTTTGGTTTTTGGCAAAAAAGTCTTTTTGTACTGAGGGCAAATAACTATATCTCATTTGTTCCAGATGTCCTGGTCAGGGCCTATGTGTTCGTGGGCAAGCTTTAGTATTTTTTTTTTTGTTTCCCCCCAGTACTCTTTCAGGACAGCAAAGGATTGCTCCTAGTACACCTCCCATGCATATCTAATTTGTGCAGCCTCTATGTAATGACAAACTTATGCACTTTGACATCAACAGTGTCAAAAAAAAATCCTTTTCTTTGTGTGCAGATGGGTACCTGGAGTAGGACAGAAAGGCCTGCATTGACTCTTTGCCCTTCATTGTTTTGTCTCAACTGCTCTCCCACCTTCCCTCTCTACTTTTGTCTCTGACCATCTCTCAGCCTTTCTCATACCCCATGATCTTTTTTCATCTTTCCAACTCTCTCCCCCTCTGTCTCACACTCTCCTTGTAGGTCCCATGATGAAATTATAGGGTTTATAGAAACTTTTAACATCTTGCATTCTGCTCTCAAGCTGAACTTTCTCAGGCAGCCTGGCTACAGAAGTTGGCAGTTGTTTTAAATCATTTCCATTTGTTGATAATCTTCTAGGCAGTGCAATGATTGATTTCCAGTTGTTTGCCGATCTTTTTAGATTCAATACCAGACTGATAGGCATCCATATCCCTCTTTCTCAAGGCCTCGGAGAACTCTTTAAATCTAGGTATGGTAATACCACACAAAGAGCAAGCAAAACTAAATGTCTGTACCTTTTGCGTATTTCTACATGCTGGACAATCAAAATGCCAGTCATTAGTTTCTCTTAAGATCCTTACCTGAGTGTACATACACCCAAACATGCAGTGTGGTCAGTGGGAAGATTTGTGTGCCTGGCTAACCCTGGGAATGGCTGTCTTCTGTCACCATCGAGGCAAGAGCTCATGTGGCTGCATCCTCGGAAAATGGGATTAGAATAAATCTTGTTCAGAAACTCACAGGAAAGAGACGCAGTAAAAAGCCCAGTTGGACCTTACTGAGTCTTTGTTTTCCCTTCCCATTTGTGTACTTTTCATGTTTTATGCTCAGAAATGTGGGTTAAGAAGCTAATATTGGCAAGGCAAGGAAAAGATAGGCAGCCTATCCACATGATTAGTGCTTAGCCCTCTCAAGCTGCAGACTCAGCTTAACTGACCATCTGCTAGCTGCTTTGAATTGTCACCTAAGGCTCATAATACTGAGATTGTTTCCCGCACTATTAATCGTAGAGGACTGTTCCACAACGTCTGCTTTAATAACCCGATAAGTATCAAGTTAGAACTGTTGCCAAAAAATACCTGAGACACTTCACAAATCCTAAGTGAGAAAACGTCACAAAAACATCAAGACTTGACATAACTTGATACACAAGTGCTATTTCAACGCATTGGTGCTGTTTTTGCCTATTTTATGAGTTGAGTTATGTCAAGTTTTAATGTTTTGTGAAGTTTTCTCACTCAGGGTTGACCAGAAAACTCAATCATGAAAAACAGCATCATTACCAGCATTGTTGTAATCAGCAGACCCAACTGGTCAAAAGTTATCGCAAACATCCCATGTATGCCATTGGGTGTGGCTGCAAGCTAACCCCCACCACCACCTGCCTATGGCAGTATTGCCATGCTTCAGCCAATTCTGACCAATCCAGCACTGCTTATTTCAACCTCCTAATCAACACTACTTGTATTGGAGATGTAGCTTGTCAAAAGATATCCCAAAAATCCTGAGTGAACGTTTGCATGACCACAGGCCTCGCCCCAAGCGCCTATGCCCTCAATTGTCTATGGATGCTTCACTGCTTATGCCAGCACTACTGCAGGCCACGTTCCAAATGCCAACGCCAGCACTGTATGCTACAAGCCATAGTATCCATTCCAGCGCTGCCTGTCCAAAAGGCACTCCCCAAGAGCCTATGCTCCCAGATGTCTATACCAGCACAACATACTACTACACGCTGAGTTAACACTGACAGTATGGAATAACCATGTATTGCTGTAATGGGTATCGTGGGTTCAAGCAGGCAGTGCTGGCACAGCCAATTGAAGCATGCAATGCTGCCAGTTGTTTGACTTGTCAAAGCTGCTTTTGCTTTCTCGTTAGTTAAGGGTGCATGGTGTGCCTGCTGGTATGAGTGCTTGATCCCACTCATAACTGCTTGCGGTTATATTTGTGGTTCAAGCAGGTTCCGTGTGGACCCCTATTGTTTTTGTCCAGATAGGTTTCTTATTATTCCTTTTCTGCCCTAATTATTATTCACACATACAAGTAAAGTTTTTTTGAAAACAAACGACGACACGTTGCCAATCTCTTCTTATCCTGCTGCTAGTTACACTCAAATACATCCTTAAGGTTTTGTCATAATTTTGTTTCAAACATGCTTTGGCTAGGTATTACTAAAATGAAGTAACTGGTGGGAGTAGATGGCCTCTTTCCTTATGGTTTATATATAATTGGGTGATGTACTTCGGGAACCTTTTTCACACTTAATTCAGCAATGAGTAATGTGTGGCTTCATTGTGTATGGAGCCTGGGGTTCAAGTCACGCAGCTGCTGCCCAGTGGGTGGTGCCATTAGTTTATACTATTGGGTCATTTACTTTGGGAACTTTCGGAAGTTTGAACATATTAGCCCTGTATTGTCATCCTTACATTGGCTACTAGTTAAGGCTCGCACTGACTTTAAAATACTTTTACTTACCTATAAGGCCTTGCATGGTTTGGCCCCAGAATACTTGA
>JAACJT020000105.1:19618088-19633547 GCA_009936485.2 Gymnarchus niloticus | reverse complement strand
TCATTCATATCAGCACAATGGGTCATTGTATAAATCATTGCATGCTAAATATAATGTACAATGAGCAGTGTATTCATTTGGCAGTTTGTTATTAAGTACATAAGAATAAGGAGCACCCCCCTATTCTGTATGGCTAATTGTAAATAATTACTAATTACAAGCCTTTATAAGTCTACCTCAGTGTTGCTGCAGGAAAACAATTGAGCAAGCAACAAATGTCAGAGCAAGAGATAGACGTGTCAGAATGTGTGGTGGAGGGGTAATAGGCAGGGGGTGTCAAAGGTGACTAAACATATCAAATGAGATCAGGGCTACCGTTGTTGACCATGTAATAAACCACGGCCTAAGCATGGCTGAGGCTGGACGAAGGGTCCAGCTGCAACTAAGCCGCACCTCAATGGCATCCATGATATGAACGTTCAGAAATGAAAATGGGTATTTAACCAAAATCCTGCACATTGCATATCTATTTTACTGTTTCTGTGCAAACTTGGTAATAACATCCTGTAATAAATATTTGTACTGGTGAATTCATGGATTCATGTTTGTGCCATTTCAGGATTGTACCATTTCCCCATTCTGGTGGCAGAGGCCCATTATTTATACCAGAACAAGACAGATCAATTGTTGACATGGTGAGGGCCAACAATGCGATTATACTTTGTGAAATCCGGAGCACCATTCTACAAGATGACACTACCTTTCAGAACATAACCTCTGTCAGTCTATCTGCCATAGATAGGGTGCTGAAGAGACATGCTGTAACAATGAAACAGCTCTAAAGGGTTCCTTTTTCCAGAAATAATGAGAGGGTGAAAGAGCAAAGGTTCCTGTATGTGCAGGTGCAGTAATATTTTTCCCTTCAAGATGTCAATGTAATTTGAGACCATACTTTAAACATACAGTTTTGTAACTTTTTCTTTGAGTGGTGTGTTACACTATTGGATGTTCATTTGCAATTAGATCTGATATGCCGATTTTTGCTTTGCGGAATGTGATGGAGCTGGAAGCAAGTGACCCTGCATACACATTTGTGTATGTGGATGAAGCAGGATTCAACCTGAGCAAAGTCAGGCGACGTGGCAAAAACATAATAGGCCATCGAGCCACAGTGGATGTGCCAGGCCCTTGTGGTAGTAACATAACCATGTGTGCTGCAATATCAGAGGATGGTGTAATCCACCACGTTCCCACCATCTGACCCTATAACACAGCTAGTCGCCTTCATTTCTTAGGAGCACTTTACAATGCTCTCATTCCTGAGAATGAGAGGGGAGTGGTGATACCTGATATGCCGCAATATATAGTTATTTGGGACAATATGAATTTTCACCAGTCCAACTTTGTCAAGGAATGGTTTACTGCCCATGAATGCATGTCTTTGAGTTCTTACCACCCTATTCACCCTTCCTAGCCCAACAAAGGAATTCTTCTCGGCGTGGAGGTAGCATACATATGGCCATCGGCCCCACAACCAGATGTTTCTACTGGGGGCAATGGATGCTGCTTGTGAAGACATCACCGTGGAAGCATGCCGAGGGTGAATGTGGCATTCAAGAAAGGTCTTCCAAGGCAGGGGGGAAGAAAAGACATCAGATGTGATTTTGAAGTGCTGTGGCCAAACAGAGAAGACAGGCTGGATGCTGAGATGGCTTGAAATTATAGTGGCATTGTATTTACAATACAGGACATCACTATGTTTTGTAATGTTTTTTTTCCCTTTAGTAAAAACAGATTTTGTTTCATGCCATCGTTTGGAAGTTATTTGAATGTATACTGGATTTTTTTTGCATATATCTATGTATATTTTACATTGACAACAAAATAAATGGTGTGCCTGGTTTTGGTTCAAAGCACATAGTGTTTTTTGGGGGTTTACCTATGCATTGGTCAAATGTGCTTTCTTTATGGGGACGATATTTTACTGATGACTTATTTTGTGTGTGTTTTGGAACATGTCAATCTTTTGGGCATTTTTGGTTCTCTTGCACTTGTGATAACTGCCTTTACAGCCTTGGGAAATGCACTTAGTGTTTTGAGACACACATTAACATTTTGGAAACTGTATCTTAACAATCGAGAAAAACTAAGAGCTCTCCTACACTCTGTAAGCATGGCTTGGTGTGGCAGTCATGTTGCTCCTAGAGCACAGGTCTTTGTGCTCCTGTTTTGTTAGTTTACCTCATTCTAAGTTCATCTTCTCTTTACTGTTACTCTACCCTCTTTGTATATTTGAGACTCCAGTACTAGCCTTCCATGTAGACATCAGCCCCAAATCTCAGCAGGTAACCGTTCCCTGAAGTATTCTGTATGACAGACATAGGGATTGTCAGGTATGAAATCTACCAGCACTCATGGAGTACTTTGCTTTAGGGTGTTTTTGCATCTGTGTATTTGTTCTTGTCATAATCTCTTGCCTAACAACTTGAATTATCATAGCGATTATGTTTTGTGCATCTAAGCATTGTATGCTTAGGTAACCTGTACTTCCTGGGTCAGCTTTATTTGAGGCTGATGGTCTCTGAGTTTCTAATATAATCTAATGCATACTGCACCCATCTGTGTTCATAACAAACATCGTTGTTTATGTGAATCTCCTGCAAAGCACAACCATCAGTTTCCATGCTTACAGGAAGACCAGGAATATGTTCAGAGGTATCACATTCCATTTCAGGGAACAGATGTATTCACCCAGCAAGGACCCATTATTGCCCCCGAATCACTTCAAGGGTAGACGAACTGCCACTGACTTCAGTTTATCACACCATTCTGGGAAAACTTTAGACACTGTAGGGTAAAAAATGCAAGGAATAAGGTTCTTTTCTAATACTTAATTGAACAGTGAGTGAACCTTTTGACCCTGGGGGTATCCTGTATGTATTCAGGTGCGGTCACATGGTTCCCAGTCTAAAGGAGCTGGTTGCTTGCCTTAACAACCAAGTGTACCTAATAAATTGACCACTGAGTGTGTTAGTGTGTTTGTATATTTTTTGACTGTAGAGTGGAAGGGTTTGCTTGGGTTTGTTCTGTCCTGGAGAGTCTGTGACACACTCGACTGTGTTGACCCCTTTAAGAGAGTGACTGGGGGCCGCTGTAGTCACAGCACCCATTAGTAGAACTACTTCCACTGCCATCTGAAAACATTTAATGTTTAGAACAAAATCAAGATGCAGTGGGCTACATCGATAAAACATTTACAAAAAAAGAGTTTTTTCATTCTACATCATTATCTAAGAGAAAGTGGTTTCTGAGCCATTAAGGAAATGTGGGTAAACGACCAAATACTAGTAATTTTTTATTGTGAATTTTGTGACAGTTGTTCTGAGTATACTGACCATGGTCCATCCTGAATGACAATAAATAGCATGTTTTTTTGGCTGTATAAGGAGTATAAAGCCCTCTAAATAAAAATTTTTTCAGCCTTCATGTCATACTTTCAGCCATGATGTCCTGCACCATTGGTGGCTTCTGCTTTTTGTCCCTAAAATGCAGGACAAGATATCCCTGCAAGGGGCCTTTAAGACCACAATATAAGCCGTGCGCAGCTAAACCCCTGTCACCTCGATTTCCGAGAAAGCTTCGAAGTTTTTTTTCTTATTAATTCATAAATCGCACAATGCAATGAATAGAAAAGGTAATGAATATTGCATTTGCCATTGCCTATAACATCAAAGGTCAGCCATTGTCTGTGCCACTGTGAGGTACCAGCACTTACGGGCTTGCTGTTTATCACCTTCTCCTTTGCCGCTGATGTGATTCACGATCCTCTTGTCACCTACTGCTGGTGTCTCAGATGAACTCCTTTTCCCATTTCATTAATGAGAGCAGGCTTGTGGTGGTGGTGCCAGGTAAACAACAACAGGAAACGCCCACTTATCAGCACTGGAACATATGGGAGAGACTAGGCCTATACAGAATAGTTCTTGGTAAACCTCACCTATTATGTGAATAGTGGTGTATTCTGAAGTTGGTGTGCATTGAAGGATGGACAGAATCTGAACACTGGAAACAAGTTAGTCTTTATGCTCAGTATTTACACTATAAATTAAAGAATACGGCAGGGTCAAAATGAATAACAAAGCTTACAAAATATGATCGGCATTTTTTATTACTTACCCATAAACACAATCTGCAATAATCACATAAGTATCTTCACATGTTATAATACATTTCTGCTTCTGGAAGCTTTTAATCTCAAAACCTTATTTATTGCTTTACATATGATTTAGCACATATCAGTCCCATGTCTTTTATAAATTGTTTTTGAATGCTTACATTATACACTAGAAAAATAGCCAGACTGAATGATACGTTTTGGTTATCCAAATCATTTTTCTTTCGTACATTTGTCTTCTCCAAATTTTAGCAGCAGTTCATGTTAGAATTGTGATAACACTTGTAGAGACTCACAGCAGTTACTGGGTTGCAGATTTCTGTGAAATCTCTCTGTGGTTTCATGTTAAGTGCCAATAAAAAAAGAGGCTGTAGCTATCTTGAGTGCCAGCTATTTGTTCTAGATATTTCCCTCTACACTTCATAAAAGCATCATTGCATTCCAAAAGCGTGGCCTATTAACTTGCTTAAAACACTTCCAAAGGTAGTTTGAGTAATTTGAAATTTCTGCAATGTGCATAGCTAAAAATCTTAAAATCACAATTCCAAAATACATAAACCTGAACAGCTGAAACACGCAATCAAATTGGTACTCAAACTAGCAAATGCATTTCTTGAACTAACCTGAGCTGTATAAGCTCCCCACTGAACAGATTAAGAAAAATTAAAAATTCATCAGGTCTTTGACTTTCTTAAAATGACAGGGTGCCTCGTGCACTTTATAGTAATCTGACCTGTACGTATTCCACGACTCTCTGTGTCCAAAATTAAACTAATTAGCTAACTGTGCATTGGCATAGCAAAAGAAAACATTTCTTAGTGTTTGACCTAATGAGATGATAAGTGGTAAAAGACCTTAGGGCCACAGATTCAATTAAGTTACTGAGCTTTTTTTTACAGATCTGCCAGCATGAGATCTAAGAATAGGTTGATTGTGTGGTGAACTATCAAGATTAGCCTGTACTAGTGGGATGGTGCATAGAATTGTGTCCAGAGTGACTGACGATTCAGAATCATGACATCGACTTTCCGCACTACTGCTGTGAGGCAGAGAGCCCTTTTTCGTGATCAGCTTCATTGTGCTCTGTAGCTCCCCGAATTACGCCACCGGATGATGTCAGACTCTCTATATCTCACGACTCATCAACACCGAAGTACTATTTCTGGCCTCTGAATCTTTCTCTGGACATTGAAACGGATTCACTGCACATAACTCATTCTCTGAATATCTAAGCCCAGACAGATTATTGTTTACCTCATCAAAAGAATCAACGGGCAGGAAACTGATATGCATAATTATATTGCAGTGCACTACCTTAAGGCTGCAGTCATCTGTCAGCTTGTATGCATTGTTCTGAAGCTTACTGTCTTTCACAGAATGGATCACTGGGTCCCATTTATCAGCAAATTTCTTTTTCCCTCTTCCAGTTTTTTTCACAATGAGGACCTTGTCTCCTATGTTCAGGTACGTGCCCTTGGCCTTTCTGCTATAACCTTTAACTTGATTGTCTTGCTCTTTGGTAGCATGTTTCTGTGCAAAGTTGACTGCCTCATAGAGGTACGGCATAAATTTAGTATCGACCATGATCAACAATCACAAAATCCCACAACATGTTTGAATATCACATCAAAGAGACCCTGTTGTCTCATCTATGGTCATGTTATATGCAGATGTCAATGTCTGTATCTTCTCAGCCGTTTATGCTTCTCCTGAAGTTGGAGAGGCCAAAGCGTAATTCCTGGGTCTGTCTGCTCATGTAATAGTTTAACTCCTTCATGCATGAATTATGACTGGCTGAGACAACATTTTTTATTTTGTTCTTTTATATTCTTTCAGAATTAACAAAAATATATTCTGAAGTGATTTTACTCCAGTTGTCCTTTTTAAAAAGATGCATGTATTGTACTGCATGTATTTGAATACTTCATTGCAAGTAACACAGATCAGATTACTACTGAGTCTGACAATCGATCACAATTAAAACCTTGGCTCTTTTTTTGCAACGTTCCCTAAAAAGGATTCCATGCAACTTTTAATTTGGAAACAATCCATAAATTAAATAAGGGGAGTTAAATAACTATCCAATACAGTAGTAAGCACGATGCATGAAGGAGTTCAGCAGTCCTGCTAAGAGAACACTTTCAAAATTTGCTCCTTTATCAGTGTAGATTTGTTCAGGAACAGTGGCAGTTCTGGAGGGTGGCCAGCCCTGACCCCCTTCAATGCCCCCCCTAGATATAACATAGGGTTCGCCTGAAATCGAATACTTACACATACAGTCGATACTGAATTTCGTAAGAAGCATCGATTGTTAATCTAATAAGTACTTTGTATATGCATGAGAAAAGTACTCAAGCACTCAGACATACTGTGATTGCCATCTGGCACATTACTGGACCTGGATCATAATATCATAGCTCGACCCTCGCGAAACTTTGAAGAGAAGAGCTTACCTCAGCGACAGTGGCAATGGTGTTTCAGAACATTACTAAAGAAATACCTAGCGATTCCCCCCTACAAAAATGTACTCTTAAAATGTACCCTGGTTAGTGTTAGTAGTTTATAGTAGCATGCCTTCAAATAAAGGCTTCACAGCTGTACAGAGCTTAAATTTAAATATTTTATATTCATATGATTTTACGTAAAATATAATGGTACTGTACATTTTATATAATTACAGATCATTTTCATAATTTTTCTCAATAAAAATATAAGCCTATATAAATATTTCCAATTGGTTTTTCAACATTAGCTGCCCTGGGAGTTTCTCACATTTAAGCAATTATTAATTTTAATTTTTTTGGAAATAACCAAACTTTAGCCAAGACGTTCTTTATATTTGCAGATCCAGTGGTCTTGTGGGATAGCGTAGTGTCCACCAGCTGTACATTTGGAATTTCACTGAATTCATAGTATATCATTTGGCTACTGCTCACCTGCTGGCTCATCCATACTTGGTTTAATGACCATAGTTTGCATACTGAATTTAGCATATTACATACAGCAGCAACCAAGTATGCGATTTCGGATACAACTTTACTTGTGAAGTGTCATTGTATACCAGTGACACTACGCATTATTCGGTGGTACCTGACAGCTGACCAGCTATTGGTTATCTTAATAGCATGGCAAGGTGTAGCATGGCACCAGCCTGGCACCCCTACTTGAAATGGTCTACTACCGCCACTGTTCAGGAAACTTGTGTACACAAACAACATGAACCCATAATTTCCCCCATATGTGTAACAGTTTGGTTTGAGCATGGTAAACTCTGTATAGTGGTTTGTCAAAACAAGTACAACTACTGAGTTTTGAGTACTGAGTATCCTTGCAAGTTCAGAAATCAATGCAAATTAGTTGCACTGGGTCAGTAGTTATATTTTCTAATGTGGTCCAGGCCATAATACATCTCTATCAATGTTTAACATAATCCCTGACTTCATGGTCCGTTTTGGGCCAAAAAATGCTAGATGTTTAAAATTCTTTATATTTCAGCATCACTGATTAAAAAATATATATTTATATACATCTTGAGAAGAAAGTTGCAATGCTTCATGAAAAAAGTCACAATATTTTGAGAATTAAGTGGTAATAATTTCAACCCAGCTACTGGGGATACACAAACCAGTGTATTTCTTCGTGCCTTTACCAAGCCCGGAAAAATGGGGAGGGTTACATCAGGAAGGGCATCTGGTGTAAAAATTTTTGCCAAATCAAATATGCAAACAGCAATACAGATTTCCATACCGGATCGGTCGAGGCCTGGGTTAACAATGACCGCCACCAGTACTGATAGGTAACAGAGTGCTGGTGGAAATTGAGCTACTGTTGGCTGAAGAAAAAGAAGAGGGGGAAGGCATGTCCAGAGGCAGGAGGAGAGGAGGAAGGTTAGGAGAGTGGAAGTGAGGGTAGGAACTTTGAATGCTAGCAGTATGACCGGTAAAGGGAGAGAGCTGCTGATATGATGGAGAGAAGGAAGGTTGATATATTGTGCGTACAATAAACCAGATGGAAGGGGAGTAAGGCCAGGTGTATCGGAGGGGGGTTCAAATTGTTCTACCATGGTGTGGATGGGAGGAGAAATGGTGTAGGGGTTATCCTAAAGGAACAGTATTCCAAGAGTGTTTTGGAGGTGAAAAGAGTGTCAGACAGAGTGATGAGTATGAAGCTGGAAATCAAAGGTGTGATGATGAATGTTGACAGTGCATATGCCCCGCAAGTTGGGTGTGAGATAAATGAGAAAGAAGAATTCTGGAGGGAGTTGGATGAAGTGGTGGATCGTGTACCCAAGGGAGAGAGATTGGTGATTGGAGCAGATCTCAATGGGCATGTTGGTGAAGGGAATAGAGGGGATGAAGGGGTAATAGGTAGGTATGGTGTCAAGGAGAGGAATGCAGAAGGTCAGATGGTAGTGGATTTTGTGAAAAGGATGGACATGGCTGTGGTGAATACGTATTTTAAGAAGAGGGAGGAACACAGGGCGACGTACAAGAATGGAGGAAGATGCACACAGGTGGATTATATCCTGTGGAGGAGGTTCAGTCCGAAGCAGATGGGAGACTGTAAAGTGGTGACAGGGGAAAGCATAGTTAGGCAGCATAGGATGGTGGTCTGTAGGATGACTAAACATAAGGTGTATGGCGAGTTTTATGATATGCTGAACACTAATGAAGGACAAAAGGACATGTGCCGATTGGCTAGGCAGAGGAACCGAGCTGGGAAAGATGTGCAGCAGGTTAGGGTGATAAAGGATAACGTTGGAAATGTACTCACAAGTGAGGTCCTGCGGCTGCTGACCGAGGTGACGGAGATCATGGCACGGGAGAACGCAGATCCACTTGTAGACTCCCCACCTCTCGCCACCTATCTGCTGGGGAGTGAACCAGCGCCTGGCTGTGGTCTGCCTACCAGTACGGAGGTCCTAGCCTCCTCTCGGAGCAAGAAGTGCAGGCGCCGGAGACATCCTGAGGAGGCCACCTGCGCCCCACCTGAGCTGCAGGTCGTGGGCCCGGAGAGGGTGGCTGCCGCATCCAAGCTCCAGGCTTTGGGGAGGCCCGCCGTGCCCGAGCCCCAGGCTGCTGGCCCAGAGAGGGTGGCCGGGCTCGAGCTCCGGGCTCCAGGGAGGTCTGCCTTGACTAAGCTCCTGGGTCCCAACCCAGGAAGGGCTGCCCCGCCCTCTTGCTCGGCATCCGGTCTCATCAGGACCATCAAGTGTGGCCACCCCATGCTGAATCCTGTCCACCGGCGCCTCCTCCTCCAGTCGTCCTTTGTCCTTCGTTGGCGCCCCCTGCTGAACCCTGTCCGCTGGCGCCTCTTCCTCCAGTCGTCCTCTGTCCTTCGTCGGCACCGCCTCCTCCAGTCGCCCTCCCTCCGTCGGCACGCCCAGCTGAACCCTGTCCGCACGGTGCCACCTCACAAAGTCCTCTGTCGTTCGTCAGCACCGCCTCCTGAAGTCCTCTAGTCGGCGCCCACCTGACCCCATGGGTGCCACCAGGTCGAGGTGGGTCAACCCTTGGGACGCCCCTCCAGAGGACCTGGAGTGGGACCCCGTGGGCCTTGTCCTGAGCCCGGCTCCTTGGGTCCGTGCTGGGGCTCCACCTAGGACCCAGCCCAGAAAGACCTCGGTATGGTTGACAGGGTTGAGGGAGGGGTAAAAGGTGGACTGGCTGTGTCTCCATCTCGAGGAGAGGGAGGCGAGGGCATGCGGTGTGAAGCAACTGCTGGGGACCGGTTCCCACGTCGCCCTCCAGCTTCGGTCCCTGTCCTGCGATTCCCACGGCGCCTCCCGGCCCCAGCTCCACGGGTCTCTCAACGCCACCTGAGGCTGTTGGATCATCAGACCGTCGACGGCCTCGCATTCCTGGCCTGGCAGCCAGGGGATCCCCCGTCCAGCCCTTTGTATTACGCCCCAGTTTTGGTCTCGTGTTCTGCCGTTGCCGTTCCTTGGCCTGTGTCCCCTATTGTCCTCTCTTGTCTGTCTCTCTCTGTCCATGTGGTCCTTCGTGTCTGTCTTGTCCGGTTGGTTGTCGTGTGTCTCCCCCTGGCTGTCCCTGGTTTGGCCCTGGTCAGTACGGTGTCCCTAATGGTGTCCGGTGTTTGGTCTGTTTTGGTCGTGTTTTTGTTTTGCCCGGGTTGTTTTCTGTGCTCTTGCATTGTGTCAGTCCTTGGTCCTGGTGTCCGGCCCCCCTCAGATTGTATGGCGTGCCCAGGGGGCACGCATTTGGGGGGGGGGGTTACTGTTACGTCCCGCCTCCCTGACCCTCTATTTCCTTGGTGTGTCCTAAATGGGACACACCTGTTTTGCGTTTTCCGTTTCGTTAGCTCTCTTTAAGAGAGCTTTCCTGTCCTGTTAGTTTTGCTGGTCGTTAACGTTGCCTCTGTGTGAGTTCCTGCTTGGATCCCAATGGATAATAAAAGTTTGTGTTCCCCTGCATTGGAGTCTGGTCCACTTCATAACAGAAGGTCAGTAGGACTAAGACAGAATACATGTGTCAATGAAAGGGAGGACAGCGGAATAGTGAGGATGCAGAGAGTAGAGTTGGCAAAAGTGGATGAGTTTAAATATTTGGGGTTAACAGTTAAGAGTAATGGCGAGTGTGGAAAAGAGGAGAAGAGAGTGAAGGCAGGGTGGAGTGGGTGGAGAAGAGTGTCAGGAGTGATTTGTGACAGACAAGTACCAGTAAGAGTGAAAGGGAGGGTCTACAAGACAGTGAGACCAGCTATGTTATATGGGCAGGAGATGGCGGCACTGATGAGGACAGAAGGCAGAGCTGGAGGTGGCAGAGTTAAAGATGTTAAGATTTGCATTGGGTGTGATTAGAATGGACAGGATTAGGAATGAGTATATTAGAGGGTCAGCTCAGGTTGGACGGTTTGGAAACAAAGCCAGAGAGGCGAGGTTGCGTTGGTTTGGACATGTGCAGAGGAGAGATGCTGGGTATATTGGGAGAAGGATGTTGAGGATGGAGCTGCCAGGCAAGAGGAAAAGAGGAAGGCCAAAGAGGAGGTTTATGGATGTGGTGACAGAGGACATGCCGGTGGTTGGTGTGACAGACCGGGATGCGGAGGACAGGAGGAGATGGAGACAGCTGATCCACTGTGACAACCCCTGATGGGGGCAGCCAAAAGAAAATGAAGTGGTAATAATTTCAAAAATAAAGCTGAAATGATTTTGAGAATAAAGCTGTAATCCATCCATTTTCTATACTGCTTATCCGTCAGGGTCACGGGGAAGCTGGAGCCAATCCCAGCTGACTTCAGGCGAGAGGCAGGGTACACCCTGGGCAGGTCGCCAATCCACCACAGAGCCAATAAAGTTGTAATGATTTCGAGAATTAAGTCACAATGTTTTGAGAATTAAAGTAAATTGTAATGTTTTGAGAATAAAGTGGAAATGATTTGGTGAATAATGTCGCAATGCTTCGACAATAGATGGGTAATGATTTTGAAAATAAAGTCACAATAAATTTGAGGATAAAGTTGCCATGTTTTGAGAATAAAACCATGCATAATATAAAGAATAAAGTTGCAATAAAAAAAAAATAATATAATGTTTTAGGAATAAGACTGAAATGTTTTGAGAAAAAGCCACAATTTTAACAAGATGAACATGCATGTGATACCGCTGAGAAATGGCTGAATTTTAATATTGGTTTCACAAACAAAGAAATACTTAATCTTCTTGTAAACCAGCACCAGATTGTCATTATGTTGAAAAATTGTTCCGTGTGGGGGAGGGAGTTTTGACATAAAACTATTTTGTGAATAAACCATGCAATAGAAAAAAAAAATCCTCCTTGTCGTCGAGCCTGGGGGCTGTAGAAGCCAGATAAAACACAGGCAAATAACAAAAAAGATTTTTCCTTTTAATTAAAATGAAAACATCACCAGTGATACACAAACTTAGAACAATGTTTACAGAGACAACTACACACTTGAGCAGTGTGAATAAATGCACCCAGAAATGACTTGCAAGTGGTTGCTCCCAGCTGCAGACTTTATCAGGGGCTCAGTAGAAATACCCAGTCTCCTCGCCTCTCTTCTATCAAAGCTATCATTAAGATCAAGCTAGCCGACAAACAGTGGAACTGGCCTGTACCATTTGTTTGGCACAGGTAAACCAACAATTGATGCACAGATTACCATAACACTTCAATGTAAAAATTTCATTTTTGGATGCAGAATGGCCGATCAACACATTGAATCATGGTGGTGCATCTTGAGTAAACAAAGTGGGCAGTTTTGGATGGACATTTTTCAGAATCTCAGAGATGATGGACATATCTCTGGTAACTTTTTGCACAAAAATTTGGTACACTTCTGCTTCCTCTACTTTCTCCAGTTATATAATCTAACCCTTTTATTTATAGTTTATTAATGAACCAATGTGATGTAAAAATTAAGATTCCTAATATTAAAATTTGCCGGTGATGTATTTTTGAGTGTTAAATCTCTTAAGGATGGAAAAATACATTATGCAAATTTTTGGTGTTTTTACAGAAATGCATATTATTCATTTGTATGCAGGATGAACTGAATGACATTGTCACGTCCATGCTAAGCCAGCCACGCCCAACATACCATCATTCCTCATCTGCTAAATTTTTAAGTTTGCTGTTTGCAATCTGGCTGTTTTTAAATTGCCTCAAGTTCCCCTGTTTCACTGCAAGGCAAAGAGTGTTAGCCATCTTACTGACTGTTTTGTCCAATCCTGTCCTGTGTATGACCATGGTTTGTTCCTGACTCTGGTTTGGTTGAAAGCTTTTGAATTCTGGTTTTGATGTATTCTCTGTGTTTTTGCTTTTCTGGACTCTGATCTTTGCATCACATTTTGGATTTATTTACCCAGTTTTCTGAACCTTCTGTGTATTGACCTCTTGCCTATTTTTTGGACCAATGAGTATTGTGATTGTCCCTTTATTGAATACCATTATCTCTGCACCTGGATTCATACGTACTATTCATATCAGATACCTTGCCTAATCATGAATCCAGCGGATTCAGCAATGACAAGAGGAATGGCCCTCCAGGACATCACAAACAGCTTTGTAAACCTAAACAATGTAATCGCTTCTTGGCTGAATTCGCCATAGAATTTCATAAAGTGTTGCCGATAGAGGATAGTGTGACGCAGGGCTGATAACAATATTTTGTTGGGGCCTGAATTCTCATATTCAAGAGGAATTGGCATTTCTGGGAGGGGAGGGTAACTGAGAGGAATTTATCAGACAGGCAACTGGCATTGATGACTCATTCCAGAATGAAGAGAGGATTACTCACAGTAACATGTCTCCTAAGGTAAAATATGTAACACCTGCTCCTGTGACATTGAACTCTGAATCCCTGACATTGAGAAGAGTTCCTCTCTCCTGTGAAGAGTGCCAAAGAAGATTAAAACATTGCCAAAGCCAGTACTGTCTGGAAGCAAGACACCTACATTTTGAATTCCCTGTTTGCCCTGTAAAAGTTAGAGACTGATCCGAAGCCTTGGTGTGAACTTCAGACCTGTTCATTGTTTCCAACAAACAGTTTATAGCCCAGTGCTCCTGCACTGTGGTTCTGTTACCCTGTCGGTGACGACATTGATTAGCTTTGGTTCCACTGGGAATTTCACTGCACCAAATGGCCTAAGAAGCAGAAAGTTCCTTTTTTGGAGCTCAAATCTTTCCTACTGAGAGTGCCTTTGATGGTTGGCCTAGGACCTGGGCCTATACATTACCAGACTAGCCCGCTGGAGGTGCATGTTGGGGTATTCCAGACAAAGGCTCTGCTCCTTATCATGTCTTCACCAGGAGATCCATTAGTTCTGGGGCACCCATGGCTTCATGATCATGATCCCTCCGTATCCTGGAGAATGGGGGAGATAGGGGCCAGGGGAGATGCTTGTAGGGCTTGTTGTTTGCATCTGCCTTGTAGGGCCACCCAGGTGGAGAGTCCAAGGGCCACTCTCTCAGCCCAGATTTTGACAGATTACCTGGATTATACTAATGTCTTCAGTCCTGCCAAGGCAGCCACTCTAGCCCCTCATCATCCTTGGGATTGTGCCAACAATTTACTACCTGGGATATCTCCCCCTAAAGGCTGAGCCTACCCCTCGTTGATCCCAGAGATGAAAGCTATGGACTGGTATTTCAAGGACACCCTTGTTTTTGGGATTATCTGGCCCTCGACCGCACCCACGGCCTCAGGATTTTTCTTCATTGGTGTTATAAATGGTCGAGTGGTCATAGGCTCCAAAATCCAGAGGAGGCAGATATATCCCAATCGTACCAACACTTATATTCTGTCCTCACCTGAATGTACAAAAATACTTCATTTAAAAAAAAATGGTGGCTGAGTGGGTAGCACATCTGCCTCACAGCGAGAAAGTTCTGGGTTTGGTCCTTGCTGCCAAAAGGGGCCTTTCTGTGCAGACTTTGCATGTTCTCCCCATGCCTGCATGAGTTTCCTCTGGGTACTCTGGTTTCCTCCCACATTCCAAAGACATGCAGGACAGGTCAATTGGCTACTCTAAATTGCCCATAGGTGTGAGTGTATATGGGTGTTCATCTTTGTCTTGGCCTTGCGGTGCACTGGCAACCTGCCCACGGTGTACCCTGCCTTTCACCTGAAGTCAGCAGGGATTGGCTCCAGCTTCCCCACAACCCTTACAGATAAGCAGCTGAAGATGGATAGAAATAGGGAAAAAAACAAACCAAAGGGACACTCCAGCTGCTCAATCTTAAACACTGCATTACTCACAAGTCAAACCCCCCCATAAGTCTCCACAGGGATTATATAGAATACAGCTCCTCCACCTGAGGAAATTAACCCAAGCCATTGAACATTTACAATACAAATATTTAAGTTATTAAATGTACAATTTTAAAATTCAATTATATTAATCAATCTATAAAATCTACAAAAGCTAAACAACACCAATTTTCATTATAGCACACAATAATCCCCCTAGAACTTGATATTTCCCAGCACACTGTAAACATCCCTCTCACACAAGCATATTGGTAACATCCTTCCAATTACCACAAATACACCTGCAAAGCAAAACTCCCTATGCTGCCTGGGCCTTATTGGACTCCTGGTGCCAAAGGGAACAACTCCAATATGTATCTGGTGGGCTGGGAGGGCTATGATCCGGCGAAGCATTCCTGGGTCCCTGCATGGGATATTCTGGACCTGTTATTTATATAGTGCTTTTAACACGAAGAACTGTCACAAAGCGCTTTACATAGTCCCGGGCCCACAGTCCCCATAGAGTAAGCCAAAGGTGACAGTGGCAAGGAAAAACTCCCTCAGGAGTAAGAAACCTTGGGAGGAACCAGACTCAAAGGGGAAGCCCATCCTCC
>JAACJT020000105.1:19588831-19617988 GCA_009936485.2 Gymnarchus niloticus | reverse complement strand
CCTTTCGTTCCTAACACATTACCCAGTCCATATCAGTATAGACATCCAGCATGATTTTTCTTCCCATTGAGATCTGAAGTGTTTTCGAAGTGTTCCTTTAATTTTTTTGAACAGTATACATTCCTCATTTGTGTTGACAGTTGAACATTGAAGTGCACACAGAACATTTTGTGCGTGTAACATTGTTTGCTTCTACAAAGGCCAAGGCTAGTGTAAGGTATGCATCCAATCAATCACAAGTTACTTTCTTTTGAAAATAAATTAATCTCATCCCAAAAGTACATTTCATACCACTAATTATTCAATTTGATTCCATTCAATTTATTTTTATAGCGCCTTTAACAAGAAGCACTGCCACAAAGCGTTTTACATAGTACTGCGCTCAGGGTCCCCAGAGAGTAAGCCAAAGGTGACAGTGGCAAGGAAAAACTCCCTCAGAAGGAAGAAACCTAGGGAGGAACTAGACTCAAGGGGGAAGCCCATCCTCCTCTGGCGGGCACTGAGCAGGGCAAGGTCATTAATATAAATATGAACAAAACAGTAGAACAGTCAGCAGGACAACAGGGTATTGGAGGATGCAGTCAGGTGATCAGGATTGAAGAGCAGGTTCAGTGGCTCAGAAGGCAGGAAGCCAGTCAGTGTGGAGAGGTGAAGCAAAGGGAGGGCACAGTGGGCCAGCAGACGATACGGGGATCTCTTGAATCCAAACCTGCGAAGGGATCACCCCAGAGAGGGGGGTGGAGGGGAGAAAATGAGCTTGAGCCGAGAAGCAATTGAAGGCGGCAGAATAATTGCACCAAAACAGCAAAAGCCCTGGCATAACTATATATGGCAGCATAGCTATGAAGGAGAGGCCGGTGGAGATATAGGCATGATAGGCATCAGGAATCCTTGAACACCACCATTCCAACAACACACAGAACATGCAAAGCAGGAGTGACAGCACTGACAGAATACTTCATCCAAAGCCAATAGCCCTGATCCCCACCCAGCTCTACATCTCAGACTATAGCCTAGTTGGGGAGTGACTAGCTACCTAAGGTCTCTGTAAGCTAGACTAAAGAGGTGTGGTTTAAGCCTAGACTTAAAGACAGAGAGTGAGCCAGAGTCCTGCACTGCTGCTGGAAGACCATTCCACAGCTGCGGAGCTCTGTAGGAGTATGCTCTGCAGCCCAACATAGCTTTTTACACTCAAGTATGCAGGCTGCTCTTGAGTCACCTTGTGCACAATGTTCAAAAAGGAGCAGAAAATAGGTGTCATGAAGGGACAAAAACCTGGAAGAAGTGTCCTGGTGTGTGGTAGGATAAGGGAGAGGGGAGTACATAGTAGACAGGGAAGAGGTAGGTATGGAGGGAAGGGAGGTCTAAGGCATCCAAGAGAGTCCAGTGAAATATGGGACACTGTTGTAGACCATGTAGTCAACCATGGCCTGAGTATGGCTGAGGCTCCGCGATGGGTACAGGCTGACTTTGTGGACATCATGGCTGAGGCTTGCTGAGGGTGGGTGTGACAGGCAAAAAGATGTTTCCCTCTGGACTTTGGGGGACATGATTTCAGGTGGGATATAGTTGTAGTGATGTGACCTGGCAGAGAGGAGGGACTTTATGCCCCATGAGGCATTTAATTCATATTATACAATCTCAGTTTACCCTAGGAGTGCAGTAAAACTGTATTTACACTTCTGTCCTTGTGTAAATATCATCTGCTCACTCTTCTTGTTTTCATTTCTTTATTGTTCCAATATTTTTTTCTTCAGTATTGTAACCACATTTGCTTCTGTTTCATTTCTAACTTTAAATTGTATGAATGTTCTGTTTTTCCACATTTTTCTGAACATGTTTTCACATTTATAATGAACGTAATACCCTATACACAGTCAGCATGGTTTTGCTAGGAAAATGTAGCATCTTTTCAGTGTACGAGCCACGAAAGCATTACAAGCATTTGGTGACAGTGTTGTGGTGATTGATCAACTCAGTGTTTTGATGCATGTGTCTAACATTTTGAGTGTTTTAGGGTTACTTGCACAGATGCGTTACGGTTCTGAGAAATGCTTTGTCTCTTCCGAGAGTGGTGTTCTGAGAATGGTGGTCTCAGAAGTAATTCAGAGAAACAAATATTTTGACACATTTTATTGCAAGTAAACATTACAAAACATTTTTTGTATTATGTCATAGTACAGTTCTGGCCCAGACATCCAAAGTAAATTTAGAAGCAAGCAGTAACCAGAGAGGTTTAAATGGTGGGTGGAGGAGCGTCACATGACATCTTGCTGAGATCTAACTAGGTCACTGGTCCTTCAGCACTGCGTGTCTGGGGGCCAACACTTCAACAGATCTCATTAATGGCATTCTGTAATTACTTTTAAGGGTACTGAAAATTCAAGGTTGCCCCACCCCATATCCTCTGACACATCCCTTGTTATGTATCCTGTTTCTTTGGAAACATTTTGCTCTAATTTCTTCCTTCATATTTGGCTTCTGTTTCTGGGTTACATGAAACATGTATGTTTCCATAGATATAGCCTGTCTATGTCACCACGATTAGCTCAATGCTGAAGATCTGAAGAGCGCGTGCTTTGAACACCTTTGATCTTCAACTAATGTCAATGGAATTTTTGTACTTTGACTCAAGAATATGGAAGTGGACTGCAGTAATAGAGTAGAGTTTGGACTTAACCCTAACCTAACACTAACCCTAGTATATGAAAATGGACTGCAGTAGTGTGTAGAGCTTGGACTTAACCCGAATCTAACCCTAACCCTAGTATATGAAAATGGACTGCAGTAGTGTGTAGAGCTTGGACTTAACCCGAATCTAACCCTAACCCTGGTATATGAAAATGGACTGCATTAGTGTGTAGAGTTTGGACTTAACCCTAACCTAACTCTAACCTTAGTATATGAAAATGGACTGCAGTAGTGTGTAGAGTTTGGACTTAACCCCAACCCTAATCGTAGTATAGTAAAACACATGCTGAGACAAAAACCTTGAAACTAATGAACTTCCAGGCCACTCCTAGGCAGTACCTACCAGGCCTGGGGAAGTAGTACTAAGGCTTATATATGCCTTGCCGGGAGTAGATTAATTGATGTTTTCTGATCTACAGGGATACAATTTAACCCAGAAGAAGTGCAACTATGTTCATTTAAATTTCAATTTTGGCAGCTTAAACAAAACCACATTTAATATTACTTCTTATAATGTTAATGTTTCTTTCCTTACCTCCAAATGAAGGAAAAACTCATTGTCTGACACAATGATCTTCTCAGATTAAAAAAATTCAGAAAGTTTCTGCCAAACAATAAAAAACACATTAATTCACCTAAGCAGTCTGCCCACTAAAACTGATACCATGATCACTGTCCTCCTCCAAATGTGTTAGTTTGTCAGTTCTCACTGGTTGATGTAAATGAAGAGGAGTGGGGGGGTTGGGTGATTCTTATCAGTTGACCTGTGTCCTACAAGAAGCTGAAATATGGCTCATGGGATGATTTGTGGCCTGCCAGACCGACCCCTTCAAGCTGTCTCATCTAATTGTTTTATGCTTTGCTCAGGAACCTTTCCTGACATCTAGGATTAGAACATTGTGTCGATGGACTGGCCTTTTGACCTTTGACATTTCTCTTTTCATGAGTGCATTATAGTGGCTCAGGAGGTAATATTGTTACAGGGTCGGGGGTTTAAATCCCAATTCTTCTGGATATGTGTGGAGTTTGCATGTTAGGTTAATTGGCGTCTCTGACTTGCCCATACTTTGTGACTGAGTGTCTGTGTGTGTGTCTTGTGTGTCCTGCAGCCCCATTCACAATAAGCAGTTGCATGGTGCACTGATGAGTGTGACACATTTACTGCTGTAGAATGCAATATGGCCATCAGCCGAATGTTCAACCTGGGTTTTTAATAATGGGATCTGATTTCAGACACTGCTTCATCTCACATGCAGGTAAAGGAAATGCTTCTTCTTTTTTACACTTAGGATTTTGGTTCTATTTCGTGCTCCAAGCTCTGACTGTCTCAGGATATTCCATGAAGATTAATCCCCACACAGTTAAAATGATGAGATGATTTGGTAGATTCTACAGAGTGATCTGAAATATGAGGTAAGCAGAAGGGGTATCCATGCTTCTTCATATGTAGGAAGAAGTAAAGGGTGGATTGAATCACCTGTCGCTGCACATGCCCAGTAGCATCAAGTGTCTGCAAGCAGGAGAGAAGTAGGAGCTGGCTAAGTGGTGAGGCATTGCCAAGATGCTTAGGCACTCTGACCAATAAAATGAGGGAGCTTTAAGTGACTCAGGTAAATCAGTCATATGAACCAACAGTGGAAATGTCACCATGTGACCAAAAACTTCCTAACAACGCTAACATCACTGAAGCAGGAGTAGGAAGAAATTTGATTCCACTACGATTTTTCTTTCCCTGCTCTCTTACCCTGAAGCTGTCGCCCCCCACAGCTTGACTCCGGATTACATAGTCAGGACCTGCTCTCCAATCGTACAATTCTCTCATACCATCCTTTCCTCGGAAACTGTGAAAATCATTTCTCATACTGAACAATGTTTTCTCGTAAGGCGTTGAAAGCACACAACAATGCTGATTCATTTTTATATCGCTTGGTTTCAGTCGTACTCCGTGGGGTGTTTGCCGTCTCCATGGTGACTAAGAGCCGAAGGCACCGTGTGCGCGTCCTTGGCTCTCCAGGCACCAGTTAGAGCGGAGTGTGGAACAGCAGGATGAAATCCTACTGTGTGGGATGAATGGGATGGCTGACCTATGACCCCGACAGACCTGTTAGTGCAGGTAGAGCCACACGGCTGCCATCAGGTGCTCGTCACACGCTTGGACGAGGGCAGAAAAAAGGAAGACTAAGAGAGCCCTCAGGGGATTAGAAATGACTGATTGAGCCTTTTTTTTTCCACACGTTAGAAATCAATAAGGGGGAAAAGGTTCTTTCACCTCACACTAAGCTGTGAGGGGAATTACCTAAAAGTTGTGTGCATCCGTGTGTGGGCCAAATTTAGCACTAGTACACAAGAAGAAGACTTAATCTGGTACAACACACAACACAAACCACACATAAAACCCCGAAACACAAGCACATTAAACATCAACAAAATTCAATCTGATACCCTAGCAGTCACATATTCAGAAGTACTAACCACAGATAAATGTACAGTTTTTTGGACAGTCTAACGCGTTATCAACATTTAGCTGATGAGGGTGTCACAGAATGGGAGAAAACCCACCCTTCCTGCCAGATTATTCACACACGTGTGAAGCCTAAGGTCTCCAGTGGCTCCAGGTTAAGCAGTTCCAGTTTTGACTCGTCACGCTGACTCAGCGTTGCCACCCTGCACTGCCAGCTGTAGGCTCCCTCCTTTGTGACCTCAGTGCCTGGCACAGGTTATGTTCCCTGCCAACATACTTGCAGTGCAGCTCTCTCTACCTCTGTCTACCTATTTAAACACCTGTCACCATGCAGCTGCTGAAGACCGGGAGGCAGATTGCCGCCATGTTTACTCAAGTGACGACATCACGCTGCAGAATGAATGAAAGGTGTACATACGCAAAAGCCTCGCTTTATAGATTAACTTCGAATCCACGCCGCTGTGCGTTTTGAGTGCAGTTACTTGAAGGACTACTTTCCACTGCTGTAAGCCCCGCCCAATTCCCCTTGTCAAGACTGGTCAAACACTCCATTGTAGGGGGTTAATGGACCCCCTCAGCCCCCCTCCTGGGTCTCTCAGCAGCTGCTGAAAGTAATGACAGGCTTGGGCTGAAGCATGTATGGAGGGTAGAACATTTACAAGTGCACGTGTGTTATGGCACAAACGCACTCACACCCACCCACCCAAGTTTTATACTTTCACCATTTCATCTAGCTGGACATACGGTAAGCATCCACATTCTACAGAAACACTGACGCAAAGATTCGGATGTACAGAATTTCATGTAACAAGTTACTCTCGTATTCGTCTTCTTCAGTCTCACCGAAAAAACGCGTGTTTTATCTTACATAACTCGTACTCTACGGCCCAGCACAAGAGTGAGGTCAGAGTCAGCTTACATAACTCAAAATCCTTAAATGTGCTTTTTAAAGGGGAAATACTTAGGGGTTTAGGAAATGATATAATCATTTTATAAAGTATTTTTACTAGGAAATTGATGGGGATTCCCCTCAAGCACCACTGATCCCATGGTTATTATACCCTACTGTGAATCATTGTGTGCTTGCTAGCTGAGTAACCTTCTGGTGACCCCCAAGTGACCCCCGTGTGAGGACTAGAGGTGCATATGTGATATAGGGCAGTGCAGTGATGAGGCGGAGAGGCATTTTGTGCTGGGCAAGTTGGCCTAATAGGAAAGGGCTGGCTTTAAATGCAGCACAAAGACCCCTTGCAGGTGCAGGCCCAGCCTTTGTTTGAGGTCTATTCCTCCCCTTGGCTGTGTCTGGGCCGGGAGCCCCTCTTCCACCTGGCTAATAATGGCATTCCTGCCTACAGCACACACCCTGTCCCTGCGTCTGCACCCAGACTGACCTGCAATAGTGTAAATACATGAAGACATTCACACACTCAGAGGCATGCGAATGGATGCAAAGCACACGTTAGACTAACACAGATGAAGCAGATGCACATGCATGCACAAGCACACACATCTACAGTATATCCAGATACACCTCATTGGAAAAAGAACATGATTCTAATATTGAGATCAGAAACGGATCCAAGCGACTGACCTTGACAGTCCTGAAAACAAATGAAATATATCCAAAAACGTGACGTCAAAGGAAGATTGAGGGTGATGCTTAGAAAGAGCCCAAATTACATATAGGGACATTCCTGGGCCCCCCTCAAACCCCCCCACGTCCACCCTCCCACTGATCTCGCTGTTCTAAACCACCCCTGTAATTTGCATACAGATGCCTTGCACAATCCATCTATCTCATCAGCTGCCTTGGAGGCCCCTCTGGGTCTCTAGGATCAGCACGAGACAGTGGATGAGGCTAGATCAAGGAAGGGGGAGGTGTTGGGGGGGCATTGCTGGCCACCCAGGCTGACCAGCTAGGTGCCCGCCATGGCCATTGGCATCTGGAATGTGAGGATGCCCACGTGGCATCAGAGCCACTGGCAGCTGTGGATTCTGTATGCTTATATGCAGCCCGTGGTTGTGAATATTTCTGACGCGTCACATGGCTTTTCTCATCCTATTACAGCCGTGCGAGCAACGGGGTTCGGTTGAGGACGCACCAGACACATTTGAGAAAAGTGAGAGTCTTTTTATGAAGGGGTGGATTGGGGGCCTGGAGGAGGGGGGGCTCTGGGTTTGATCGGAATGGGGTAGAGGTGGGGGCGCGTTGTACCCTTATTCATGCGACAAGCCTCTCTTCACCTCTTGAGACAAGCCACATATACTTGGAGGACATCTGCTAAGCTGATTTTCCAGGGCTTAGCTGCATGTCTATGATATGGGACTAACTGCTTTTTTTAGATTAAATGTTGTGTCCCACTAGGATGTTTCAACATATCATCATTTTGTGTTTTTTTTTCTTCAGTCTGCTATATAATGTGTATCTCGAGATTTTTCGCTCACTACATTGGCATTTATTGCCAACTGCTGGCTTTCAGTACTACCCACTGATATACTTTTTGTCACATTTATTCTGCGAAAGGTAAAATCATCAGACAAAGAATATGGCTAAAGTTCTGAAAATGGAATTTCTTTTTATTACTTGTTTGCAAATCTTACATACAGGAAACTGGATGTTAACAGAGTATTTTCCATTTTTTTGACGGTTTAGTTGAGGAGGCAGTTTTGCAAACTTTAAATTATACAAGTACCATTTGATATTAATGTTTCCTACTTCACGACGATGTAAATTTATTGCAATGGAGGTATGCATACCTAAAAACTCCCATCTATCACTAACACTGCAACTTTTAATTTCATCTTACACTCCGAGTGTTTGGTTTGATTTAAGATTCAAGATCACTTTGCTTTTTCTGTTTCATTTTTTTCCTGCCTTCTTCCATTTTGCTCACAGATCAGCCTTAACAAATAAATAAATAAAGGAAAACAGTGGAAGTGAGCCAGGCTGATATTACCCACAGTGACAGCTGGCCTCTGAAACCAAGGCTTTCACACACGCACACACACACACACGTACGCACGCACACACACACACACACACACACACACAAAGCCAGTCGCTCAGCAGCCCCTGTATCCTGGCCTCGCCCCAAAGTGTGGCGGCCTTTGTGATTGTAATGAGGTCTTGTCTGTGAAGTGGGGGCCTGTAGGCTCTCTCGCCTCGGCATTTATTCAGTCCGCCTGCTGCTTTGCTGGGGAGATGCAGCCTGGGCGGGGTGGTGGGGGCAGAGGAGGAGGAGGAGACTACCCTCAGACAGACAAGGATCAGTGGCCTTGTGTCCTCAGACAACCGTGTCCTACTCACACCTCCAAAAACACTCTTATTTTGTTTATTTTAAATTTTCTTTTCCTTTCCTCAAATCCCAGTATCGGGAATTAGGATGCCAAAAGTTCACAATAAAATGACACAGAAATATTTTAATAGGCCTTTTATTATTACTGACAATTTTCCTCTTAAGGCATTTTTGTGAAAATTCAAAAACAAAAAAATAAATCAAATGGAGTGGTGATTAATTAATTCCTATTGCTTTTTTGTTGTTGTTTCTGTTGCTTTTCATACCTTTTGGCTTAATGTGACATTCATTTGGATGTTTCATAGCTAAGTTTGGGGTCCTGCTGCAGCCCACTGATAACGGGGGCTGGGGAGAGTAATAAAGTCATCACATTCTTCTCCCCTTTCCCAAAGACTGGACAACCGGGCAGCGTGAAAGCAGAAACGGCCTCCCATCTGTGAGCGGAGGCGCAATTGCTTTGTGCAAGCGATAATTACCACCGCTCTTTAGCTGGCCTCACCTTTGTGCAGAACGCAGTCCTCATGAGCAAACGGTGCTGCCGTCCCTGAGGAACCTGAGCTTGCAGGAAGGGCACTGGTGCAAAAACACTGAAAACGAACGCTGATGAGATAATGAATTTGTTAATATCGCTGACACGTGTTACCAGCTTCTGCATGAGTCCTGTGACTCAAAAAGAAAAAGCTGTCTTTTTCTGTGACGCGCTGTGACACTTTTTCATCGTCTAGGCCTCAGATCGGCGTTGCAGTTCGCTGCGTAATCTTTTAAACAATCCAAAGAGCCCAGGGAAACAAGAGCTTCTAGCAAGGGATCAGTGATCAACATCAGATTTCATTTAAATTTTTTTATCAACAAAAATGGTATATAGAAATACAGCGTCACAAAGTGCTTTTGTGATTTCAAAACGCGTTCTTACATTTTACTTCATGTGATCAGATAAAAAAAGTGCATAATGAAGTTGGACTGAAAGGGATAATGTGCCAACTTTTTATTGTTCATACCTACAGTAATAAATTCTGAAAAAAGGTAGAAATGTAGAAAGGAAATGGTGCTGGCATATCGCTTATCTCTGCACTTGTGAAAAATCCAGACAGTTAGCGTAGGCTAGGGCAGGCAGATTTGCTAGGGGAATTACGGTGATTGGAGAGAAGAGGAGTCCGATTGCCTTGAAAGCCCTTCATTGGAGAATGGAGCTGGTCTGAAAGTTAATAGGTTAACGAGCATTTGGTGTGCATGAAGAATATTAGGGGGTGCCTGGCTATTTTCGATTAAAAGGAACTGAAGGTGTGGGTAAAGCCAGCACTCTGTTTGGAGCTGATAGTCCATTCATGGGCAGCCGGCTCCTCTAATGAGTGGCTGGCCCCTTTCAACCTCTCTCCTGTCCCCTTGCCATGGCAACCAGTACGGGGCGTCATTATCTGGCAGGGCCATCTGTCCATAGGGGCACACAGTCTGTGCTGATTCAAACGGGGCAAAGTCCACCGTTAACTGGGCCGGCAGCTTCGCTGGCTGAGAGAGCACGGAGACGGCGGCTGATCGGGAGAAGAGTCAAGGAGAAGAGTGATTGCGCAGGAGATGAAGGGTGGAATTTCAAAAAATAAAGCATGTCTAACATAACATCAGCATTTAAAAACTGGGAGGAGGTGGAAGAAACAATCAGTCAAGTGGGTGTAGTAGAGGGGACTTGGAGGAGGGCAGTTTGAAATAGATTCACTAATACGGTCACCAGAAAGATGGTTAGTTTTCATTTAAGTTTGTCTTTAGGAGAAGCCCCAGAACTGTAATCTAAATAAAGACTTTTAACATCTGTGATAAACTGTAGGCTATTTAAACACAAAACGTTCCGGCAATCAAAATAGAGGCAAATAATACAAGGAATGCATTTTCTGATTCTGTTTGCTCACTTCATCAATAAATATGCACGGAATTTCTGGCTGCGGAAAAGTAGAAGTGGAATTATGGTCCTCTTGTATGCCACACAGGGCTCAAAAACATGTTTTACAAAGACCAACTGAGCTTTGGCTTAATGTTGCATGTGAGTGGCATTTTGACGTAGCGGTGTAAAGTTCTGCCACAGGAGCCCTGGAGAAGATTAGAGATGCAGTGCCCTATAGCCCAGTGATGCATGTGCACCACAGGGTTTATGCAGCTCTCCATTTCTGGCATCATGCAGAGTGATATAATACCGCTCTGTGACAGCCCTGCTTTGAGTTACCGCACTAGCACCACTAAAGTCCACCTTTAAGCTCTTCACAAGTGCCTCTAATATAACTCCAACATGGGTAGCATGGCAACAAACTGTACATATATATGAAAATAAGAAATATCCATCTATTCATCCTCCATTTATCCTTGTCAGAGTCATGGGGGGCCTGGAATCTATCCCAGACAACACATGGCACAAGGCTCTTTCATACACTGAACAGAGTGTATATAAGAAATTTGTACTGTGTTAGTTTTAATTAATGGATGAACAGATCAGGGTGCTTATCTGGACATCATAGTCATATATGAAGGTATTTTCAAGTCTAACTGAGAACATACTCCCTGTATGTAACTGAACACAACCCATTCGTGCAGGTCTGACTCAGTCCTATTTGCTGTAAATCTGCTTGCTTGTCTATGTGAAATTATTCTCCACATTCACCTTCTTTCTCTGTGCAAACATATTTTGCCATTATTGAAATATTCATGAACCAAGAGGTACATCTCATAAAGCCACTTAGATCTAAACAGAATATTGACTGTCACACTAACTTGATCTGTAAATACACTGACAAGCATACTGACTTGCATATTATTTTGGCACGTTGACTAGTACAATCACAAGCCAACTGATTGTTATGGTAAGCAATAAACTGGAATGTAACACAGACTCACACTCTAAATACTCTGTTGCCTGTTTTGATAATGTGCATCACTTGTTTCACTGTAGTGGCTCTTCTGTTTACTTTATTTAACTTACAATAATATACCGAAAGACGAGAATTTTCAGCATGCTTGTAAATATAGATTCAATTGCATATATTACGGACCTTTTGCCTGACGAGTATAATGGACTATTCTTTATGCCGTCTTTTCGTGGAAAGGCTATGGACAAAAGTTTCTAAGAGAAATGCCGGTGATATTCACTTCTCTGCTCGTGGAGTATACCACATGTCCTTTGTGTTTGTTTTGAATGGTCATTGTTGTGGAACGCTTGGGAGGTGCGCGGTCGCGATTGGCTGTTGGAGTTGGCTTTTGGGGATTGTCGTCTGACCTCTTGTTTGTGATTGGTCTGACCAATACAGACCCCGCCCCGACTAGCAAGTTGTCTTCTTGCACTTGCAACTTTCCCAAGAACCAAGTAACTTCTGAGTAGTCGGTGGGTTCGCGAAAAAACAACACACACACCACCGCAAAGATGAGGCTCTGCGGGACCTTTCTAGGTTAGTACTCGAACGCTTTCCTTCTTTTACGTCTTTTCTTCGTGTCTCTACCGATTCTAGTGCCGTTTCTACTGCCAATCTGTGGCGCTCGTTTAGAAAGTTTCTTTCAAAGCTTTGATTTAGAAACTTTGGGTCCTAATGTTTAGCTTCGCTCTTAAGATTTCTCCATATCTTTATAAAAATTGTACTGCATTTTATCGGTGCTCCTGCTCCGTACAGTAATAAAATGTTTTTAACTTTTAAACAATATTTCATATATGAGTTCGTTAAGTATGGTGTACATTTAATACGGTGAGAAATGTGCCACGTTTCGCGATTTATTTTATTTTTAACAATTGCAGCACTGATCTGGGCGATTAAATATTAAAAACCAGTGTCATTTTTATTATTACTGTTTGATAAGTACGTCGAAGAAGTATTAATTACACTCTGGAATATGTGGGAAAAAAAACTATAAAAGCTGAGTTTAACCGAGGGTGAATGTAATACCATGTCTATTAAACGAATCAGCGGATTAAAGAAGTTCTGAAAGAAACTCTGATATGAAGTTTTGCTTTACTTCTGACCTTCTCGGCTGCTAGTCCCAAACGTTTAGATGCCCTCCAGACTCGAAAAGACAAAGAAACGCTGTTCCTATTGGGACTTGGGGACAGCCCGCGGACTTGTGAAAAGTTTTTTGTGTGTGACACTGCGTCAGCTTGTCCCATCTGTCAGGGGACTGGGCCAGGTCATCTTCTCAGCTGGCATCCTATGTAATATTTATGCCGCTCCGTTCCTGTCACAATATAATTATAGTCTGGAGAGACGGGGCTACTCATCTGCAACAGGCCTGTAGGCATTATCTCCACGGAAAAAAGAAAGAAAGCAAGAAAGAAAGAAAGAAAGTACTCCAGCTGGTAACCTGTGATGTTCATATTCATCAAATATGCACAACGTTAGAGTTTATTCTCTTGAACTCTCCGAGAATCAAGGGACGTATTTCAGAGAAATTCCTATTTACACGCACGATGAAAATAGCATACCTGACAATAATTACTTCTCACTAAAGCATTTTCTGTTTTCGGGGGCGGGAGGGTATATCGTATTAATTTCAGGTTATTAGGCGTGAAGTCGTTTACATGGAGAATAAGATCAGGGTTACACTGGCTGTTCTGCATTGTGCTCTTTTCCTTCTGGAAATCAGCATCTATGCGGCGATCATAGAGACCCTGTCCTTGGTACTGAAAACGGCCACCGATGGCTCAAACGCGCTGTCTCGGGTACTGAAATAAGAGAATACGGGAAACGGAATTTAGATCTGGCAACTTTCCAGACGTGCGAGGTATTTATTCTGCTGTGCCACAATTCCACTTTACCGAGCATTTTGCGTCGGCATAATAAATATGGTACCGTTTTACTGCGGCGGGGTGTCTCTGCGTGTGTAGCAGAGGTTGAATTGCTGCCCGGCTAACACGACTGCTTTAAGATGAGATGAGTGACAAAGGGGTCGGCGGAGGGCCTGTTTGAGAGCGATAAGAATTGAATAGAAAAAGTTTGCTTTAACTGTTTCCAACCTGGTCGGTGTGGAAGTGCAAGATAAAGGAGCGCATTTATGAGGAATCCGTTAATGCACTAAATTGATTGATTATTATTGTTGTTCAGCTACTAACTTTACGACTTGACTGCTATTCCCACTGTACTAGAAAAACGGTGACCTAACAAGATTTCATTGTGCAGTCTCAGCATCTAAAGGTAATATAATTTAGTTAGTTTCGTTGTTGTTCCGAATATTGTAAAGCGTGTTTTGATGAAGTAACAGTAAGAGTACTTACTTAAACGGCCACAACTGCATTAATCTTCCGTTTGTCCTGAGGTGTTCAGTAGAGTGTCCTTCTCACAAAATTACGCATCGTGAAACGGAATAATCTTGCGATGCATTTAGGATCCTAGGTTGCGTGGATGCTCATTAAGAGGAGATTAAAGTGTCCATTGTCTGGAGTGTCGGATAGTACCATTTGCTAGGAATTGCAGGGGGAGGGGGTGCTTGGATAACATTAGTGACATATGCAAGCTGCTATGTCTGGAGAGCACATATAGTCAAATTAATGACTACACGTGAATTAACGACCTTCTGTCGCTCGTTTGAAGCCTTTTCAGTGTCGCCTCTGAAGTGTACAATGGTCCTTTCCGAAT
The DNA here is from genome assembly GCA_009936485.2 of Gymnarchus niloticus. Taxonomy (NCBI): domain Eukaryota; kingdom Metazoa; phylum Chordata; class Actinopteri; order Osteoglossiformes; family Gymnarchidae; genus Gymnarchus; species Gymnarchus niloticus. The sequence goes on along the minus strand of JAACJT020000105.1, from coordinate 19,603,943 downwards.
TCATCTACTTGTTTTATGAATACGCCGTCAAATTCATGTTGGTATCATAACCATACGGTGAATGGTAGCCTACACTACTCAAGGATAGAGTATAGATCTGAAATGTGTCTGTCTAAAATAAAGAAGTGCTTTCCCGTGAATCTGTTCTTTAGTGTTAGTGTACCGTGTAACGTAGATCATCCCGAAACTCAGAAACGTAGCAGGAATTAATGCGTGTGTTTACGTTTTATATCGGGGTACCCGAAGCCCGGCCCATCTTATGTTGTAAGGTTTACTACGGCTTTTCGGTGATGTCACGGAGAGGGAGGGGGACTCAAGGGAAAGGTAAGTCAATATTACGTTTTTATGCTGGCAAAGGCAGATGAAGCCATGTTTATTCCTATGAATAAGTAATAGTTAAAGCACCCGGAGATCTGCACCTTTTGTAGGGCGGAGACGTGGCGGAATTGTGTCCTCACATTTTTATTCGACCAAATCTGAATAACGTTGGATGCTTATAACGAAAACCCAATCAACGGACATATTCCGGACGGAGTGAAGGGTACCCTATAGAAGTTACTGAAATAAAGAAGAGAGGGGCCATTGCACTTGTCCAAAGGAAGGGCTGTGGAAATCACTCTCTTAAGGTATTTGTTATTTTTGTTATTGTAAAATCAAAAGGCGTACTTACCTTTACAGCATTTTCATTGTTTTTTGTTCTACATGACTGCGTCATTTCTATGCTGAGTGTTTATTGTAAGGCATGGCGTTTCACCCCGGTTCTTCTCAATATATACATGCGATGTTCTTGCTCGCTGTAATGGACGCCCGATGGGTAATCTTTTAAAGACGCCGACACACATTCTGCCTCTTGTCAAAGAACACTCGTATAAAGCCGGGCCTAACAGCAAGAGCTTTCGCTGTTATATCTTACAAAACTAGACTCGCTTACTTACGACCAACACACTTATTAAGCACATATTCTAAGTGTATTTTTTTTTAATTAGATGCTTTAAAATTTGAAGTATTTGCTGGTTAACATTATATATCTTAATCTCGTTTGGAAGACTGGTTATCTATTGTTTTCTGGATAAGAGCTGAGTAACAGTAATGTAATGGGCAACTAAATCATGCAAAAATATTGAAAATGTGCTTTTTTGGTGTATAATTCAATTACTTGACCTTCGTTTGTAGATTTTTAGTCACATACAGAATTGAATAAATGAAGTGGGGGAAAAGCTCAGTACTGCGATTTTTGGAACAGATCTTACAATTAGCATCGAGGCTTATCTGTCTTTTGCGTAGCTCCTACGTAACAATGTTGTTACTACCTCAAGAGAAAACAAACCTCACTTGCCTCGTTCTTTGTCTTTTCCGGCTAAATTCATTCTACAATATTTTGTCTGTTCCACGTCAAGCTTCGGGATTATTATGTGCCAGTTGTGCTGTAAGAAACCCCCCAAAATTACAGAAGTCCTGTGTTGTGGGAATAATATATAATATACTAGTAGTCATTCACAGATCGACATCCCCGGTCAAAAGTTATATTCGTGAGGTTATTTTTTTTATTATGGCCGAACAATAACACCCGGCTTCTAAGCTGGAGGAAAGAAAAGTGAAAGGTGGGGGAGGGGACGGTCATCCCGTTTCCAGCTCGAAGCACATAATGTTGATGCTCCTCAAAATGTCAACCACTCCCAAAGATGCGCACATTAAAGTGGCTAAAATTAGTTTATTACAACAAACTCACACGCACGACGACGGTGAAAGCAAAATGGAGTTTTACATATTCGCAGTATTTTGTCCTGCTATTCCGATATGTAGACATACTGTAGTGATGATATATATAGAGAGGATATATATAGATGTGTGTATATGGAAATGGTGATATATATAGAAATGTAATTTCGCTCCCAATAGCCTAGATTTCACATCTATGTGATATGTGCGTCTCGGTGTATACGTGTGTCAGAGTTGATCTTGAATGAGAAATTCAGTGTTGCGATACAATTGTATTGCAATGCGATACAAAAACCAATTAAAAATGGTCACTAGGCTATATAAATATAACGGGACAAAGACAAAAGAACAATTCCCTACATTTTAAGCCCGCTATGACAATGATGCAACTAAAATATACGGGATTGCCGTTATATTAAAATGACGTGTTGGTCCGCGCATCAAAGAACAGAGTCATGATACCAAAGAGCGGAAACTAGTTAGACACCAGCATATGGCTGTCGCGCAAGGGTGCCTGTGGCCATCTACACCCAGAACGGGCTGTCCAACACCGACCGTTAAGAATCCTTACACTAATAACAAGAAAAATCAAAAATATTTTTCCTTATCTATATGTAATTTGTCTACTTCTCTCATCTAGTTCCGAAAACTTAAAAAAGTTACGTAATATTCATCAGAAGAAGGCCGTCGCTTCTCGAAATTTACCAAAGTCTTAAAACTGAAGCATAAACTTAAACTATTCTTACTAAGCATGAAATTACCATGTGCAAGAAGCCCACGTCAACAATCAAATACTACACTGAACATCGTACTATGTGAACAGAAAAGATGACAATTTGGGATGCTCAATAACAGTATCATAATTTCTTCTGCTGCTTCAGCCATTATACCCGTGGTTTCTCCAGTAATCCCTGATACTTACATCAACATATTAGTACTGTAGTTAACAGGTAAATAAAAAATGTCTTTCAGCAGCAGCATTAAACATGCCAAACCGGTAGGACTCCTCAGCTTCCAGCTACCTATATATAGGTCATCTCTACACCAAAGTTAAACTCTTACACACAACAAACAGTAATACACAGTATGGTAGCCACTGCCATACTGAAAATTGTGATTTGTTTAGCATTTTTGCATAAATAAAATTTTACTTATCAAAACAGATGAAAAGTGAGTGCAGCCTTTTCTGTCTGTCTAAACTCAGATGGCCACTCCTCTTAGATTTCCATTTAGTTGTGACTTTTGGGCCCCATCCTGGACACGTGACTGGGAGCTGCGGAAGGTGCTCTTGGACCCTCGCTGTGGAGGAAAGCGGAACACAGTTGGGCTCCCTAGAGCTCAGCAAGTTAGATGAGGGTCTCATCAATAAAACATGCAGCCGTAACCACAGTAATTAGCACGTGGGTCAGAACAGCCCGGGTCATCTATAAAACACGTTTTTCATGGTATGTAAGCTGAGAAGTCTTGGAATATGGAATATCCTTCTTTAATGGCATCCAAATTTAAAGCACTTTGAAATCTGCTGCTGGTCATGTACTGTACTTCTTTGTGTGATTGAATGGAAAGGCACAAATAATATAAATCTGAATTCATATATTTTCATTTACATTTATTTATTTAGCAGATGTTTTTTTCCAACACTACAGTATGCCCAGTCTGGCAAATACAACTGAAGCATTCAGTTGTTGAGGGGCTACCTAAGGTCTATGAACAGCTAGTTTTCCCCTTAGGATGGCAAGAAAACACAACATTGTCTTTCACTGGCTACCCTTTGCTCATGATTACTGTGCACACAATTAAATTCTCTGAAGAAAGGGGCAACTTGAGGAAACCGCTTGGATGGACATCACCAAGGACGGTCCCTGTAAAGTCAATTACAGCTTATTATGTACCTACTCAGTCTGTTTTATGCATATTTATGTATATCTTATGAGAGGATGCTCTTTCAAAATGCTACACATATACTCTTGGATTTTTAAAAGCAACTCTTTTCCTGCCAAAACTGTTGTTGAGTCCATCAGCTGATGTATGTAAACATGTGGGTGCTGGTCGATAATTCTTAAACCATGGAAAGGCGTTTGTTCCACAAAAAATAATCATACTTGTCATTAGCTTTGCCAGTTAGCATGTTAACACCTATATTAAGAGCTTCCATCAGTTTATGCACCCTCTAATAGGGGTGTAATCTTACTTCCTGTAAAACAATACCCACTAAGTCTGTAATAATGGAGTTAGGTCCGGATATGTGATATGGTAGGGCTGGTTGTGAACAGATGAGTTTACTTCCACTCTCCAAGAGCATGACATTAGTGTTAGATAAAACTAAAAGCCAGAACTATATCTGTCAAATCGATAAGAAATTGAAGGTGCTCGGCAGGATCAATACTTAAATCAATAAATACAGTTTCATCAGTGTAGTTAGACTGTGCTGTGTTTTCCCTTTAAGTGCATCAGAAGATTGCTTAAGCAAACGGGAAGACAAGACAAAGAGAAATACATAGAGTGAATCTGAGCAACTGCAGAAACACACACTTTAGCAGAATTGAAAAATTTCAGCAACCATCTTATTGTTCATGCATCAGTGGGTACTGTATGGTAAATCTGACATTAGTTATTCCATCAGATCTGTCAGCAGGTCTGTTACAGTGTCATTCATTCTCAGTTGACCCTTATTCTGTCACAGACACTCCACTGTAGTTGAGTCCCGTTCGGTCATTCATTACAAGCAATGGGTACGGTCACGATTCATTCACACTCATGCAGTCAGCATGACTACTGTGCATTCACGTGCATGCATCGATATTAGTCGATCAGTGGAGTTTGGTGCATGAAGCTTGGGAACAGGAAAGACACATGCACTGTAACATTAACGTACAGGGTGGTGGGGGGCGCCGGCACCACTGTGAAAGATGTCATTAGACTGGGACTGAACAGGCATGGCTGACGGTGACTGCGAGGTGTGCCTTAGGCACACTGTGGCAGAGGTGAACACTCAGCCTCCATGCAGTGTACATGACTCCTGATGGCACCATGTGACACTACAAACAGAGGCGCTGTATAGAGAGCGTATCACAGAGGGATGGGGAGCAAAGGTTTGCCACATTCAAGATTACCTGTTTGTTACATCATGCCGTGCCCACCCCACTGGTTGTCTGCTGCAAGGTTTCGTCATCGGTTTTCTCATTTGGTAAAGCATCCACACAAATCTGGTTAATTGGTGTTCATAATATCATTTATTGAGCAGCCTATTCTGCAGTGACCTTCGTTCAATCCACGAGGACTCATTCAATTTGCAGCGTTACCCCTTTGACCTGTTTGTACACATAGCCCTGCATCTTTTCCTCTGGTAAAGTGTGGCTGTTGAGGAGTCGTACTGAGGCCCGGGACTTCCTGTTTGCTGCAGAAGCTACTGGCATTTAATGCTTGCTGTGCTATCTGTGATCTGACAGAAAATGAGTTCCGAGGCAAGCTGCTGAATCAGAGGTGGACCAGAGGAGAAAAGATCAGCAGCTGCAGGTCATCCCGAGGCCTGCAGAACGCGCACATCAAAGTGAGTGATTCTGCACTTCCTGTCTGCTGGCTCAGCACTTCCTTTTGGGGATATGTGTGTGTGTGTGTGTTTGCGCGCACTTGTGGAATTTCTCTCTGTATGTTTTTATACCTGGATATACTGGTGTGTGTACATGTGAAACATGTGATCTGTGGTTCTCGCTATCTGGGAGTATGAACTCCCACCAAGACAGGCTGGGAATCTGTAGGGAATCGACGTGTGTGTGTCGGAGTACAGGTTACATGCTTCGCACCGTATTGCCCCTCATGTGCTGCAGAAGCTTTTTGTCCACAGCCACTGGCGTTACTATTTCTGCTTGATGTGCTTCATCCATTTAGTTTATATGCTCTGTGTGTCTTCGTGTGTGCGCGTGTGTGTGTGTGTGTGTGTGGCACTGTGTCCTTGGCAGATGAGCTTGGCTGGTGACGACAAGCGAACACGGACACGCTCTAAGGGGACCCGAGGTGAGCTATGTGTCAATGATGCAGGATCAGTGGTTCATGTTCAAAAGTGACTGACCCATCAACAATCATGTCTAAGTAGAACAGCAGACATCATTTCATTTTTCATGGAGCTAAATATGTCAGCTGTGCTGCCATTCTGTCTCCTTTTGGGTCTATTCAGGGAAATCCAGGAGACTTGCTGGGTGCCATAGACATTTTTTGGTCACAAAACCAGTTTATGTTCCAGCACGACTGAAGGTGTAAACTAGTTAAATTAGTTATCTTGTTTTGGCTGGTTTGTCACTGTAGTTCACTTTTGTAGATAGGGTTCCCTTTGTTTCATACATTCAGCATGAAGAGGATATGAATTCTGACATTTGGACTGGTAATATCATATAACCACCTCTGTTTTTCTTTCTTTTTCAGTGCCTGTTGAAATTATAGGACAAGAATTAAGGTAAGAGGTTTCTTTCATAGATACATAATAGTGTGAAAATATTTAAGTGCATACTTTGCATCCTTTTTATGCACTCCGAAACTAGAACATTAGATCAGATATTAAGGAACAATTATTGTTATATTCAGGCAGATGTTTATGTATATTTTAGGCTTTTGATTGCTCAAAAAAAGCTCAAATCCTATAAGTTCTGTACAACTGCAATGAAAATGATGCATATTCATTGTTTCCATTTACCATCCATGCATCCATCCATCCATCATCCATCCATCCAACTGTTTATCCAACACAAGATTGCAGGGGAGCTTATCCTAAGCAATAAAGGGCACAAGGCAGAGGAACTCTCTAATGGGATGCCAATCGATCACAAGCCACACACACACACACTCATGTATTAAGGGCAATTCATTAAAAATGTAATGGTTGTTGTCAGAGCTTCTGTGGAATCAGCTTTTAAGGTAATTGACCTTAGTCAATGTCTTGCTTTTCTTGAGATAAGCTGTGGTTCACTGCTTGAAATTTACATATATAAAATTTTTTTTCTTGTTTTTGCATTCCTGAAGAGGTCCCTGGTTCATTTCAGGTTATAGTCACTGACACAGACACTGATTGGCTGAAAAGCATAAAACTTGGTCCAATGGGAACATTCCTGCAAAACCAAAAATGAAATTCTGATTATTCTGGCATATTTTTGGTTAATAATGATAACAGTAGTGGTTGTGGTGATGATGATGATGATGATGATGATGATGATGATGATGACAATGATGTATAATTGAGGTCCAGGGACTGACCAACCAAAAAAGTTCATTTGCATTTCAAGGGAATATTAAGTTAAAAACAGATTTCTCACATTGTTCAGCATTGAGAAAGATACATATTAAAACAAGATGTTTTAATAAGATACACACTAACTCCAGCATTATAAGCCTGCTGGGTCTCATCACAGATTGGCATAAGCCACGTCACATTCTGCTGAAAGTTAATTGAAAATGGCAGTAAAATAGTGAGGGAGGTCCCTTGGAAATTAACAAATTATGTTCTATTCTGATTTTTACAGTTATAAGATTTTATGTCCCTTTGTCTCCCAGGTTTGATTGGATGAGAGACATTAAACAAATGACCTTGTGCTAAGCATGACCTACAGGGCTGTTACTGGCTAATTAAGTCCATCATTATAGACATGTTACGTTCACTGGCTCACTTTACTAGGCCTTTTAGTCTGCCGTTCAGGACCCCTACAGTCTGTATTTCATCATTTGTGTCCTTGTCTCCCCCTAGGGGCTATAGAAATAATTATTTTAATGCGTGGCTCTTTGCTTCCTTCTAGTGGCCGAGTGAGGGATTCATTTTAGCACGTCAACTCATACTTTTTAAGGATGATGAATCCATCTTCTAACCTGAAGGTTCCTAAACTTTCGAGGTGCACGATACCCATAGTGGCTCAGTAATTTTTTCACTGCACTCCTTGGCTATAAGAACAACCCAACAGTTCCATTTATTAAATAGTTCAAAAAAAAAAATTATAATCCCATGCCACCATTGTGAGTTCACTGCAGTGCACATACACACATCCAGTCTTGCAGTACAGGCAATTAAGTATTAAACAAAAATAAGATAATATTTGTAATTAAAGGTAGTTAAAGAACCATATTTAATGCTGAATACTTAGTCATGTACCCAGACGGTCCTGTAACTGCTCATTTGATTTGTTTGCTTCTCGGTTTTAATCCTACAATCACATACGTAGATTTATATATTGTTAAATCACTTCACTTTTAATGCAGTTTTTGCCCGTGAAATAACAAGAGAATTCATATATTTTTCATAGACAGACAGCTGCTCAAATAGCCATATATAAATTCTAAAATAACATGTTGTATAGTACAGTCTCAATCAGGGATTGCACATTCACAAAACAGAGAAGGTCAGTAAAAGCAGAAATGTAGCTTTTGAGGTCATTTTTTGCATTTGAATGTTGCTGCCCTGTGATAGACTGGAATCCTGTTCAGGGTGTCCCCTGCCTCATGTCCTGAAGCTTCTCACCATGACATAACACTGGGTAAGCAGCTATGGAAGGTGGACAGATGAACTGGAACGTTCTTTGGTGTTCATCTGCATTTATGTGGCTGTTTCAAGAAGGGACCATAAGTACATATCATTTGTCAAAGAATCTTTTTGCCGTCTTACAGCACAGGACCGAAGTTGTTTGTTGTTTCTCCCAGGAAAGTGGCAGTTAATTATAGATAAACATAATAAAGGACCTCTAGAAACAGAATGGATAAAAACTGGATCAATTTTGTTTAAGTTCTCTACTCAAGAGTACAAAGCAACATCAGTCATGGGACTTGAATGAGCAGCCTTTGGGTTAAAAGTTCACACCCTTTTCCAATTAATGTATCCCTTCTGGCTCACTTTGGCTGCAGAGTTGTCTGTAGAGTGTTCCATTAATGATAGCTTGTGTCACATTAAATTTTACATAGTGACATGGTAACAGGACGGGCATACTGAAGATACGAGGTATGCACTGGATGACTTGTAGTTTTGGTGTTGCTGAATTTTCGAAGGTTTCAGGAGTGGACTAATGATCTTTTACATTTTCAAAATAAAACTTGACATGTCTTTAGTGTGTGTTCAGTTTGCCAGTGAGGACAGATCAGAGAGTCTGTATGTAGCAGGTTTTTTCATGTCTACCATACATGTAGTCGTGAGTTTGTATGTGTATGTAGCTGGTGTGATTCACTCTTGACCTACTCCCTACACCCCATTAGTGCCCTTGGTTGCCCACTGTCCCGTAAGAGGAAACACCAGGAAGCAGAGTTGGAGGCTGAGTCAGATCAGAGTCGGCCCAGTTCCAAAAAGAAGGCCAACCCACTGAAGCTGGCCTTGGACGAGGGCTACAGTGTGGACAGTGACGGCAGCAGTGAAGAGGCAGATCCCAGAGAAGAGGAGCAGCAAAGGGGAGAGGAAAAAGTGGAGGCTGGAGAAAGACCAACAGAGGCAGAGTCTGCAGAAGGTAGTAGTATAACCAGGCTGGTCGAAACCGTCTGAATTAAAGGGTTGGTAGAAACCATGCGCACACTGTCTGAAATAAAGGGTTTATAGCACCTTTTATTCCCCATAGATTATCACATTCTCGTAATCTTTGTTGCTACCTCACTACGGTAATGATCAGAACAGGCTGTCACAGCTCTTGTGGACCGAAGTTTATGAAGAGAAAGTTTAGGTTCTAGGTGAAGCTCAGCTGAACTTCAGCATTCTTTGGTTATCGTCTGTGAAATTGTAAATTACGTGAATGAATTGTAGATAAAGGCTTCTGCTCAGGTCTTTGCCTGCTCATAATGTGACCTGTTGAGCTGCACTCCACTGATAGCTGTGTAAGTACCAGCTCTGTGAGTTAGGTGTCTGTGGTCCAAACCCTCAGGAGGCAAAATGCTCATACCACCATTGAGTTAGGCCCTGCCACCTCAGTGTAAGTTGCTTTGGACAAAAGTGTCTGCTAAGCATGTAAATCTGAAGAGAACCTCCACCTCTTTCTTACAGAAGGACAGCTGCCAATGGAGCGCTTAAGCGGAGGGAAGTGTGAAGAGGCAGACCCATCACTGGCTGATGTCTGCGTGGCCATAGCCTCTGGCCAGACTCAGACCGAGCCGTACACCAGTCGCCATGAGATGGCCGCCAGCTCGCTGCTTCACCTTGGCCAGGTTTCTGAGGTTCATGACGCTCCTGGCAAGGCGACACCCTTCCAGCTGCCAGCCTCCCACGAGAAGGATGGTGAGGAACAGACTGCAGTGAGTGGAGAGAATGTGGAAGCCACGACATCATCACCCATGTCGTACAGGGCAGAAGTGCATGCTGAGAAAAGTGGAGATAAGGAAGAAGGTGATGAAGAAGAACTGAGGCAATGCACAAGCCAGAAAGACAACTCAGACCACCAGTACTTCAGTGGTGGCTACTCCAAGGTACCTGAGGACAGGGTGCAGGTGGGGGAGAAGCTTGCAGAGGAGAAGGTGGAGGATGAGGATGAAGAAGAAGGCAATGAAGATGGCGATGAAGAAAACTGTGTTCCCCCTGCTGTTAGTGTCGGCAGTGTGGCAACTCAGGGATCTGAGATAACAGCACAGGAAAGAGCGGGTCAGCACCCTTTCTCTGACGAGGACTACATTTCCCACAAGGCTGTACCATCCACGGTAATTGAAGTACGATCAGAGAGCTCTGAGAGAGAAGAGGAGGAAGAAGAGGATGATGGGGAAGAGGAGGAAGATGAGGAAGAGGAGGAAGAAGATGGAGGCCCATCAGAGCAATGCACCATTACAGATGAAACGGAGATGTACGACATGCGGCGGGGCAACCTAGGCCTGCTGGAACAGGCCATCGCCCTCAAGGCCCAGCAGGGGGCAGACACCCCCAGGCAGAGTCATGGGGATGAGCAGCCAAGCAAACGTTCAGATGGCCAGCGCAAGGCTTACTTTAGCAAAGGTAGGGCCTTCTTGAGACACCAGTCACTGCAGTACGTATTTCAACCAGTTTCATGTTTATAATTAAGTTTGTGTTTAGAGCTTTTAAGGTTGAGCAACCAAGTGCTTTCAATTTGAGTACATAGCAAATGGGAGCAATGAGAAAGAGTCAGATGAAGACAGGAAGGAAGAGAGGAAAGCAAGAAAGACCGAGAGAATTATTTTTGCTCTATTTACGTGGCTCTATTCCCAGGCACACTGTCTGATGGGGACACGGAGCTTCATAATTGCTCTGGCATCTGGCCAGTTTCAGTTAGGCCACTGCCTTGTTAATAATTAGCTGAGCTGTGGTGTGGTTCCTTCTCTTTGCCAAATATAGGTCTGTTAATTCAGGGGTTCTCCCAGGCCTGTACGTAGCATCAGGTGTGTATGTAGGATTGCTACTGTGCTATACACTGTTAACAGTGTTAGGTTCAAGGAATGCAGAATTTGATTTGTGGAGTGCAAAATTAATCTCTTCAGCATTTAAGTAGAAAATTTTATTACATAGATACAGTGTCCATACTGTAGTGTCAGAAAGCACTGCACATTTTAGCATTTCCCATGTAAAAGCGGGTGATGTGCATGACCCCACTCCTACCCTGCCCCCACAGAGAGCTCTAGGGCAGAGAAAAAGGAAGTGAAATGCCCTACTCCTGGCTGCGATGGAACGGGTCATGTGACTGGCCTGTACCCCCACCACCGCAGTCTGTCTGGCTGCCCACACAAAGACAGGATACCTCCAGAGAGTGAGTACTCCCTCCCACGACTATCTGCTAGCATCGGTACTGTGATTGCCGGGCTCTCATGCTCCTGCGGAGTCCCATGGAACGTTACTAACCCCTCCTCGTTCTGCTCAGTCCTGGCCATGCATGAAAATGTGCTGAAGTGTCCGACACCTGGCTGCACAGGACAGGGCCACGTCAACAGCAATCGCAACACCCACCGGAGGTAGGTCTCTCACTGCATCGCTGCTCCTAAGCCCTCAAGAGTGTCTAGGAATTATAGCTGGAGGCTACCCCTGTGTGGCTGCCTGAACGGTGAAACGAAAACGTTTACCACAAACAGCAATAGTGTCACATGACTGCAGGCTCGCATAAGACAAAAAAGACACACATTACTCGGCCCATAACCTTGATCTGTGTCACCTCTCATTCCAGTTTGTCAGGGTGCCCCATTGCAGCAGCAGAGAAGCTGTCCAAAAGCCACGAGAAGCAGACGGCACCCCAGCCGGCAGGGAGCCCTCATTCTGACAGGGTCCTCAGGTGAGCCCTGAAGCGCCATGTACCTGGGCAGCCGCATGCCTATTAGAACTGCATCCATACTGACACCCACAATTTCCTGTGTACCACAGGCCCATGTGCTTCGTGAAGCAGCTGGAGATCCCCCAGTATGGCAGCTATAGGCCCAGCACCCTCCCAAGCACCCCGAGGGCCAACCTGGCCAAAGAGTTGGAGAAGTACTCCAAGGTCTCCTTTGATTATGCAAGCTTTGACGTTCAGGTCTTTGGGAAACGAATGCTCGCGCCAAAGCTGCAGTCTGGCGAGACATCACCAAAAGCTTTGAAATGTGAGGGCTCTCTCTCTGTTATTATCATTTTTTCTTATGCATAGAAAAATTAAAGACACATATTATTCACACTAGGAATGACTTGCATACTTTATATTTAATGCTGGTCCAATCTGTGTATTCACTCCCATGGCTTGAGTTAATATAGGCTGTGCGTGAGTCTGGTTTATGTCTCTGATGAGTTCCCCCGATCTCTTTCTTACAGCCAAACCATCCCCCAGTCACAGCTTGCCAGGGGGCTACAGCAAGTCCTCCTCATCCTCTTCTTCCTCCTCCAGTGGGTACGACTACTCTCATGATGCTGAGGCTGCCCATATGGCAGCCACAGCCATTCTCAACCTGTCGACACGTTGCTGGGAAATGCCGGAAAACCTCAGTACCAAGCAGCAAGATGCTCTCAACCAGGTAAGCTTCTTCATGGCCCCCCCACTACAGCTCCCCGAGCTGGGTGACCTCAGCACCTCCTCCCTCCTGTCAGGTTGGCCTCAGGTCCACAGCTTGATACGAGTGTACTAGTGACCTCTGCTGCCCTCTCTAGAACATGGACATCGAAGTGGATGAGAACGGCACGCTGGACCTGAGCATGAAGAAGCCCCTCAAGAAAGAGGGCTCCAGTCCTGGGGTGCTATCCCCAGAACCATCCTCCTCCTCATCCTCCTCGTCACAGAACCCAGGCAGTAGTGGAATAAATACTTCATCTCACTCAGGTCACACCCTCAAGCAGGAGGAGTGGGAGGGGCCTCTGGACTACACCACACCCAATCGCCAACGAGATGAGGGACTAGAGGAGGTCAGCTTCTTTGTCTGACCCCCTCCTTTTACCTAGGTTTCATCATCATTAAAAGAACAAATTTAAAATGTTTCCTAAAAAAATTTAAGATACACAAAATTGTCTTAAATATTCAAAATATGATCTTGAAAATATAAGAATTTTTACACTTTATGCAGCTATGCGCAATAATGCCTTCACACACCGTCATATTTTTTTTCCAAGGAATAATTTCTTGACCATAATACTAAGTCTGCTGTTTTTACTGGGTCTTTCTGAGTGCAGGCACAGCAAGCCGAACTGTCAGAGGCTGCGTCTGATGATGAGGAAGGTGAGATGACACAGGACAGCCTGGAAGACAGGAAGTATCCTGGTGAAGTCACCACACCAAGCTTCAAGGTCAAATTCCAGCCAAAGGACAGCAAGAAAGATGTTCTGCTGTGAGTCCAGACCTCAGATGCATTTGCAGTTCATGTGTAGCTCATGTGGGTTCTCCATAAGCTATCATAATACAACGGTTTACACACACAAAATGTATGTTCACACAAAAGTCTGAACATTGCTTTTACTCAGGCTGCAAAATTCTGCCTCAGAGACTGAAAGTGTTTTGGAAGACAGTATCAAGGCTGTGTTAAACTATAAATAATATGTGTCTTTGGATGACCTCTGACTCTGCCTGTCTTCTCCTTTGACTTCCTTCAGGTGTCCCACTCCTGGCTGTGATGGAAGTGGCCACATCACTGGAAACTATGCATCTCACCGCAGGTAAATAAGCCAAATGATAACCCCCAGGCCTTAAATAGAGTGGCTGTTCATCTGTCTGTCTACTCACTAAAAAAAGTCAGCATATGGTGGATAATAATGAGCTACAGCAGCTTGTGTACTGATTGTTCAGATATGAATTTTATATGCAAGGCAGGCATCATGGCCTGCTATTACAGGAAGTGCTAACTGTTTAATGATGCTGGCATTCTAAACCCTGGGTACTGTAAACCTTTTTAAAATAATTATCTACAGGAATTAAAGTACTAATTTCAATACTCAAATCAATTCTAATATTTAAAGCTCAATGTCTGTGTGTCCATTTGTCTGTTATAAACATTCACACAGTTGGACCAATCTGCTCCAGATTTTGCACAGATGTCCCATTTGACTGGGGGAAGACTGTAGACTCTGTCTTGACCCAATCTTTTGACCCCCTGGGTACCCTTATTCAGTGGGGGTCACCCTCGAGCAATGCTGGGTACTTTGGCTAGTGTATAATAAAAATAAGTTTACTGCATGGAATCTAACACCTGCCAGCATTGCTGCCTGTGTGTTTATTGAAAAGGGACTGGGCAGAAATCATGATCTTTAGACAAGAGAATGGTCAATGAAACTGGCCATTAGCAAACAGGTGTGTTTATATTCCAGGGAGCCGGAGCAGGAGCAGGCAGGGCGTGGCTGGTTGGCAGTGGGCATGACAATGGCAATCTAGCCTTTCTCTAAGAATTCAAAGCTACCTTTAAAAAAACAGTATTTCCATGTATAACAGTTGAATTCAGATGTTAAAGATCAGCTGCTATTTGAAAAGTAAACATGTTGTACATGTATGGCATGCGAGTGATATTAAAACAATGCTTCCAAGGGATGGATGTGCCCTGCACAACCTCCAGGCTTTCTGATATGTTTGGAGACCTGATATGTAAATTTATCTAGATTGTTTTGGCAAGCTGAAGACGGCTTATAATTTGTTGTATTTCTTATTTACACTTCATAGTTTACAAAAAACTCTACAATTTTGGCCTGCTGCTCACTGGCACACAAAATTAAAATGGCAGACTCAGTCCAAATTCTGCTGATCACATTGTGTGTTTATATTTGCTCTGAGGCTCGACAGTTTTTTTAAAATAGCTTAAATATTTTTATTGTGTGTTCCCTCAATCTCCTCTGATGAAATTCTTCCCTTCCCAATTGTTCCTCTCTCTCTCTCTCTCTCTCTCTCTCTCTCTCTCTCTCTCTCTCTCTCTCTCTCTCTCTCTCTCTCTCTTTCTTTTTTTTTTTTCTTTTCTAATTATATAAATAACAATACAATAAAAATCTGCTCTCATATTCTTTTATGTTCATTTC
>JAACJT020000105.1:19564214-19588719 GCA_009936485.2 Gymnarchus niloticus | reverse complement strand
TCTCTCTCTCTCTCTCTCTCTCTCTCTCTCTCTCTCTCTCTCTCTCTCTCTCTCTCTCTCTCTCTCTCTCTTCCTCCCCTTCCCTCTCTCAGTCTGTCTGGCTGTCCTCTTGCTGATAAGAGTCTGAGGACCCTCATGGCAGCCCATTCTGCTGAACTCAAGTATGTCTGTGCTTTGCTGCTTCCCCTCTGCTCTGCTGCGTTGTTGGCTGTATCTGTCGCACAGTTCACAATGCTTACTGTGGTGTTAGTTAGTCTGGCAACCTAGTTTTTCTAGTAGTAAAACTAGGTAAGCAAAACTAGGTATACCTAGCTTTAAAAAAATCTAGATAAAAACCAGGTACATTACTTAATAAAAACTAGGTGAAACCAGGTAAAACATTGCCACTAAGCACATTAATGGAGCACACTGGGATTAATGCAATGTAAGATATATTGGAAACTCTTAGGCTGCTTTGTTAATAATTGAATAATAGTATATTTTTTGATTCATTTGGTTATTGAATAGGTCACGACTCCTCTCAGCTCTGATCCTTAGCTATAGGCCTATGTGAAATCAGAGGTGAGTTAGGGTCATTTAGTGGTTCCAACTAGGTTATTTATCATTTAAAAACACACAGATAAAAATCAAATATTAATCTTATATTAAATTCAAAAATCAAAGTTAAAACTGAGGCATGCATAGTTTTTATTTTCAAACTTGGCAAATTTTGATTCTACAGGGCTAGAAATGTTCATTTTTACCCAGGCCCTACCCAACCCAAGAGGATTTCTACATTGGAGATTAATTAAAATGATATAGTCATAACTACATGCAAACTCAGTTACAGAAAATTGTATTATACAATAGAAATTATTAAAAACAATGGACAAAAAATGGACAGAGGGTAACAGCTTCCAGGTGTTTCGCCATGGTATATGATTTACCCTTCAGAACTTGATATTTTTCGTTGGTGACTATTGGTGATGACTACAGTCGTCTTCATGCCTTTGAAAATAGTCAAGTTCTAAGTAGGGGATCGTTTACTTGATTCCTCATCATGCACGCAATATCATTGTTTGCGTCATGAGCTATTCATTCAGCTATAGAAATCTTTAAATCTTCATTTGGTGAAGAGGACTGCATATGAAAATAGTTCAGGAATGCCGTGTTGCATACAGTCAACACAAAAAAAATCCTACATGCCCGCAAGGCCATGAATGATCGTTATTACTGACCAGCAATCATTTTTACTAGCCCTGGGCTGGGGGGACTGCCTTAGTCTGGAGCCCTGAATGAAACGGACAGGCTCAAGAATCCCACATCAAAAACTGCTTTGTATTCATAGCCTTGTCAACACAAAAAATGAAAGTGATTTTTTCTAACAAGAAAGAATTTTATTTAGTTCTGCTAAAGTTTACCTTTTACCTAGTTTTTACATATACTGAAAACTAGGTAAAAGTTAGACTAGGCAAATTTTAGGAGAATTTCCTAAAGTAAAATTACCTAGTTTAAAAAAACTAGGTTGCCAGCATTAGTTTATTATTATTATTATTATTATTGTTGTTGTTGTTGTTGTTGTTGCTCTGTGCTGTTCCCGGACTGACTGCTCTTGCTGCTGCTAACAATCTTCTGACTTCAGTGTTAACTATTATTACTATTGCCCTTTGTAGCTACTTCACTACTAACTATGCTTATTTAGTCTTATTTACTATTACTGCTGCTCTCTGTAATTCCCACACTAACTGCTGTTTCTCAACTGTTAACTGTACGTACGGCAGCATTAACTATTACTACTGCTCCTTGCAATTACATCAGTGCTCACTGTGCTTATTAATTGTTACTCAGTTCTGCTCTCTGCCATCAATACACTGTAAATACTGTTACTGGTGCTTTTTGCAAACTCCTGACTGTTAACAGCCTTTACTACTCTTCCCATATGTTGCTGTACTGTTAGGGAACACAATCCTTAAACACCATCCTTGCTAATTTGTTTGCAGGAACAAAATTCATCCTAGAGAAAAATTAAAATATCAAAAGTGGAATGGCTATAATATATATTTAATGATATGTGTAATGTTACTGCGGAAATGCAGAGCATGGTCACAAAGAATAATAACTGTCCTACCCCTTCCTGGCAGGTGCCCCACTCCAGGATGTGACGGCTCAGGTCACATCACAGGAAATTATGCCTCCCATAGAAGGTATGCGAGAGGGCAGCTCTCCAGTTTTGGGTTCGTACGACCCAATAGGTCTTCAAATTCTTCTTCAGTTACTTCAGTTAGTCATCACAAAGGATTTGCTATTGTACTTGTATTGGCTTGCTTGTTTTGTAATTTTGTTTCATTTCATCTCTCCTTTAAGCTGTGGGATTTATTTAGATCTGTGTTTATTTTTTTGGTTGGTGTGTAGAATAAGAATCTTTTGCTCAACAGGAAGCCAAACCATTTAGAAAGTATTCCAAGCTTCCTCTGCCTCCCCTTACAAGTTTTGTGCTTTCTCGTTTCAGTCTGTCTGGGTGTC
Source organism: Gymnarchus niloticus (assembly GCA_009936485.2). Lineage (NCBI taxonomy): Eukaryota > Metazoa > Chordata > Actinopteri > Osteoglossiformes > Gymnarchidae > Gymnarchus > Gymnarchus niloticus. Next base: position 19,586,217 of record JAACJT020000105.1, on the reverse strand, counting down.
CACGTGCTAAGAAGGGGGGGATTAAGACCACGCCAACCAAGGATGACAAGGAGGACTCTGAGCTCATTAAGTTCGTACCACTTAACTGATGATGGGTGCCGGGCTTACGAAGTGTGTGTGTGTGTGGGGCGGGGGCAGGGGGGGTGAAAGGGTGTTACAGCACTGATGCTAGTCATGCATGTAGATGCTTTATTTTCAAAGGAGGGATTTCTTATGCCATTAAAGCCCAAAGTGATGGTTTTATAAATGTGTTATAAATGATGGATATACTGAATATTTTATTTGGCCGTCTGCTGTCATCTTTTCATCCCTTTCTTCCTTCCCTTTTGCTTACACTGTCTCGTTTTCTGTGGCAACAGATGCCCAGTGCCTGGCTGCGATAGCCTGGGCCACATCAGCGGGAAGTATGCCACCCATCGCAGTGCCTACGGCTGCCCACTGGCAGCACGTCGACAGAAGGACGGCCTACTCAACGGCTCCCCCTTTTCGTGGAAGTCTTTCAAGACGGATGGCCCCACCTGCCCCACTCCCGGCTGTGACGGCTCAGGGCACGCCAATGGCAGCTTCCTCACACACCGCAGGTAATGCCACAGAACATTGTATTTACATTAGCACATTTTAATATACTGTAGTTTGAGCTTCACAGCAGGTCGAGTCAGCTGTTCAGAATACCAGCCCGTGTACAACCCTGCTGCGTCTGGCATGTTTAGACAATCTGGCTCCTCTTCTCCAGGATGATGCATCTTTTTGTTCTAATTTGCACACTGTCATGACAGTCTTACATGTCCCGATGTTCTATGGTACTCTGCGATCTGGAAGCAAGGTCTGACTTGACTTGAACCCTGTGTTTATGGCTGTAGCCTCTCTGGCTGTCCCAGGGCATCCCTAGCCAAGAAGAAGGCCAAATGTCCAGGAGAGGAGTACCTTGGGACCAAGTTCCGCTCCAGTGATGGTGAGTGGAAGCCATCTTGCTGCCAGTCAGACTGTGCCAGCAGCACTCGGTTCAACTCATATTCCTTGTGGCATTTCACTGATTATTGAGTAAGTTGTCACCAATGAGGTTTGGAATTGGACCTCTTTACTGTCTGCCATTCAGAGTAACTAAGCTATTCATTAGACATATAAGAACATCATTTGACTCCTAAAGTTCAAGGTCTGGGTCTTTATACAGTTTTTTTCTTCTTTTTTTAGTTCTGGACAATGATGAGGATATCAAACAGTTGAACAAAGAAATCAATGAGTTGAACGAGTCCAATAACGAAATCGAGGCGGACATGGTCAACCTTCACACACAGGTAGGTTCTGCTTCTCCACATCATCACCATTATATCATCTGTCTCCCAGTTTTGTTTTCTATCTGTACACAACCGTAGAAAATTGTCAGCTGTCAGTATTTCAGAATGTTTTCTCAATTGGAATAGAGAACACAGGCACCCTTCCACTGAGGCTTAAAACATGAGAAACACTGCCCCTCATGTTGAAACCCCTTAGATGTATTCTGAATGATATCTAGTGTCCCCCTGATCTGGGTTTGATTTGAAAGATGTCATAGCAGCCCTTGCTTGAGTAGGGTAATTATGGTTTGATTGATGTTGTTGAGTTGTGGTGGATGTGTGGATGTGGCCTGAAACAAGATATAGCCATTAATTCTATTGGATGGGGTCATGAATATCTCATTGCCAGGAGCTAAACATCTGACAGTCTTTTCTCTCTGTGCAGATCTCTTCCATGGAGAAGAACCTGAAGAACATGGAGGAGGAGAACAAGGCAATTGAGGAGCAGAATGAGGCTCTGTTTGTGGAACTATCGGGCCTCAGCCAGGCACTGATCCGCAGCCTTGCCCACATCCGGCTCCCCCACATGGTGAGTAGTTTGGCTGGGTGGTTCTAACTGGTTTATGCTGCCTAAGTAGAGTCAGAGCCATCACTCTCACAATTGTTGTACTGCATAATGTAGATCTACTGTGCAAGGATCTCTTTGTATGAATTTTAAGGAAAATAATGCCCAGTGCTTATATCACCAGTCCCTGTTTTAAGTTGTATTTGATTTTCTTTATACATATGTTGTGGAGTAAATAAGCCACTTCCACAGTCACTAGTAGGGCAGGCAAAATGTAGCACATCAAATTTAAGGTAAGGAATTCTAGCAGACAGTTTCTCCAGTCAATCATTTAATCATTTAAATGTGAGAAAAGATTCTTGAATACAAGTCAGGTAGACTTAAAACAAGAGCATGGAGAAGAAGTGAAGGTCACTGCTGAATATCTAAAGAACATCACTGTCTTTTGTTTACTGCAGCAGGAGCCAATCACAGAGCAGAATTTCGACACTTATGTGGACAGACTGATGGATATGTACACCAACAAGGAGTGCTACCAGAACCCAGACAACAAGGCCTTGCTGGAGACCATAAACCAGGCTGTGAAAGGGATAAAGGTCTAGAGAACATAACCAGGAAGTGAACCTGAGGGACAAGGTATGGAATATACAGACGGCCAAAAGGCAAAAAAAAAAAGAGCATTCGGGTTACATATATGAAAACAGAATTTCTCCTAAGTTAAAAAGCATTCAGAGAGAATTAAAATAGAAAATACACCAGGACCAAACTACACCCCTGCTGCTGTTCATTTTCAGGGTCTCAGCGGATCAAACCAAAATTCCTCTTTTTTCAATTTCAAATCTTCTTTTTCTCTTCCATTACTTTTTGAGAAAATAATTTGTGAAGAACAAAGGACACAGACCTGCAGCAGGATACAGGATGTAGCCTTACAGACAAAGAAGACCATTACATATCATGCCTCAGCTCGTTGGACTGAGTAGAAAGAGATATGAATCTTGTACACCTGTGCAGGTGTAGAGCTCAGAAGCTCCCCTTTAGTTACACTCACCCGAAGACCTCCAGCATCGTGTTTTTCCTCAGAGGACTCAACGACATGCACCTCGGCCTTAAACTCCTCATTTACTTGTCTGTCTTGGCTGTCTGTGTGCTCATAGCTCTCTTCCAGAACGTAGTATTGTTCCTTAAGTTGGTGGGGGGGCATAAAAATGGGTTAGGAGTAAAGCATGGTGGAACTTTGATTCTCTGTGGCCACCAAAGCCCCTTGAGGCTATGACACAATGTATATGCGTGCTCGCATGTGTGCTGGGCAGTGACCTTTAGCAAGCATCTTGAAGCAGCAGAGAATCTCTCCTTTGCCACCATGAAAACCCTGCGACTGTTCGGTGGATAATCTCCCGCTCTCCAGCTCCTACACAATGGTACGAGAGAAAGAACCTGGCAAGCTTTTTCTCCTAGAGGATTATAACCATGTATCATGTAAATGAATTCCAGGCCCATCTAGTAACGTTCAAGGTATCTACGATCATAGGAGTTGCACTTCACTTCAACAAATAGCGTGTAGTTCAACTATTGCTGTATAAATTATTTAAGTTGAATCTGTGAATGGTAAAATGTAATTTATTCATTCAATTCCATGTTAAGTTTTCTTATTTATTTTTACCTTGCCTATTTATTGACTTATTTAATTGTTCTGAAGGATAGCATGCAGCTTAAGATGTCAATGTATTTGAACTGGCTAAGACGTAGCGAAATATTGTTCTTTGTGTCAAGAATAAAAATCTATTTACGAGTTTCAACCACAATTAATTATTTTATATATCATATTTTTTAATTTAGAGAATGGGATTTTTAACTTCTTTTTTAAGTGCAAATATTTTATAATGGACCAAGTTTGATAATTTTTAAAAGTTATCCTTTTGTTGATATTATTTATGTTTTCTGTTAAAGTATTTTGACACCCCCTGAATACAGGAAAAAAATGAAATTATGTATTTATTATTTATTTGATATTTAAAGAACAATGAATCGTAATATTGTTAGATATTTATTTTGTAACGTCTGTGTTTGTGATGACTGCGTACGAATAGTTGATATCTAAATAAAAATCACAATCAGAATAAAGGGCATTTGACTCAAGGTTTTTGGGTGCTCTAATTCTCAAAGGCATTTTCTGTTAACAGTGGAAAAGTAATATTTAAGGTATCACAGAGGGGTCTCCCACTCACATATCTAGAATAAGTTCAGTCAAGAAAAATGCTTACAGTAATCCCTCAAACATCTTCTGCAATAGTGAAGTTTCTAAGAATTAGTAACAAGCAATTACTTTATTTTGCTAGATCTTCCAGTTAAGCAACAATTAAAAGAACCCCTACTGGGAATAGATCAAGCAACCTTTGCGACATCTGCCACTGTACTGTTTAAAGGCAGGATGCATACAACACCCTTCACATACAGACACCCAAACACTTCAGCTGGATTTTTGGCTGTGCTTGGCATACGGTTAGATTTGGTGGCTTGGTTGAAAAGACGAATAATGGGCTTGTTAGGTGTTTTTGATCACGTTCGATTCCTTGAAATTGAAGGGCCCAAGGCAGATTTGATTCAGCGTTTGCCGATTGCTGTTACTATGTAATTCTGGAAGTGCAGGATATAAGGATGCTAAGAAAAATGGCTTTAATTAATTTCTTTGACATTACCATCATAGGTTAGCAGCAGTGCCGCACACCGCCACAATCAGAGGCTCGAATGCTGCTCCCGGCTCTGGGTGCGTGGAGTTTGCATGTTCCCCCCTTGCTTCACGGGTTTCCTCTGGGTACTCTGGATTCCTCCTGCAGTCCAAAGACATGCATCCTAGGTTAACAGGTGTGGCTAAATTGTCTGTAGTATGTGGAGTGTCAAGCGGTTTCGAAAATGGATAGACAATTTTATTAATAATTATTTTATTAATTTTAAAATACAAAATTCTAACATGATACTCACTGTTTGGAAACAAATTAAGATTATTGGGTTCCAAAACAGACTTATTTTTACATCCATGAGGATGACAATAATTGTCAGTGAACAGTTATTCAATGAGTAAAGTGACATAAGAACTAAGTTACACTGCAAATGGACTTAGATTATTTTAATACTTGCAATGCTTCATCAGGCTTACTGTATTAGACTTGCCCGATCAGTAAGTTTAAAGCCAGTAGTTTGACATCAGAAAACAACAGGAGGCATCACAGTACTTGTGAACAAGAGCTTGTGATCAAATGATTCCAGGTTTTGGTCTCGTTTAGGAAAAGCTCGTGTATCTTTCAGCAAAAGTACTTAGCATTAAGTGATGGAGTAGACATATTCAGGTTCGAAAAAAAGGTAATCAAAGATAGATGGTTTAAAGATATATATATATATATATATGAATATTTACAGGGAGTAAAAGTATTTATTATGCCATAGTTTCAATGTGCTCCCAAAAACTGTATATATAAATATAACGGCACACGCATGATACTCAAGCAACTAAAAACAGTACTGCTGCCAATCGAAACACTTAACAAATACGGGCATCCTAAACACGAATTTCCTTTAGACGCCTACAGCATTTAAGGATGAATTTCTAATTCTATCACACGTTTAAATAATCAACTTTTTTATTGTCAATGCACAAAATCATAAATGGAAGAATTTTAAAATGATTTTTCGACATGGAGGCTGTGAAGTAACGTCCAGATTTTTCTCAACAACTAAGAACTGGACTACTTATTTTCTCTACGTATAAGACCAGCAGTCGATCGTGATTGGGTAAAAACGCAATTTAATTGCGTCACGCCCAATCACGGACAAGTGTGCGTTGTGTGCGACGAGGAAAAAAACCCACCCCATTTAGTCCACATTTGGTGTGTTTGTGTGCGTGACGTCAGAGTACCAGCTGGTCAATGTTTACTTCCATCTCTATACTGGATCAGATTATACTGGAACGATATCTTGGAAAAAGAGACAAACGGGAATATAAATAACTATAATATTAAACTGTAAAAAGAAAATATCCCACAAAGTCGACATAATCTCGGTAAAATATAAACGTCTCAGACCGTTACGTTTAATGTTTTCTCGTGCGTCTTCTGGCTTCTGTAAAGCATTTACCATTGTGTTTCGGTGCCTTGAAAACCTGATTTCACGACTCAGAAAGAAGAAGAGTGAGAAATTCTTGCCGCGTCGTTACCGTGATTTACAGTCATTATTGATTTGCTGGTTGATATGAGGTTGTCCACAAAAATGTAGGTTGACTTGATTGCTAGGTGACCTGTTATCTCTGCATTAACTGAAGCGGCGCGTTCCATCTTTCGTGCAGACAGGATGAGCTGTTATAGTTTTAAAGCGGAGGCAGCATCTACACGGATCGCGGCCGTTGATGTGTGGCGCAGCTGCATCTTGTGCGCAGATAAAAGCAGAACAACGCAGCAGCTGCAGCCCCCGCTGCTGGAAGTCCTCCCTCTTCTCCCGGACCGACGAGGTCGCCCTCCGCGTTCACACGGACACATAAACACATCTGTTCTGACAGCTGATGGCTCTGCGATAAGTCATGCTTGTACATTAAACGATAGTTGTGACATATTGCCGAGCTGCTGAGTATGTCTAAGTAAGGCTGCGCGCGCTGAAGCAGGATGGTCTGGTCTTCAGGCGCCTATAGGTGGAAGATCAGCGCGCGCTGTTTTTTTTATCGTCACTTTTAAGTCAAGCTGTCTACTGAACGGCTTCGCCCCCGTGTCTTTGTAGGCTGGCCTTTGAATTTTCTTATTTGTAGTTTGTAGTTATTTAACAGAACCTTCGCATATGCCTGCTCACTTGGTATTTCAATTAAAAAGCAGCTAAAAGCACCTAAACTTATGTGAGATATAGTTGCCGGTTTCCGTCATGCTCCGGGGAGTTGTTCAACATAAACTGCTTCAATAATCGCCAGCCGACGAGGACTACGGTGTGCCAGCTGATTTTAAATTAAACTGAATTCACTTCTCAAGGAGCATTTAACAAAAGGGACGATTTTTCATACCTGTTGTGATGACATTGTAGCGAAAATACTGTATCTAAGGATTAAGTGTTGTTTCTGGTCAACAAATGGTGATTTATTTGATAAATATACATTAACATTGTTATTCATGTTCTCGGTAACTATATGATATGTTTCTTAATGTAATTTAGAAGTTCTTGATTTAAAATAATATAACAGGCCTTCTATTCCTCTCTAAATATAAAGTGGTTTAAAAGAAGGATGTAAATCCAACCTTACCATCTAATATAACAAAAATGATGAAAATCAACCCATATTTGTGGATTTGTAGAAATCTCTGTCCACCTGGTGCTTGTTCTTTGTTAGAAATTTCATTTAAAACGCTGTCATCCAACGTAAGCCAGGTAACAGTGCTCATTCCCAGATTTTTTCGGAAAGACAAAAACTGGATTTATCTTTTCAATTCATCTCGTTCAAGTCAGAGTTTTTATGGTGAAAGTGGCTAATTAATAAATGATGCACATATTGTCCACACTTGAAATTCATCTTCCACCTAACTATCCTTGTCAGCATAGGATTCAAACCTTTCACCATGGTACACTGAGCAACCATGGTGCCCTTGCATGTTCAATGATTAGTGTCATTCCTTCATTGGTGAGATGACTCTAATTTCAGTACAGATTCCAGTCATATCACAATTGTCAAATAATTTCATTTTCATTCAGGGATTTTTCAGGAATCGCCATAGGCCACAAGCTTGTTGCTGAAAAACCAAAGAGATTTAATTTAGTTTGGCTGGTGTCAGACATGCCTTGAGATCCATGTGAAAGTTAGGCTTCTGCCGTGTGTCCTAGGTGTGGCCCCCCTTGCCCCGTCACTCCGGCTGAAGATGGGCGGCGCAGTGAGTGCCGGCGAGGACAATGATGAGCTGATCGACAATCTGAAACAGGCGCACTACATCCGTTCCGAGCTGGTGGAGCAAGCTTTCCGTGCTGTCGACCGAGCCGACTATTACCTGGAGGAGTTCCGCAACAGTGCTTATAAAGACCTGGCCTGGCGGCATGGCAACATTCACCTGTCTGCTCCCTGCATCTACTCTGAGGTGATGGAGGCCCTGGACCTGCAGCCTGGACTCTCCTTCCTTAATTTGGGCAGTGGGACTGGATACCTGAGTACCATGGTTGGGCTTATCCTGGGTGAGTTTGCACAAATGCGTCTCTCCCACGTACGGTAAATCACTCTGAGGTCCATCATGTAAATGGAGGTAATACATATGATTACGCCACAGATCACAGTATTTCAGGAACAACCAACAGCAGTGAGGAAAAACAATAATCAGCATTAAATAAAACGATAATATGCACTAAAATAGTCATTAAAACAAAAAAAATGTATGTCAGAAACAATAGATTTTTGGAGCATGCAGACTGCCTCCCCATGTGTTCTTCTCATGTCAGACTGTAGGTAGAATGCATACAGATGCATCATATGGAGGTGGGTCACAATACTCACAGAGTTATTTTTCTGGTTCTTCCTTGGTAATGAGGCAGGGGTCTTTGCCACAAATTATTTATAGCCAAAGCACCACCCCCACATGAATTTCCCTGGCCACTTCAAATTTTCTTTGAGATTATTTTTTTAGGACGTATGTGAGGAAGTGTGGGCTCGAGGTCATACTCTGACCTCTGCTACCCTCCTGGCGTACTCAGGTCCATTTGGGGTCAACCATGGAGTGGAACTGCACTCAGACGTCATTGACTATGCCTACCAAAGACTGGACCTCTTCATCAAAACCAGCGACAGCTTCGATAGGTGAGAGCATTGGCATGTGATGTGTTTAGAGTTTTTGTGAGGACAAATGGTTAGTGACGGGACCAATGAGGCTTCAAAACCCATGGTGGGTGGGAAAATCCTGAACTATCCAATCAATGCTGGTGCTAAATGAGGCCTCAAAATGCCCGGAGTACCCCGAACTACCAATCAGTGTTGATGAAAGGTTTGAAGCCTCATTTGTCCCATCACTACATACAAGCATCTTTCCACGCTGTGCAGCACAACATCAGAGCACATAAACAACGGTTTGCTATGTCAGCAGCTTTGCCTCACAGAAAAACTTCAATTTAAGAGCATGAAATTAGTCCCTTTTTCCTCACCAGTGTTCATTTAGGTCTGTTTTTTTCCTATTTGCATATAGAAGTGTGACCCAGTTGTGAAGAAAACAGCAAATAAGCACTTGTGAGGGAACCGTGACAGCAAAATATTTAATATCCCACACACAATATGGATGAAACATGCCTCAAAGACTTTTGACACTGAAAGTGAAATGAGTAAACAAAACAGAAATACAAAGAATAAATAGTACACACCTAAACCCTTCCCACAAAGCAAGACGCAAGATGTTCTGAAAAAAATTGAATTATTAAAAAAAACAAAAAGTAGCAGCAACAATAATGAGTTTGCCATCTTTCACTGGCCAAAACCCAGAAAAAGAAAAGTCGACAAAGACCCTGGGTACATCTCTCTTTTTCTTATGCAATAATGTTGGCCTTAGTGAGAAAAAGGCCCAGGATGCCTTCGTTAAGGAGTGACACACACTGGTCTGGGTTTATGCTGCAGGTTTGAGTTTTGTGAACCTTCCTTTGTGGTGGGAAACTGCCTGGAGATCACTCCTGAGAGCAGGCAGTACGACCGGGTGTACTGCGGGGCTGGTGTACAACGGGAGCATGAGGACTACATGAAAAACCTGCTGAAGGTCGGGGGCATTCTGGTGCTCCCCCTGGAGGAAAAGGTCAGCATGTGCATACACACAGAGACAGTGGTGAACACTGACAGATGCACACAGGTTATCACAGAGATAAATATACATCACAGTCACACACAGAAGTATACACACGTATTAACACTGGGACAGACAGAGATGCAGAAAAGTGCAAACCAAGCACACAAAGTCACACGTAAACGAGAGGCTTGGGTACTCTAGCCTCTAAGAGGCACGTCAGCTGCATGTGACCGTTCAATGCATATTGCCGCGATTTTTGTCACCTGATAAAAAAAATGGTTTTTGTTGTTGTTTTAAGGTGGTATGTCTAACTAAACAAATATGACAGAAACAGTGAAGCCTTTCCCCACTCCCAGCTGACGAAGATCACCCGCACCGGGTATGACACCTGGGAGACAAAGAAGATCATCGCCGTGTCATTCGCCCCGCTGGTGCTGCCCAAGAACAGGGAACACGACGCCTCCAAAATCGTCCCTCTACGTGAGTGTCATGCTTCTGGGGGACTTCCTCCTGGCCGCGCCATGCCTGCATTCCCCATGGATCACAGCTTAAACCTGGTCTTGCATTTATTTCCTGTTCTCTGAGCCTGCTTAATATTTTTTTACATATATTTTTTTGAAGTGCACACTTGCATTTTCTCTTCCGTAAAAAAGCCCTTGAAATACGTGTAACTCTTGGCTGTTGCTATTTCTCTCCTCCTTGTTGTGTGCCGCCTACCCCTCTTCCATTCCTTTGTGTTTCTCTCCCACATTGTGCATCCCCCCTCCAATGTCCTGGCATGACCATACCACTGGTTGTTTGTCCCCATCATGTCTTTGCCCCGTGGCACATTGCCCTGGCATGTGATCACACCAAAACCGCATTGGCCTATCATGTGAATTTTTCCACATGCATGCTGCCTTGTCACATCGTTATCCACGGCATGCAATTGCTCCTGCCTGCCCACCCTCTTCCACTGTGGCTCATCTCGGCTCACCCCAGCGGCAATGTTCGAGGTGCGGTCCCTGCAGGATCTAGCTCGCATCTCAATCCGGCACACCTTAAAGATGACAGCCTCAGAGTCAGCCGGGTCGCGGCCGGAGCGTGGAGGGTCCCGGGGCGCGACCTGGGACAGGGCACGGCCGAAGTGCAGGCGGACATGCCGCCGCGTGGACTCTCTGCTCCTGGCCAACCGCCACACGACCACAAGTCGCACGATTCCTCGGGGCCCAACAGACAATGGCGGCAACTGCTCCGAGACAGATGAGGAAGAAGAGGAGAAGGAAGGGATAGTGGAGAGGCGGGTAGGTTTAACAAGAGAAGAAGGCTGCGAGGTGACCAAAGACAGGCAGTCCAACATTCCTGTCAATCTGCTCAGGAAGAGGATCCTAGGCCTGCCCCTACCAGAGCCTCTGAAGATGTACCTGCTCTACTACCGCCAAAAGTAATGATGGCAGAGCCACATGCAGCCTGAGATATACTGCCACTGCAACTCTGAGTCTCTTTCTCAAAACAACACGAAGGAAACACATTCAACCTCAAATGCTTCAGTTGTAGAGGGAAAACACCTGCAAAGATTTTTTTTCTCAAGATAACGTCTTAGTTTGCAGGTGCTTCACTGTTAGTGCCGTTCTTTTCTCTCCAGTTTTCTAGAACATTCCATATCACAAGTTATTAGGGGAGAGTTTTGACTTTTGTACATACTGTAATTACAGTGGCGTGTACTGGGGGAGCTTTGTGAGATGGGCTTGCAAGAGGCCACCGTCTGGGATCTTTTCAGTGGTTCTGCATGAAGAATATCACAAAGATGATCCAGACTCTGCTGGGAAAGCATTGATGTCTTTAATTCATCCCCCTGCAGGTGGCACCACCTATTGGAGATTTGGTGCATATTCACAGAGGAGAGTGGAAATTGGGGCTGGAATCAGTAGGACTTTAAGCTTTCAGCCTCATGGTTATTGGGTTGATTCCTAGTGTGAACAGTAACGTCGTCACCTTAAATCACAGACCAATATTTGCTGCACCAACTAAAATTTGAAATTTCCCTGTAGGGACACCGATGACTCCCAGGTGAGCTCCAGCAATTGAGAATTCCTATTTTCAGATATCACAGGCAAGTTTAGCGTGGGCCAAATAAGCTGGGTAGCTGACGAGAGAGCGAAAACCACGCAGGTTTCTGACTTTGCATTCAGGCAAAGGAATTATTCAGGTAGCTCTTCAAAGCTCAAGGCCACACTTCACAGGTCACTGACAAGGTATCGTTAACTGTGGTTCACATCACTTTAGATGAAAAGAAAGACGGGTGTTGCAGTAGCATAGAACCCTGAACCAAAGGACTAGCTGGGCTTTGCTTAAGATCAGCCCACTTTCAATAAGCCAATAACAAGCCTTCCCCCCCCATGATTACTAGCTATTCCTCTGACAAAAGCTCACATTCTTCTGTCTATTCAGGAAGAATACCAAGAAATAAGATGCATTTTCACATAGCTCAAAGGACACAAAGTAGCAGAAATTCATTGTCATGTTCTCATTTCAGCCACATTATTATGGCACTGTGTTTATTTGGATGTGATTAAAGGACGTGTTGTGTTGAGGACCTTGCATGATATGTGCCTCTCTTCAGTGGTGGGGGGGGGTAGGTGACAAATTTCTATCTGCATTACTAAACAGTTCAGAGATTTGCTTTTGTGTTCAGGACAAATTATTCTGTTTGTGCAGTATAACATGCGTCAGGGTGGTTCTGTAACTCGGGGGAAAAATGAAAATTTACTGGTTTGCCTTGATAACAGTGTATCCATTTCCTAAAGTACTCCGCCGTGCACCGTCAATCACTGTACCCTCAGTGTGGAGAGTCCCTCCCCGCACACCCTCAAATAAAGTCTTTAAATCTTTGAATTTTGTTTGTGTGTACATTTATTCACGTTAACCAGAAAAGATACGCCCACGTCACGTGTACAGATGGACGAGCGGCTGAAGCTGCACCCACAGCTGTCGTCATCTGAGGACAAGTTACAGAAGAGCATTCCCAGGAGGCTACGGTGTGGCACCCCAAACCTAATAGCAGAGAGGCCCACCCAAAGGTTGTGGATCTGGGATGGAGTGACCAGCTCTTTGGTTTGGAGGGTGGAGCGAAGAAGCAGTGATGCACCACCACATAACCAGCACTCACAGATGTTTACTGATCTGAATGCACGGACTCAATGCCAGCTTTATTGGAATACTGTGCTTTACTACCCAATACAGACTTGGCTTCAGAACAAAAAGGCAAATGAAAGAACTTAGAAGTTAAAAAAAAATGTAATTCACTTGATTAATGATTTAAAAAAATATTTCTTTGTGAGACAAAGACATAAAGAACAGCTCTGCACGTGCCGGAGTACACGGAACGTGGACTGGTGGGGGGGGGGAGGCTGGGATTGTGACACAGAACTTGCGATGTCAGAAAAGGTGAGGTAAACGTCATTGTAAAAAGGAACAAAAAAGGCACGATTTACAAGCAACCATGCCCTATAAATTCACTTAATAATAATAATAATAATAATAACAACAATAATAATAATAACAATATCAACAACGACAACAACCATAATTATTATAACAGCATTAGAAAAAAAAATATGCAACAAAAATACAGACAATTTTATCATACAAGATGCAATTCCCCATTCTCCCAGGCTTGGCACCCCGTGCCTCAGGGTACTATCTCACCACCAGGCAGGAGACACAGAGTTTCGAGGGCCCGATGCAGTCGTCATGGCAGAAGGCCCCACAGCCCTGGCACATGATCATGGCCTTGAGCCTGCAGGAGCACTTCAGGGCCACCTCTTCGGCAGCGCTGTCGGCGAACGCCTGAATGCTGAGGGCTGCGCCCGGGCCGGCCCGTTGCCGCAGCTGCAGAACGCCGTCAGCCAGGTTGCGGGGGAAGCCGCTGCCGTCCACCACGGACACGTTGGCTGTGTAGCTGAAGCTCCCACCGCCGCCACCTGGCTGCAGTTTGGGCAGTTTGCCGTACAGCTGCTGCTGGAGGCTCACCTGGAAGGGGACTGAGGATGGGGAGGGCGAGGAGTCCGCAGACCGGCCGTACGCTTTGCTCTGCTCCTTTTTGGCCATGCGTACCAGGGACATCTCCATGTTGAGGAGCCCCTCCATCGCCCCTCCGCCGAGGTAAGTGTCACATGGCTCGGCGGAACTCTGCGGCTCGTTTTTGGTTACGGCTGACAGCGAGTTTTTGGCGAGGGCCTGGCAAGAAGGGCGCACGGCCTCGTTCTTCACCGTGGGGGCCGGGGCAGGTGATAGCTGAGGGTCAGGCTTGGGCCTCCAGTCGATCTTAACGGTGGGCACGACCTCTGAAGGGCAAAGGTCCCCATGAGGTGGGGATGGAGTTTCAGCCACAGCTCTGCAGTGGGCGTGGGGCCCCACACCACCCGCGGGTTTCTCGGGGGCAACACTCTGTGGAGGCTGAGGTCCGGGGTGCTCTTTTACCACTGTCGGTTCAAAAGCGGGGCTCTGGTTAAAGTCTGAAGCGCGCATACATGATAGGGCCGTGATGACAGGCACAGTCCCCGGCCCGCTAAGCTGCTGCGCCACAGCAACCGGCCGCAACTCTTCCCGCTGCTGTTCTTGCTGCGGTGGTTGTCTTGCCGTTGGCATGGGGATGGCCATGCCAAAGCTCCGGCCCTTTCCAGGAGAGGCACAGGTCGCTGGTACCTTGAGGTGACTCTGAGAAAACGATTCCGGCAAGTTTCCCGGGGCCCGAGGATCCAAGGGACTCACAGATGGACCCCGGGACCGAACAGCCTGATTCCTGGGGGGTCCACCATGTTGCCGGCTTGACTCCAGCTTGCAGGAACCTTGGAGGTGGGGCAGAGGTGGTGTGGGCCCGGGCGGGAGGCGGTTAATCTCCAGCTTGCTAGCAGAGTGGGACTGGGGTAGAACCTTCTCAAGGGGCAGGCTGCCCTGCAGAAGCTGGGTGACCAGTGGGTTATTGGCCTCCACTGAGGACACGGGGCGAGCAGAGCCAGGGGCCTTTCTAGGGGTGCTAGCAGCGGCAGCTAGCTTCAGCGATGCTTTGCAGTCCTCACTGACAGAGACGGGCCCCTTTCCTGCAGTCTTAGACTCATCTACATCCGTTCTTCCCCACAGATCAACATCACTGCTGGCCCTGGGAATTGCGGGCACGCTCTTGCTGCACTCGGCCCGGAGGTTAGGCGAAGTTGTCTCCTGGTTATGGAGACTCGAGCGGGTGGGCTGGCTCTGTGGCAGGACGGCAGGGTGCTTTGGAGGGGCACTCGGGTGACGCGACAGAGCAGCGTTTAGAGGATGGGTACAACCCGGGGGCTGGTCCCCAGCAGTGTCCGGGAGATGGGCCCGACCTTGGCGTGCTGTAGGGACCGGCGCATTCTTCGAGTCAGACACCACACACCAGTCACTGACGTCTTCCTCGTTGGTCTCATTCTCAATGTCCGAGGCAGTCTCTGTTGAATCGCTATGTGCCCCAGTGTCATCCTCAGTGCCGGCAGGGAGACAGACTGCGGATTCCAAGGTAGGATTGGCACCTACTGTCACTGGGCTGGGCTCCTGTGGTCCTCCTTCCTCTTCCTCCTCAGTGCTCCCATTATGGAGCAGCCCAGGAGCTTTATCGGACCCTCTCGGATTTAGATTCTGCTGGATGCATTCCAAGGCCGTAACCACAGTGACGCCATGACTCTTCGGACTAAACTGCGACCTCTCCCTGCTCTGCTCTCCTTCTGGGAGCTGGGCAGGAGACAGAGTCCTTATGGCATCGACACCCCGACTCCCAAACCTGGGGAGCGTGTCAGGGATGGAGGTGGGGGCCAACACAGTCACCTCACAAGTGTCAGTGACTACACTGACATCACATCCTGGCATTTGGGCTTCCTTTACTGTGCCACCTTCATCCTTCTCTTTTGGGGATCCACCTGCTCCCAGCACTGCATGCGATGGTGCCAGGACATCGGGAGCCTTCCCTGGGGGGCTGCCGTTTGTGCAGATGTTCACCTCCTCCTCCAGGCATGCCTCTGGAGCACCCTCTGCTGGTGACTGCATGAGACTGCAGTGTGCATCAGGCTGAGGCTCTGTGTGTGCGCACGAGGCGGGGTGGGCTGCCAGCTCTACGTCAGGCAACTGTAGTTGTGCTCCTGCATGATGAGGGACCGCAGCCACTCCCTGTTCCTCGGAGCACCCCCCTCGCCCTCCTCCTCCCTCCGCCCCTCCTGGCTCGATGGGGCCCGGGTGCTCTCGGGTCCGCCGACCGGCACTGCCGCGATCCGGTACTCCAGGACCGCCCCCCGGGCCGCCCCCGCCCGGCCCTGCCCCGTCGCCAGTGGCTGCAACAGCAGCAGCGGCCTCACGTTGGGCGCGGGCCTGCTGGGCGCGAGCCTTGATGTCAGCCAGGGTTCGGGCGCCAGTCCCGGAGCGCCTGGAGCCCTCGCCAGGGGGTACGATGCGGTGGCAGATCTGGTAGGTTGGCGGACCCTTAACCCAGGGCGGTTTGATTCGGGAGAGCTGAATCTTGGAAAAAGACGACAGAGAAACAAAAACGGCAGGTTTTAGAAGGTCGCTCATTGTCAAAGCCGGTTCTTTTCTGTTAAACATCAGTTAAACTGTTAGCAATGGTGTGAAGCGTTTTATAAAGCATTTACTAAAAAGCAGAAGCACCAGTAAAAGTTGGTTAGAATGACTGCTCAGCAGACAGAGGGTTGTGTTTTCAGATCTCGTCCATCGATGTGGGACAGAGAAACGACGTGATTTCTGTGCAGCTGCTTGCTTTAAGCACAATGTCAAATCCTGCCAAGCGTTACATCTTCACACTCGACTCAGAGAAACAACTTACAAATGATGACGTCATACCCGGATAGGTGGGACCTTGGGTTCTTCCGTTGTGGGCTGGGGCTTCTCGGAGTGAACACAGTCAATTGTGTTACGAAAGGACTGACGGTCGTCGAGACGTGGCCTCTTCTCGAGGAAGCTGGTGTGGGCCTGGGGCTCCTCAGTCCTCCTCTTCTGCTCCTTAACCGGCACGACGGGACTAGAGGCGGGGCTACTGTCCCGGCTGGCGCTGGCGGAGGCGTCACCACCGATGCTGGGGGTCCCGAGATCCAGTGGGCTGCCGGTGGTAGGGACGTCAGAGCTGGCAGTGAACGATCCCCGCCTCTCAGAGGATGAGGAGGGGGAGGACGACGAGGAGGGAGAGGAGGAGTCAGACGAAGATGAGGGGGCGGCAGAGGCCTCAGCCACCTCGGGGAGCAGGCGGGCTGATGCTTCAGGCTCGGGGGCCGCGGCCACGAGGGAAGAGGACGGAAGGGAGGGCGGAACCTCGTGGGCTCCCATGCTCGAATCTGTCTGAGGGGTGGTCTCCGTCTGGTTTCCAGCAGCCTCGGAGACCTCCGACGTGGTTGAGGGGGTGGGCGTGGGCACTGAGACGTCCAACGGTAGCTGCTTCTCTGGCGCCTCGGCCACCTGCGAGGCGGGTGCCTTGCAGATGGGCCGCCTGGCCCGCCTCCTCAGGTCCGCCCGCGAGCGCCGCCTCATGCGGCCATCCCGTCGCCGCCTTCCCACACTTCGACGCTTGGGGGCCACAGCCACCGCAGCCGGCTGGCCGTCCAGCGTGGTCCCCGTCACGTCCCCTCCCTCATCCATCGTCAACTTTAGGGACTCTTCCCTGGTGAGCCCGGACCTGTGGACGGTACGAGATCAGAATGTGTCCACGGCAGCCCGCGCATGCATGCATACCAACATGACACACTGCTGAGTGGGCGGGGCTCGTTCCAGCTGGGCTCCTGCTGGGCTCCCTGTCGCTGGCATGAATGAAACCCCCAGCTAAAGTTCAGTTTGATTTTATTCTGTGGTTTCATACTGGATGTGTGTATGACTGACAAATTTTTGAATGCATAACAATGTAGAGGGGGAGGAAAACCCACTGTGTTATGTAAACATAAATAACATTAAACACGAATCCATTCCAACTATAGAAATCTAAACAAGTCTGGCTGCAGCTGCATTACAATTAACTATAAATTGGTTTCAGTCAAAAAAAAAAAATAGATGTGCATTCATTACTTGAAATATCAAGATGTGTGGCTCTGTAGGTTAGGTGTCTGTACCCTTGGTCAGAAGGTTGCTGGTTCAAATCCCACAGCTGGCAAACAGTGTCCATCTCACCGTTGGGCCATTAAGCCCAAAATTGCTCCAGTCTGACCCTGCACTCTCACTCCAAGTTTGCTCTCACCTCTGTGTATGTGTGAGCAAGATGGGATATGTGCCCTCAATTGATTTGGCTTTGACATCTTTATTCACAGTCCAATAAAGCTGAATGACTGCACGATCGGTTCAGGAGAACAAATAGTGAGCCCCTGAGCAGATTAGCCTGTAGTCCCTATCCAGGTAAATAATTCTCCACCATACACCCATCAGCATCACCACTCACTTCTGGCCATGATATTCCTCAAAGAACTTCTCCTTCCAGGCCTCCACTTTCTTCTCCTTTTCCATCTCCTGCCGGAAGCGAGCCTGCATCTCGTGCGTGAATTCGCCTGCGGGAGAGAGGGTTTCAGAGATGATGCCAGGCCTCGTAGTGTATTCTGTACTTTTGGTGACTCAAAGAACATAACACGAACCCGGGACAGAACCACAGACACGGTCAGCCTATGGGAACCAGCCTGGCTTTAACGACACGTCAACCCTGCACTGAACCCAGTTTCTTTATACCATGGACACGCCCTTTAGGTCCAGCCATACATGACCCCGCCTCTCCATATGGCACCGTTCCTCAATTGGTCAGTCGTCCTCAGACTACAAAATCACATCAATTCATTGAAGACCACGATTGGCTAGCTTTTATGCCTCTCCGATACAGGCTAAGGTCTTAAAAACACCAAGCTGCTCATGACTCCGTGTCTGCAGATTCATCTACCAACATGGCAACGACACAGCAAGGGGAATGATATCCTATATCACAGCTCATTTCGGACTTTGTGAATCGAATTATATGATTTATATTGATACTGTGCTGAATGCACACTGGGAATAATTACCATTCTTGACCACATTTAAGAAAGCTTGCGTTCCGTTTATGGAACTCCACATTTTACCAGAAAACCAGATGAAACAGCATGCACTCCCTGTGTTTATACAGCAGGTATTTATAGTAAGGAAATGTTAGTTCTTGAAAGGCTCTTGCCTAAGACATCTGTACCCTTTTCTAGGGACCCAACCCATGCTCAGACCATGTTACAGATGCGTGGTGCCAAGAAAGCCTACCTTCAGCCAGCCTCTCCTTCCAGCTCTGAGAGGCATGAGTGAAGAACTCATTGTTGAGGGCTGAACTACTGAGGCGGGCCATGCCATCAGCTCCGACCTGGGGCACCCAACACCAAGCAATCAGCAGTAATTAAAGCTGGTCAAGGTCAAAGCCTGAAAGATCAATCTCACCCACACAGTCTAGAAAACGAGGAGACCAACACAGACCCACCTGGCGGTCCACCTCAGGCAGAAGCTGGAGCAGCTGCTGCTGGGAGTGTGGGGGAAAGGCGGCAAAAGTCCGCGTGTTGATGAGGGCACGGATGTTGGTGTTCACCAGGATGGAGCCCGGCGTCTCAAAGTCCACCTCCACCCCCCGGCTCCTCTTCATGGGCCCTGAAAAGGGGGCAGAGAAACACCAAAGGATCAGAGGATCAGATTTTGGGGAAACCCAACAGCCAGCCAGCGATGCTGTGCTAATTACCCACTGTCTTGTGACTCTGACTGTGAACGTGCCCCACTTGGCCCAGTCATCACGACCTCTCATGAAAGCTGGGACACCGAACCAAAATGCGAGGCAGACAAGGAGGGAGGAAGGGCTGGGATCATAGGAGGAGTTGGGGTCTCTGACTTTGATAAATGCTGCGGATAACACACGCAAGATGCCTAGAGAGACAAACATTCAGAGGCTGCGTGATCCCAGGCTGCCTGGGGCTTGCAGGGGCACCCCTGGAGTGAAAATATGGTCTGGATGGGCAGCCGGGCAAGGAAGGGTACGCAGAGTAAACACATCTGGCCCCACAAAAAGAACAACAACCCTGAATTAGCTAAGAAAACAAGAGTGAACTAGATTACTCAGGCTGGTCATCTGGGCTTCTAGCAGGTAATAATGGGACAAATGAGGCTTCAAAATCTGTGGTGAGTGGGAGTATTCTGAACTGACCTGAAACTGAACTGAAAGGACTAGGAGCACTAACAGTAGGTAGGAGTTTACACAGCAAGAGGAATAAAGATGATGTACTCAGAGTCTCCCACTGCGGCTCAGTAAAGAGTATCCATCCATCTAGTTATGCACAAAAGACATAATGAGAGAGGTGCATAGACAGAGGCCGCATCAGACACCCGATGATGGAGACACAAACATCCCTCTCTCAATTCGGGTGGGTGTCAATTTCTTAACTGTTAACACTCAGGCTTAGGCAGGATTGTCTGTCATAGACAAAACACCTTGAAGCTGAGAGCATAAACAAAAAAAACAGCAGTGGAAAGGGGGGGGGGGGGAGAGAGACTTGGCCTTAACCTGGTGGGACGTGCTCGCCGTTGACTTTGAGGGGCGTTAGGACCACCCGTGGCATCATCACAGACTTCTTCCTCTGTCTACCAGACTGCAAGAGAGAAGAGCATTCTTACACGGTGGCCAAGGTGAGACGGAGACGGGCGTGACGTTCCAAAAGGGGAACCTTTCCCACGCGTCACCAAGGCGACAGACACAGCCAGCGAGAGCACGGCAGAACCTCACCTGTGAGGAGCGGCTCAGTCGGGGCTGCGGCTCTGTGGAGCAGGAGGCGCTGGAGGACGTCTCGTCTACGGATGCTACAGCGAGATGACAGTGACCGTCACCATGGATGCACTTCCACAAGGACAGCCGCCCCACCCCCATTCCCTTTTATCAGAAAAATGAAAAAAGTTGGCAAGACACTTCTGAAGGATTTCATAATTCTTTGGACTAATAATCTGAAGCTTTACTTCAGAATCCAAAGCTGCAAAGTGATTTAGCCTCAGAAGTCACAATCAGTCCTGAGGCCCTGGAACCATACGTTTCATTTCATGTCACCCACCCCCCATGTCATTCCCTGTTGGTTATTGGGAAAGGCAGCACAACACACACCAGCATGGGTCCATCAGGGGTAAAAGCAGAAGATCCACCAAACCAGTTATTTCAATTTACAATCATAATGTAGCTGAGTACACATACAAATAAATATGGAGTATTACACAGTAAGCCTGACAGATGGTGAAATAGATTTTTAGTAATTGCAGTCTAAAATCTAACAACACACTAACACGGCACACACTAAGTAATAGCCAATGCATTGAAAGGGGCCCGCCCCTCCCATAAATCCACCAATCAGAGGAGTAAGCACCATCGTTCTCCCCGCTGGCTCCGGCCGTCTCAGTGGAGTCGCAGCTCTCCTGCTCGGCCGTTTCCCCGGCCCCGGCTGCTGTCCCCGCTCCCGCCGCTGGCGTCTCCACGGGTTCCGGCCCAGTTGGTCCTTTTGTCCACTGGAGGGCGTTCTTCTGCATGGCATGGGAAAGGGCGCAATGAACACGCGGCGAACACGTAGCCGAACAGGCTGCACTAGGTTGCATCCCGCTCCAAGCCCGATCCCAGCACAATAACAGCACTTACTGACCGCGACCAGTCTGGGTGAAAGCTGGATCCGTTAAAACATTTTCTTTAACCATCTAAAAACTTAGATGAAAGCCAAATAAAATGAAGCAAGCCTAAGTCTCTCTTTCAAGCAAACAGCATCCCACCAACATAAAGCTGTCAGCCAACACGCCACTAGAAGGTTCTATAAAAGAGTACTCCTTCGCAGTAAGGTCTGACTCTAATGAGCAGTGTGACTTTGCCTCCCCCCCCTGCACTCTGCATGCAACACAGACAGGGGTAAAAAGGCCACGAGGGACACAGTCATGTGACACTCCCACTAAATGAGAGGCTGCTGCACAAACCAGGATAAGAGTTTTTAAACAAAAACAGGGAGAAAAAAAAATACCAAGATGATACGATTAACAGAATGATGGGTGAGGAGCTGGACCTAAGGATCTCGTTAAAAAGTGGGGGGGCTTATTTTTGTAACCTTCAGCAAGGCTCTACAGTCCCCTATGTTGCTGTACTGTCCTGGTCAGACCCCCTCCAGCCCAGGAGATGGCAGCACCTTGAGTGTGAATAGGCTCATGCGTCCCGGCAGCTTGAAGAAGATGCTGTTCTTGACTCTGTCACCTCGGACCTGGGAGTGCAGCATGGTGACCAGGCAGGCCAAGGGGGCCGTGCCACTGTTGGGGGGGGGGGGGGGGGGAAAATGAACCTTTTAATACTTGGCCCTTTTGGGAATTAAAAGAAGGGTTCTTCAGCGGGGGGCGATGTTTTT
>JAACJT020000105.1:19549744-19561757 GCA_009936485.2 Gymnarchus niloticus | reverse complement strand
GGGCCCGTTTCTTGACTCTGTCCCCTCGGAGTCGGGGGTCTGGCGGGGGGGGCGGGTGGGCGAAGGGCGGGGTGGTTGTGTGGGGGGGGGGGGGGATAGATGCACAGTTAGACACTGGGACCTTTTGAACATTACATGAAGTGTTCTTCAGCGTTGGCCTGTTATTTTCAAATCCAAGAGGCTCTGAAGCTGAAACGTACCTCCTTTTAAATGCAGAGGGTTTCAGGATGCAGCAGATGTAAGAAGCATGTGGGGAAGAAGAAAAGAGAGAGTCAACACAAGCTGATCACGTGGATTCACATAATGAAGGGAAGAGCATGGCAAAAGCAGGGAGCTAGGCATTTCGGACCCGATCCCGCACTGAGGAGGACAGATACAAGGTCTGATTTACCGCATTTCTTTGAGACCCTTGGTCTGAATGACATGCAGAATCTGTTTGGGGGTCATGGGAGCATCTGAGAAATTCTCCAACACCTGTGAAGAAAGAAACTCAGATGAGCACGATGCTGAAAGACACAAACATCAGTACTCTTTAAAGTACAAAAGTTAAATCTCTTTTTAGCCTAAATAGCTTCATGAGGACAACTGACACCAATATTCACAATGTGTAGACCACCAGACACAAAGGGGTGGAAATGTGTTTGTTTCAAATTAAAGCTCATTTTGATATTTCAGCTTTAAAGGAGTTTGCCAAGACTGGGTTTTGGTGAGACACCGAACAAGTTCAACCTCACATTATGCAGATGGATCCTGAACACAGGGTAGGGCAACCCTGGTGTCTGACCAATAAAGGCATGATCAAACCACCCTTCCACAAACCCACGTCAACCCGTTACGGGTAACCGGAGAGCCTGACCAAATATGTTCCACATCCAACATGGAGAACCTCCCCACCTTGGCAAGGTTCTCAACCATCAGCAAATTAAAGCAGACCGCCTGGCTCACAGCCATGTGCCCATTCAACAGCAAACGCAGAGAACGACAACCGGAGACGTGACGTAATGGGGGCTGGGGAGAACATGACCCAGGTATGAAATGACACCAAGGTCCACGACCCTGGCACTGCATCCCTGTGAGGTCTTTCTTCACATGTAGGAAGGCCTATCTGAGATGGCACCATAGGTTCACATCCAAATAACATCATGGTAAAACCATACTATGTATCCAGTAGGGGGGGCCCACACTGATCCAATCCCAGGGGACGAAATGAAATCGTTATTCACCATTTCATACAGTACAATGGAATGTGTTTGTCACATATCCCATCTTGCTCTCCATGAGGGGAGACACACACACACACACACTCATTTGGGGTCAGCCATTATTGCCTGGAGCAGTTAGAGCGAATGGTCTTGCTCAAGGGCCTAATAATGATATAGACACTTTGTCATGTTCTGGGATTTGAACCAGTGACCTTCTGACCATGGACACAGGCATGCAATGCACAGAGCCATGCACCGCCCTACAGTATATGCTTGTGGTGGGATACCAGTTCTCCCCAGATCACATCTATGCACATACACACACAAATTTACAGACATCCGTTTGTGAACAGTGTGAGGGAATCCATGTGAACAGGTTATGAGAAACTCAACCCTATTACAAGAAAAGGCACAAACTCCACCTTAAAATTATCAGCCAAATAAGGCCAACCAGCAAGTTCCCTGAGTTTATTTCAGCTGAAAGGCATAGGATGTCCAATCACTAATGAATCCTGGTATGGGGTAGAGCTAGGGCTTTAAGGGACTACCATGCAGAAGGGAACAGCAGGGTTGGGGAGGCTTTCACATTTATACCGTGTACAATGGAGTGGGGGGGGATTCATACACTTTGTTTTAAAAATCTCATATGCACAAACACATGAAGGGGATCCTAATGATTCACTTCTTCTGGTAACAGGTCCCAGTAAACTACGCTTAAAATTACAAATGTTCCACAAGCCCCTCCCCCAGAGAAGATGAGGAATCCCAGCTTGGCCCTGCAGATGGCACACTCCAGAGAACACCTGAAAGGCAGGCATCACTCTCTGCTGAGACCCATTCTTATAAAGCAGACCCGGGGTCCGCTACAGAAAGCGGGCTTAACAAATCATAGGCAACTGAAGTCTGACTTCAGGATTTGTCGATTCCCCAAATTTCTGCAATTATAATTCTGGTTTAACTATAGGATTTTTTTAAACCGGCTCTTTGGAAAGGACTCCTGAGCCTGACCTGAGTAAGCTCCAGGATGGGGGGTTTATGTGGAGAAGTAGTCCCAGATACAGATTTTAACAAGCTAAAATTTTATATGGTCAATAATTTAACAGAGACCAACAGTCATAGTTAAACAGTGCTTTACTTACTGATGATTATCAGTCAAACTCAAAATAGGGAAACATTGTTCCACCTCATAACCATACAATCTAACCTTAAAACAAGTAAACAACAAATGACAAATAAAAGAATTTTTTAAAAAAATCATTAAAAAATTACTTCAGGTCCAAAAGTCATTATATATAAAATACTGTGCACAATATTTCCATTCCAAAGTAATCACTAAAAACTCAATACATGTATGATTACAATGAGTTTTCCTGCCCATTTCTGGATTTCTCTCACTTCAACTTTGCACTCTTGGTCTTCCCCATTGGCTGGTCCTATGCCGGGACAGCAGGACGAGGGGGTTCTCGTTTCTTCACTCTCCAGGAGTCTATTTTAGGGCTCGTTAGGGAGGTGAGGAGGGGGGCAGACTGTTTGGACATGACGGGCTACCAAAATGAGGGTCTGAAAAACAAGCCAGGGAGGCAGGGGTGGTGACTGCAAGAGAAGTGCTAGGGTCCGATTAATGGCACCTAAATTGTCTTTTCTGTCAAAGACCTGCAAATATTCACACAAAGAACCGTGTGTGACTAGCAAGCCTCATGTTGGCCACCTCTGGAATGATCTACTGCCTTTCTTTGGATTGTGTAGGAAAGCTGGCTTTGAATGTTTAAATGCGTGTGGGTTTCTGCTTGTTGTTTTGTTGAAACCCACATCTGAGGCTGGGTGTCCATTTCTCCCATGCTGGGCACGTCTAAAACATGGCAAAAGAAGCGTCTCTTAGTCTTAGCGCTACATAACGACACACACAGGCTCAGAAATCAACCCCAGAAGGAACTGTAACAGCCACCCAATCGGAATGGCAAGTTCTCATGCAGAAAGCATAACTTCTCAGGGTTTTCTACAGCAAGGTAGGCCCTACTCTCATCATGAATGTTTAAAGTTCCATAGCAGACAGGTGGTGTGCGCAACTTATCTTACACACTGTAATGACAAGGAGTGCAAGATCATCTATTGCATGCTCAGTTTCTTTACTGCATTTAACACTCCGATACCTGATAATGTCAATGCTAACAAAATAATACGGTGGATTTAATGCCATGTGTATTTACGTACAAGTCAGTTTATTTGAACAGTTGGATTTCAGGAAATATTTCACTACAACATGTGTAGTACTAAGGTTAAGACTAATTCAGGAAAAATCTATGCACAATTAATTTCACTTACTCAAACTCTGCAAAGAAGACAGGGTATAACTCTAACGTCTTAAAACAGTAGCACGACTGACAAAGTTAAACGTAAATATGAGACATTTCTAAACACACTGCGTTGTAACATTTCAACTAGTGGAGGTGAGAATTCAAAAATTCACCACAACTGAAGGCAGCTTATTTTTTGACACATTATTGTAGACTAAATGTGAAATGTACAGCAGCACTGTACAGATTCTCAACAGGTGACAATACGGGAAGCAAACTTTCAGCATCAGCACAGAATACAGGAATACAGGAAGCACCTAAAAACGCTGGCAACATTTCCAATGCCATATTTTCAGCACCGGATTCAGACTGAGCCCGTATCCCAAAGCGCCATCTGCAGTGTTAGGGTCGGCGTGGCAACCAGGAATCCGAAAGATTCCAGCTACACCCCTGGAAAACAGAGGCCACGAGGGGCGCTTCCAGAGAAAGCCCGGCATTACGGAGTCAGCCGGACGCCCGCCGGCATCAACGAGATGAGATGCAAAGCAATGTAACCATGACAACTGCATGCAGTCGACTGGTTTTACCTGACAGATTGGGAAGGCTAAACTAAAACACAATTATTGCCCTCTAAAAGTCAACACGGGGAAAGAATGAGGGTTAAAATAAAAACACCAAAGACTTCAGCGGTGCTTGCCTATCACTGCCATTACTCACCTTCTTACCAAAGGCTTTCATCCATTTCACCATGAGCATAATATCTGGTTTCTGTAAAACACACTACCATCTGGACAGACATAATCACATAAATACATATGTACAGCTAATTACTAATCCTAGGAGTGGAACCTGCATCCATGTGATCACACAGGAGCCCAGACCTACATTAACTGACTTCTTAGAAACCACCGGAGATGGAGACACTGACTGGGCCACAATTCATAATTTTTAATTAATCCCTAATCCATAATTATTCTTGTCTGCACCGTGGTTCCTCACATGCCAAGGGCATGATGGCACACAAACAGGAAACGTTTTCATTTAAATCCAGACAGTAAAGGCAAGAGTGAACGAGATGTACACAGAGGCCAGCACTCCTCCTGAAACAGCTTCAGGAAGGAAAGGGCCCTTTGGGGACGGAAGAGGCAAAGAGACGGGGAGCAGTGAGATGCCGGTGGTGCAAACACATCCGGGAAGCTCCACTTAATTATTCAAAGCGGTGCCCAGGGCTGAAATGGCACAAAGGTGGGCCGCGATCGGCTCCGCGGGGGCCCCGGCGTTTCGTACGCCTTCCTGGCGGCTCTTAGTTGTCACACCAACTGAAGGCGAAAGCTTTCCTGTGCAAGTTAAAGACTCACAGGCATGGTGTGTCCCCTGCCGACTACAACAGATGCGACCTGAGTGTGGTAGGAGAGATGGACTGGGGCCATAGAGAGGAGCAAGGGAACAGAAGCCACACTGTGCCCTAGTCTCACACACACACACACACACACACACACACGGCATAGACAAAAGCAGACTGCAGCCACACGGTCACCCTGGCATGCGGGCCAGGATCCGAGAGGCACGCCACTAAACCACTCACACTCATCTGTTCTGCCAGTTTAGGGGCGCTGGCTCCAAGGACCAGCAGAAGACCACCTTTAGGAAAGGCACGGCAGCCCCTCAAAACCCCCCACCACATACTGCGAATTTTTCCACGAGATGCACAACGCAACATCTTCGTGAAGTACGCAAGCACACACCAATGTGCTTAACACCAGTCCTGATATGTTTACGTACAGGTCTGTCGCTTGCCATTATTTATGTGGAACATGCCTGCGTGATGCGCGTCTCTGAAAAGCATGACGACCGGGTGGATATTGGACAGTCCACATAAAGCTGGGGGGGGAGGGGGCAGCATGCAGCACAAAGACACACAATTCTATCGGCCTATAGCTTTCTGTCAGTCACAGAAGAGGAGGGGGAGTGGGGAGGAGGGCGTTAACCAGCACAGCAGGTCAGGACGTCCCCGCCAACACGCTAACATGCAAATTAGAGCTGTGTGATATGAGCAACGAATAAGTAGTGGATATAAAATGACCAGACAGAAAGGCCTATTCCTCATTACATATTCAACAAATAAAATGTACTTATATTTAAGTATTTTCTCCTTTTATTTAGAAACTTTGGGCAAATTTTCCATTAAGCACGTAACAAAATATAAAACATTAATGTATAAAATATTAAAAGGTAAATAGAAAACACTAACTATAGCCACAAACAAAATAAATATAGGCCTAACATAAATATTGCTACAAGTATATAAAACATCAAATGTAAACACGGAACACTTTCAAATTCAAAATATAGCGGCAAAATAAGGTTCACAATGCAAATATACAAGATAAGCAAATAAAACACTGCAGGTTAGCGGCGTTTGAGTCTGATGTGAGGACCAATTTACGGTATAATTTGCAAAGTATGGTTTTCTGGTCCGTGTCAAAAGTTTGATATCCAAACCACTTCCATGAGACAACAGTGGCCCCTCTTTTATGTTTTGTCTCACCTCCTCAGAGTCCTTCTCCTGTTCTGAATTACCCTGTCCTTTGTCTCGTTCACTCCCCTCCGTTTTCGTTTGTGTTGCCTTCACGCATTTTTTCTGCGCACATCCATGCCGTGTAGAGGAATGCAAGGCGTTTTATTGCCGTAAAAAGTGCGATGTGCACCCAGAGATGTGCGACTGGACTCCACAACCAGCATGACTCGAGTGAAAACCACTATCAAGCTTTAGCAGACTCATTCATTTGCATGTTGTAATGTGACAATACACTTACCACAAACAAACAAATAACATCTACACAGAGGTGCGACAGCCGCCAAAACAGATATTACACCAAGAAAGAAAATGTTCAAAAAGTCATCTCTGCCTCAGCTGTACTGTGGAAAAAACACCCAGTGCAACTGTTTCTAGTGACGGGACAAACGAGGCTTCAAAACCCACAATGGGCAGGAGAATCTTGAACCAATGTTGGCGCTAAATGAGGCTTCAAAAACTCATATCTGGCATATTCCCACCGGCCACAGGTTTTGAAGCCTCGTTTGTCCCATCACTACTGTTTTCTCTTTGCTTCCAAACCAATGCTCACAATTCAAGTGCCTGAACACCACAGCCTTTGAGGGAATTGCTAGCCAAAGCGAGCACGAGGTTTTGTTAAAGTGGAAACCGTTTTGAGAAAGCAAACGCCCACAGAACCCCCATGCATAGCTTTCTGGTGCCCACACAGGCACACAAATACCGACAGGCAAGCAGCCACACGCCCAAAATGCATAGCCCAAGCCAGCAAAGGGCCAATTTGGAATTCATTTTGAAAATGTGCGTGTTTCTGGCACACAGGACGTTCAACAGCTTCTCTTCGCTTTCCCTAGACGCTCAAATCAATCCAACAGAGGATTCCCACCCCCACATGACCACTAGCGCCAAAAACTTCTGGATAGAAATGGCCATGACTAAACCATGATAACTGCTATTATTAGCCAAAGAAAGCATATCTCCGCCTTTAAAGACCCTCCATCTTAAACCTACCTTTCAGTCCAAATGTGGAAGTCAGAAGCAGACGTGTTTATGAAACCTCAAGACGAGCGTGTTGAATTTAAGCCAAAACATGACAGAGTCCTTCAGTGCATCACCCAATCATCCTGCACTGCTTGTGCCACTCAGGAATGAAGGACGATCCCGAGCTCCGTCATCTCTTTACCAAATGTTCACGGCACTCGTCTCACAGTCTGGGGATAGGAAAGGTTAACTGGCATTTCCATGTGCCTTGTAAGCTTTGCCCCGTGCGCACACACCAGCAGATGAGCCAGGCAGCATCCCACAGTCCAAAAGAACCTACAACCACAGCGTTCCAGCTTACAGCCCTTCACAGACAGAAAGGTGCTTATCCCGAAAAGATCTGAAAGCACATTTTGTAAAACGACTACATAAGAATGAGTTTCACATTCAACTGAATGTGCAATATGTGAATATGCAACCATCAGTACTGGGTGTAGGTCCAAAAGCTTGATTTTTTTTTTTTATTATTATTTATTTATTTCACACATGTGACAGAGATGGGCTCCTAGGGTTTGCGGCTTCCTCACAGCCCACCCACCTCTCTCTCCAGCTGCATGCATGCCTAAGCTTCAGTATCTAACCACACCAGACCTCTACCACTTTGGGCCAACTTCACCCTGAAAAGTGACTCAAGACGCCACCAATGAGGAAGACGGCTGGAGGACGCATGTTAGCGATTTTAAGCCCCGCCCCTCACCCGTTAGCAGCCCTGACCGCAAAACGCTCCCTAGACGAGGAGAGGCTTGAAAGCGGAGCCAGCCGCCATGCACAGACGAGCGACGGCTTGCAGGAGGATTCGAATGTCAGCAGCAGACTTTCGCGAGATTGATCTCGCCTGCGCCAGCTCTGAAAAATTTGTTTTAAAAAATCAAAAAATGGACCCCAACAGAATATTTCAGGGTTGTGCTTCGGTCTCAAAAAAAAAAAAATAATAAAAAAAAAATAAAAAAAAAAAGAAACCTCATCCATGAAAATTCTGTTCCACGCTAAAATGCCTGCACACAGATTTCTCTCACACACACACACACGGGTGGCACTGTTTTTTTTTTTTTTTTGGAACTGCAGGCTGATCCTCTTCAATAGAACAGAAATTCTCATCAGCAAGTTCCACGTGTGGGTGTACAGCTGACAAACCCACTGGATAACACACACGTGTACCCCAGCAGCAAACTGCCAAAAGCCTTCAGAGGGAGCAGGAGCCAAAAATTCAAACTGGACACCTCAGCATAACCTTGGGGGGGGAAGGGGTTTCTGTCATACACATCATTCTTGCTCAGAATCACCAATCTCAGCAGTAAGTTGCCACGCCATACCAAAGCCCACTTTAAGCCCCTAACATTCCTCAGGCCCGGCCAGGCGCACAAGTGAACACAGAAGTGTACTTGCACTGTGCAGCACTGCAGAAGTGAATTTTGTGGGACGCACTGTCCTACCAAATGTGCACACCCCTCACTTTTTTGGCTCAGGTCCAGCAAGAGGGTGGAGAGAAGACACACAGCACAGTGTTTAAAAAAAAAAAAACTCCATTTCCCCTGCTGACCCAAGAACCCACACCAGCCGTGGCACAGAGAGTTCACAGCCAACGGCCAAGACCCCACCCAGTTTCAGTTCATGTGAGCACCGGGAAGGAAATGCGTCCAGCCCACAATGACTCAAGGGGCTAGTGAGTGTGGGGGACTTCTGAGATGCCACTCGCCCACAGGGTAGTGCGTGTGGTAGCTTTCTCCACAACAGTTGGAGAAAGAAGGAGAGCTTACAAAAGTTGTATTAAAAAAAAAAGCTAGGAAACAAAGGAAGTCTAGTTCTAATGTCAGGAGAGCAGTTGCTGTCACAACCCAGAAAAAAAGGCACATCAAGCAAGTCACCGAGCTAAACGAGCATTTCCATCTGCTAATGAAACAGATTGTGGGTGTCGGTCACCGAGACTCAGATAAGAACCTGCAACCTTCCGGTGTCAGGGCAGGCAACCTAACCACAATACCAATGAGCTGACAGTAATTTCCAGTTTCATTTACAGTGCAAGTGCGGTAGTTCACCAATTGGAAAACACCGGCCAAAAAATAAGGACGAGCTCTGAGAGGTGCCCAGCACAAATGTGGCCACACGGTGCCAGGAAGACGCCTAGTTTGGCTTCCAAGTTGACAGACTTCCTGAAAGATGATGAACATCTCCAAAATGTGACAAAAATTAAAACAAAATCAGCTCACATAAATCATTACAAGGAACAATGGAGAGTTTCTCCATGTCCCTGGGCTGGACCATCTGCTGATAATCCCAATGTCATCAAGCAATCCAGGTCACAAACAGATTCAAGTGATGTCTCAGTAGGAGCGGCCCAGGTCCCCTCAAAACCACAAATGGCTACCATAAGATTGACATTAGGGGACAGTGACAAGTCACAGTGCACCAAGGTTCTCTGGGATGGTCAGCAACACGGGTTCTGAAAGAGCAGCTTAAACTATGCTTAGATGAACTCGGTATGGAATAGCCGTCCCTGCCTTTTTCCACAATTGCCCCACTCTCCATGTTAGGGAATCCTTTGAAGAGAGCAGAGATGCTCCTTCTATGCAACCAGCACAGTGACAGAACAGCGAAGCCCTCAGTTCTTGGAGATATACACCCTGATTGTCATCTTGCACGTTCCCTTAAAACATCTGCTATTTGTGATGCAGCAGCCAAGTCACTTGGCGATTTGGGCGACGTGAACCTTTAACGTGCTCGGGGTCCAAGGGGCTATTTTAACGCATAAGCACAGACCCTCACACGTCTGCATGTGCAACCCGAGCGGAAAGCTGATCCGTCGGGCTGCCATCGTACACAGCCGATGCTGACAATAGAGGCACATAAACAGCTAGCTAACAGGCTAACTAGGCCTCGTCCACATAAAAAAAAGGGGGTCATCAGGACCGGACAATACAAGCAGCACTGCGGCTCAGTGCATGGCGGAGAACACGGCATCTGAAAGCCATCCAACCCGTCGCCGTGGCAGAAAATGACAATTAGCGGGCACACCGTTAAAAAGGCAGCATAGAGGCTAGCTCGACCCTGCGTTAGCCAGCTTCCCAGCTAACAAAGGGTCAAACTGGTAGCTATGTGCGTACGCAACACAGCTCACAACACACTCTGGAAGGGGAAGCTTATTTTTAAAAAAAATAAATAATAAAGCCACGGCCAGCGTAGGAGTGTTTCATAGCCGCCTTATCTGCCCGTTTTCCGAAATGCCGCCCGGGAGCGCACTGAGAGCCACACCGTGTAGCGGCTGTGCAGCCAGCCTGCGACACACCTTTGTCGGGCCGGCTCCACCGGCAGGCTCCGATCGGCCCCCCTCTGGACCCCCGGGCTCCGATCGGCCCCCCGACTCTCACCATGCGCGCCGCCTCGGCCCACGTGCGCTCCTTCTTTCTCTTCTGCTTGTCCTTCATTTCCTCCGCTCTTCTGCCCCCCTTCTCCTCCGTCTCCGAAGCTGTTTACAGAAAGCCGTGCGACTCAGCGAACGCCTACAGGCTAACAACCCCCCCGTCTTCTATCGCCTCCTTTTCCGCTCGCACGGAACACACACGCACATACACACGCGCAAAAACAAAAAAAACAACAACAAAAAAAGAAAGAAAATTAGCGTGTCCTCCTTCGTCGTGTGTTCAAAAGGCGCTTCCGCGGCGCATTAATGTGGCCGGCGCTGCTCGGCGGCTCCTCTTTGTAACGCTAGATAGTAAACAGAGACAGGGCGCAGAACCGAGCCCCAGCAGCTACAGACGCTTGTGGCATACTGCAGGAAATCCTCACTTTGGAATGCAAGGAGGCGAGAACATAACAACGGGGTCAAAGGTCACACACACTGCAGGAATGCAACACAAAACAAGTCGGCCCCATCCCCCTCTCTAAAAGGCGACGCCACAGCGGAGTGTCTCTGACAGAGAGGACGCCATTGTGGCTCCGAAACCGCGACGCGCTGGAGAGCCCGAATGTCGCCGAATTCGCTACCCATTAACTCCCTTTTTGCCTTTTAGGGAAAGAAGATATGGCGCTTTCCAATGCGTGGTCTAAATATTTAAACCGAGGATTGCAAAGCGCTGTTGTATATTATATACATGGCAATTTAAAATTCCCTATACGTTCTTTGAGAAAAATGGACAGTACATATAACACGGCATTTAACAAATCTTACACTTGTACTGAACATAATCTGATCTGTGATGTAAACTTATGTTGTACTGCATATATTATGTACGTACGTTTCTATATGTGAAATATGTATTTACAGCCCCCTTCTGATTTGTAAACGTTTTCTTTATCCGGTAGCAATTATCAGATCCTTTTGTAAGATTAATTTATCGGGGGGTACAAATTTGAGCACACAACGGTCTTGTTGATAGTATGCTAAATACATGTAATAAATTTATGCATCCCCCCCTAGTGGTGAACGCATGGAACGTCACATTGTTCTCCAATGACCAGAAACAGAAGCGCAAGGCAGCGACATGAAATCGCAGTAACGAATGTGTATATGCAGTACATTTACACGGGTTTCCCAAATGTTAATTCCTGACAAATTTTCTTTTAATGTGCAGTATGTCTTAATGTGGTCTATTAGCAAAGTAATGTTTTAAACAGACGATTATTTTAACTGCTCTGGATATGGTAAGAGTGGTGCGTCCTGAATTGCTCACAAGCGTATCACACAACCAGTGGCTACTCATATACACTGTAGACATTATAAATAAATCAACAACAGTTAGCTTTTCGATGTAGCGCCAGTTGTGAGTAGTTATATTATAGTATTTTTACAATATATTTCAAATAGAAAATGCATATACAAATTGTATTTAATATTAGGTCTAGCCGTAGAACTTCAGAATCAGAATCAGAATATCTTTATTGTCATTGTAACGAGTACAACGAAATTAAGTGCAGTCCCTGTGTCA
>JAACJT020000105.1:19513658-19549644 GCA_009936485.2 Gymnarchus niloticus | reverse complement strand
TAGTCTGTTTGTCCTTGTTTTAATGCTTCTGTATCTTTTGCCTGATGGCAGCAGTTGGAAGAGATCATGGGCCGGGTAGAAATTATACTTGTTGAGTGTGAGGCATTTAATAACATATTAAGACGTGTCGGTTTCGATCACAAGGGCGAAGGGAAATAAGATTTTGTAAATAATGGTGACGTACATTGTCCACTGCCTGTTAGAGCGTTAGGTTAAGTGTTTTAAGAATTGAAATGTTATTAGTTTTTAACAATAATAGTTAATTTTTTTTAATGTGAAATTTTGAATTCGGGCACAGCAACTGATAAAAATAATACATTTAAAAAGTAGCTAGTAAATTAAAATTAATATAGTTTCAATTACATTTGTAACTATGTTTAAATACAGTTTAGAATTTTCAAATATATGTCCTATATGGCCCCGCTTTGTTGAAAAAAAAAACTCCCTAAATAACTTTTTTCAATAAACAAACTATGCGCAAAATGGAGCATTTTTCTTTTTCATTCATGTTAGTTTTGTAAACGGCGTTGTGTTTTGATACGTTGGGTGAGAAAAAAGTTGTCCTCTTCATCTAGAAATAAAATCGCGATGCCCCACGTTTAAATTTGTTGTAGTAATTATATATCCATTACAAGTTACAACCTCTGAATTCGACTTGGCTGACAATTTGTTATAGTCCACCATAGCCATGTGAGCCATTTAAACATTTCAGTTCATCTGAACAATACATATTTTTTGGGAGACAATTAAATGAATGTATGCAAATCGGTTAATTGATTGCTTATTACATTTGTCTTTCGGCGGCGAGAGTAACAGTAAAACTGGTTATTAGCAATAAAAAAAGATGTTACTCATTATCCTTTAAAATTTCACCGGACAGTGTGTGGTTAGTACAAAGAATGAACAGCAATTCAGCTTGTTGCATTGCGCCACATTTCTAAAAGTGACACGTACAGCTTTTATTTTCCCACTTTCTATCATTTCCATAGCTTACTGATGACCATCGAGGAAACTGGCGTGTAGATCAGCTTCTTGTGTCATGAATCCAGCGCGTTTTTCAAGGACCTGCAGGCAACATGTTAAGTATCTCGCTCTAGGATCTACACTGATGTTTTAAACTTCACCCACGTCCAGATCGTCTGAAGACACCATGCTCTGGGTGTGCTTCTTCTATCTAAATCAAGAATCGTTAATCATACAGTATTATAAGTATAAGCAATTAGACACTGACATGTGAATGTTCTCCATGAAGACCCAACGAACCGCTGAAGGTGGCCGTGCAAAGGAAGACTCAAGACGACGCCCTCGCAGAATCAATGAATTCGCCACGCAGGCCGTCTGTTTGCCTGCATGTGTTTGTTTCTATGATGTTCTTTGCACCGCACTTGTTTTCGGTAATTGAAGTTCATAAGCAGAGCTGCCGTAGTCGACCCTTGGTTTGGAAAACCGAATCACTTTAGCTCTTTCGTGTGTGATTCTGCGAGACAATTTTCATGTATCCGCTTCCCTCTACCGAGACAAACTTCGTTAAAATGTATACCGATTGTTTGCATTATATTACACTGATTTGTTTCCATTCTAAACAAAGCTCACGTTCACAGAGCACGAGGAGTCATCATATACCTGTGTAATAACAAACGACTAGGAGAAACAGCATTTCAGTGATATAAAGATTTTACTCGCGTACAGTTTCAACCTAAAACAAGGAGCATGATAAAATGTCCGTACTATTTAATGAATTCGAAATTGTTGACCATTATAAAATAAAAATTAAAATGCAACAAAATACAAAAAACTCGGAATATTTCGAACTATTAAAGCGAACAACTAAAACTGAGAAAATGTATGCAAAGATTTAGATCGTACTGACTGACATATGAGACCTCTCTCAATCAGGAGATGAGATCAAGATTTGACAGAACTGTCACGGGCAGAGCTTCTTTAGAGCTCATTCATGGGGCAAAGGCAGGTGGGACAGCTGAGGGATGGAGGTGAGCATGCAAGATGAACTGAGATAATGCTGAAGGCTGTATAGTAGTGGGGCAGACATTTTCACAATTCTATGAGCATTTGCAGTCAATCCAGTCTCTTCATTGAACATTTTTGGGCTTCATTAATGGTGTCTGGGGAACATACTGCTGTAGGGTTTAGCATGACAGCCTGCTTAAAAAACCAATATGCATGGCACTAAAACATTTGGGACGAAGGAGGCAGCCCACAGTGACTCAGTCAAACTGAACCCCCAGACCACAGGGTCCATATCTGAGCAGTAAAAAATGAGACATTTTGAAAACAAACAGAAACAAAAAAACATTTTTTTCCCTTCTTCTCATCTTCACATCTCTTTTGTTTCTGCGTTAATTCTGATTCCAGGAAGATTTTAACAAGATGACACATTAGTGATGTGGGTCCAGTTGGCATGTCACGCAGAAGGAATCAAACTCCTGACCAAAACTGTTTTGCATCTGTAGATGGTTACTGGTACTGGACCACTGAAAAAAAAGCTCAAAATTGAACAGATAGAAGAGAAACAACTACATAATATCATCTGGAGAGACAGAACTACTGGAGATTCCAAGGAGCTGAAAAAGTGAGATGAATAAATAAGACCAACCCAGCATCCACCTGCTTATCCTAGTGAGGGTGACTGGAGCCTATCCCAGGCAGGATAGGGCACAAAGTCAGGGAACATGCTGGACGGAATGTCAAAGCATCACAGTGCACATACAGCATACATACTGTCATACACTACAGGCAGTTTAGAGCCGCCAGTTACTGTATGTCTTTGGACTGTGGGATAAAACATGCTTAGCATAAGAAGAACATGCAAACTCCACGCACACAGAGGTGATAGAATTCAAACTCCCAATACAACAGGTGTGTGGTGACTCTACTATACTGACCAAGTCATCCTGAGTATGATAGACAAAGTGCCATATAAATCTACACAAATAACAGCACGTAATCAGACGAGCACACCCCTACAGGATAACAGCTGGTCCAGTGGGAAGGTTTTTTTTATTTCATGAGGGTTTGGAAATCTGTCTGTTAAAATGATGTGGCTGTTTTATTTTCTTTCAACAACACATTTAACGGAATGTTTTGCCACATATAGCAGATCTAGTCTCTATTACATTAAAGTAGCAGGGCTACTTATATTAAATCCAAAAAAAAAATCCAGTTTGGTTGCATGGTTAATTGCATATTGCTATACACATACTCTTAGACGTAAAAAATACAAGTTTTTACCATGTAATGAATTTTCAGATTTAATAATTAATTGGACAGCAGACCAACTGCCCAGTTTTAGCCTGTTAATTAATATGGACCAATTTTTTATTAAACATAGCGCATTTTTAGAACTGAGATGTCATAATGTGTTTACTTTCCAGAGAGAAGCAGGTACAGAATATATTTCTAGTACAGGTGAGTATAACCAAATCAAAATTTTGATTTAGACATGAATTGGTAAAAATCAAAAACCATATTGAATGGATTAAGGATATAATAGACAGAGAATGGCACATTGTAATCTAAAAGCATATATGATGCTTATAATTATATACAATTATATTACTTCTTTAGGGTTGTGCGTGGAGCCCGCCTTCACTCCGTCACGGTGTTCCGGCTTCCTTCCGCAGTCCAAACACGTGCGGTTAGACTAACTGTCTCTATATATACATGCCCATATACACGTAGGTCGTGTCTGTGTGTGCTCTGCGATAGATGGGAAACCCCTCTGTACGGCTTTACCCCCTGCTTCGTGTCCGGTGGCGTGTGAGATATAAACTACGGGTCCCCCTGTGAACCTATTTAGCATGAACGCTTTTAAAATGTTATCATAAGTTATCATAAGGATATAAAAGTAGTAAAGCATATTAATTACACCTGGATCATAATCGACTAGCAGTTTGTTATACTAAACTGTATATCTATTGTTTGTTCTAGCAATACTTAACTTGAATTCGACTAAGCAGAATTCCTGTGTGGTGATACGTTATAAAACTATTACATAATAGGTATATTCAGGGAAAGTTAAGTCGTTGTTTATATAACACTACAGTGATTTATTTTTAAAATGTAATCGAAATTAATATAACTAATGGTTTTAAATCAATGAAAGCGAGTACCTTATATTACATTTACAATTATAAAAATATATATAAAATATTTATTTTGTATTCCTTGAAAATATGGTTTACTTATTACTAAACAAAACTCAAGTATTTTAATGCAACTTAGTTCGTATCACCAGCTGAACCAAAAGTTCAGAGCTTGTTCAATCGTATTGTCAGCCTTAATATAACTTTCCCATTTAAAAATAAATTTCGTAAAAACCCCATACGTGTAGCCTGCTCTACTTTGGATTACAAATTTGTGTATTCTACGGCGAATTTATTTAATTTCATATATACTGAAATCGAGAATGGTCATTATTTTTAAGAGAAAAGACGCAAACGAAAGGTCAATTTCCCTCTCGAACTAAAATAGAGGACTGCTCCTCTCCACACCAACCCCCTTCGTAAACTCTCACACATATAGACCACTGCGATAAAAGCCCGCGTGAAGGGGGATGGGGAAATATGAGGAAACGCGCCGATGTGCCCTGGAAGTGATTCTTCCCAAAATAGGTGGAAAAAGGACCACCACAGAGAACCGACTGTGGATCCCACGGCGACCCTTGTCCCCAAAACCGGATGACAGCACCCAGAATCAGGATCGGTGTGCTCTCTTGGTTCAAAATTTCTGAAAACCTTGTGAGGAAATATAAATATAGCGCAGTCTTGAATTTTTTATTGATACCAAAATAGTTGTGTAGTTATTTTAACTTGCGAGTTGTTATCTAATTTATCTGTTTATATTTCTCTGTATTTAATATACTTAGCCTTGGTTGACAACATTTTAATGTTTTTATTTATGCATTGCTTTAATATTGCTTACATTAGTGTTATTTTTTCTATTATTCTAAACATATTTATAATTGTGATACATACATTTCAGTGTTTGAAATGATAACTTATGAAAAAAGAATGTGTGTATAATGCATTATTAGGATTTTAAAAATTAAAACCAGTAATAGATCACATATATTTGAATTGTCTTCTTTAGTGAATATATATAGACATCATTTCAAGTTTTAATTACTTCTTTTTATTAAATATTTTTGTGGACTGTGTGTATCAGTGTAGATGTTTGGAAGAAAATAAGCAATAAAACAACTATATTTACTTGATTCATTCTTCAGAGAAAACAAAAGGAAAAACATGACTGACCAGCATATACTGGTATATTTTAAATCTGAAACAATATTATATATATATATATATATATATATAATATATATATACATATATATCATGCTGTATGTGGATATTATCTTCAAAGCATTTTTCTATAATTGCTATAATTTATATAATTTTTTTCTGTACAGCGTAAATGTCCCCGCAACCCTGAGAAGGATAAACGTTTTTAAGATGCATGGATGGCTGGATGGATGGACATTAAGCCTATTATGTCAAGCAAAAGGAACTTCACTTCGTAAAAAGTATTGGGCTGGGTAACTTTTTTATTAGCCTATATTCCTTTCATATAATCACGCTCACTCTTTCTAAAACACATGTAAGTAATAACAATAACTATATACTGTAGTATAGTGTAGTCCACGTTCCGCGTAGGCTCTTGCCAACTATAATTAAAAGTTTACACACCCTAGGAAAAAAAGTTTGTGAAAGTGGCGTGACGTCACACTCCCACAATGCTCGCGCCCCCTAACTCTAGCTCTGCAGCCAGAGGAGACAGAAACAGTAAGGCCCCGAAAAATAAAAAAATATATAGAAAAATTGGAAAAAATAATAAAACAACAAATCCGAGACAGAACGACAGCATAAAGTTCCAAGGATACTCCCACGGTAGGTTTGCGCTGGGTCGGAGGTGTAATGATACCGGGGTTCCTTCGGTAATTGACCTGTGAGTTGCTGGAAACTTTTTGGTGAATTGCTGCTCATTTTTTTTGCGAGTCCTTTTAACGTAGCTGCACTTTCTAATGCATGTGTATTTTTAGTTCGAATCTGTCAGCGATACTTAAACACATTTCCGTTGAGAATCGATTATCTATTGTTAGTTACCTGGTACTATTGGGTGAGGTATTTGGAATGATTGCTTTTAAAAAGCATTATTTTGTCATTTTTTGCAGAAGCATTACTAGCGTCGAGAAACTTTAATTATTGATCACCTTAATCGCACCACTGCCCTTAAATATGTTGTGGGTATGTGTGATTTAACTTAGAAGCACGTTGGTAACAGCCCTTGCAGTGCGGTTGCAGTTTTCTTGCACCTTCAGAATATTAAGCAACAGGGTGTAGTTTTAAGGGGACCATGCCATTAGCACAAGCCATATGCCGAGGTAAATGACTACCTTTCGTTGTTAGCTTGCGGAATTTATAGGGAGGGTTAAAAAAAAGAAATGCATAAAATGATGCACAAAAAACCAACAAGACAATACTGTTGTGCACTTAACAAAATATAACATAGTAAAACAGCAGCTTATATGTGCATTTTGCATGTTTTCCGTAGGACTATGGTCTGTCAGTTCTTTGACTTATGTTCTTGGGCGGGCAACGCAGCGACGAGACTCCTCGTCTTTCAGCATATTTATTTAAGACAAAAAAAACCCCAAAACATTTCCAGTCGTTTTTGTTTCTGTTCGTTTGCGTGTTTTTGTCTCGACGTACGATGTATATACGGAGCTATTTGGCACTTGACAAATGCTTACTGAAGTGCATAACTTTTAGTTTTGCAGACTTGAAATCATTTGAGCCCCACCGTCCGATTAATGGGGGTGACGAGAAACCGAAAGTCCAGGGTGAGAAGCTGATTTAAGTGATCCCCTGCTGGAATTTTGCCGATCAACCTGCAGAGGAAGTGCTAGAAAAGGAGAACTTATGGCTGACTTATCGGAAAGTCGATCATCAAATTAATGTACACACAGTTACACACAATGTGTGATCTTCTTACTCATCTTTAACTTTTTCTATGTTAAAAAATAGACAAGTTACATGCATGTGCGATTTCTTATTTAAATAATAGAATGACCTTAGATTGGGGCTGCAGATCGTTTCCTGAAGGGCATCAGTTTTAACGAAAGCAAACTAATTGAGCGGAGCTGAGCGAAGCGACAGGGTTCAAGTGAGTCGTCAGCCTCAAGATGTGTGATCGGCATCTCTACACAGTGCGCGGGAGCACCTGCGAGATCTGACCCGCCAAACGAAACTCTTAGGACTTCCGATGACCGTTTGAACTCTAGGGCGTTCAGCTGTTGCTATCTTACAAACAGACGTTTAAAATCGGCAGCATAATTCGAACAGTACGAACGAGAGGAAATTAATTGTACCCATAAGACAGAGTAATAGATTGATCAATGTTTTCTACCTTTCATATTCCTGTTATTTCACTTTTTTCCAGAACAGCCATGAAGTGTCACTGTATATACCAGCTGTTCTACATTTCAACCTTTATGAGTGAGCACGTCCAATGACGGGCAAAAGCTGTTACTTTCAGCTGGGCACGGATTTCAGCCATCAGGTTCTTTCCAGTTGATTAATATTCTGTCAAACAGTTTCCTCCTACCTGCTAAATCATCAGTTGTTAGTACCCTGATTAAAGTATGAGGTGTCATACCTTTTATACGTCATTGCTGAGTTTGTAAAAGATATAAAATACAGGACAATATTAAAATGAAAATTTACAAAATGAATTGTTCACATTTCCTGTCTTCGCTTGCTTACCATTGTCTATTTCTAGTGTTTGCAGCAAATTAGCTCTCATTGAATCCATATTCTATTGTGAAAGAATGTTATTATAGGAAATTTGTAGCAGCCATGAATTAGTGAAAATGATTTGAAATGATGTTCAAACAGGTGGAACCCTGTTACTAGTCTCTGAGGTTGGGGTGAATGCGTCTTCTGGGAGTGAAAGCCAAGCTGTTCAACAGTTTTCCATGTTTCTCCCACTCTGCACATAGCCGAACACCCTTTATAAGTCCCCTCTTGCCCTGATAGGTTGGGTCTGTTTAGTTTATGCTTAGCCTATACTTGTATGCCAGGTGAAGGACTGAGGTACCATCTTTGCTGTCCCCTGTCTCGTGCCATTTGCTTCCAGACATTGTCTTTGGGTCACTGTGACTGAAATTGGATAGGTCATTATCGAAAACCTATTTAATTCACATAAAAAGAATACGGAATGCTGTAAAAAATC
Organism: Gymnarchus niloticus; assembly: GCA_009936485.2. NCBI lineage: Eukaryota > Metazoa > Chordata > Actinopteri > Osteoglossiformes > Gymnarchidae > Gymnarchus > Gymnarchus niloticus. The sequence continues at coordinate 19,541,391 of JAACJT020000105.1, read as the reverse complement.
AGATCTCAAGTTTTTTTATACATAAAGTTTATAACTCTAAAAATGACCTCTACCACATTTTTATACTTTAATTTTATAGACAGCCATGAGTGTAATGTGTAACATAAACTTTTGATTGACTTATGCAAGGCATTATATGGTTTATGATAACATTTTTGAACTTTGGTGTTCGTGCGTACGGAGATCGACTCGTCTGTCACACTTACAAAACGCCACAAATATTGCTAGCAGCAACTGTTGTGGTTTCCAAAATATTTATATTTTCTTGTTGTAACTGCTGTGCTTGAGGCATTTGAATATTGTCTTTCAAGTATTTGGGAATTGCCCTCAATCCCCAGGGAGGTTTTCCCATGTCCAAGTTCAGACTACCATTATTGGCCCTGTTATTAACGTGTCTTTGATGCACACTTTAGTGATTTTTGCTATTCATGCAAGCAGGTGTATCCGTTGGTTTAACGTTTGTGAACCATACTGTAGGGGGAGCTGTTGAGCCTTGAGGAGGTCTAAGAAACATTCTCTGTTGTGTAAGAGCACTGCTTTTTCATAACAGCGTGCGGGCACATTGTCAGGCCATTAAGTCAATGAATGTCACCTTTCATCTTTCGTAATACATGCATAGCTAGATTAAAAGGTTAAGCAGGCAGCTTTGAGGCTCACAAAATGGAGGACGGGTATGCCGTAACGGGACTTCGAGCTCCTGTGGCGAGTCATTTTCAAAACTTGTTACAGGGGCATTTATGGGGAACTTTGATTAAAGTTTGATTACTTTTAGAACAAATGTTTTTAATCAGAATGTTATGTGTATTAATGAAGGACTGATATGTCAAGTCAAAGTATCATTGAAGTTGATTTAAATAAGACTACGTATATAATGCTGTATTATCACTGTTTCTTTGGGAATTGTTTTTTTTTTTTCCTGATTCTACACAGGATGTCATCCTGAGTAATTTGTAATAAATTTTCAGATCATTAAAGGTATGAAATGAAATTTCACCCACCGCATAGTATAAAAACCTATATGACAGCAGCCATCAGTAAACACTTAAAAGCAGTGGAAGAGTGCATTTTACGTAAACTAATTAATACCCTGTAAGAGCCACTTTAACACAGTGACCTATAAATAAGGAGTACAGTACCAATAAATAACTTCTATGCTTTTTTTTGTGCCTGGGGTAAGCTTTAGCTGATGGGTGAATGGCAGACAATTGGTTGGACTACCATGACACAGAATGCTACATATGACATGACATTTTCATTGTTATTTTTCTTGTATTATATCAGAGTCCCACTTTATTCTTCAGTTTTAGGTCAGCCATATTTACCGTTCACATCTTAATATTGTCATATGATCATCATGGTGACAGTAAAGACTTTGTAGAAAGAAATGAGAGGTAAATAAATATTCAGAGGTTATCATAACTGTGTATGTATTTGCAATTTTCCATGCAGAATTGCAAGATGCCCAGAAGCAGGTCTCTTTCTGCAGCAGTGGTTGCCATGGGAACTGGCTGACAATCACCCTGTTCCTATGGTTATCTGAAAGGTGAGCGTCCTGCCCTTTTGTTCCAGGAAGTCCCTGTTTTCCCAGTCTCACCTGCCTATGATGTGGTCTGCCTCCTATTTTACTGAGAAATCATAATTAATCAAGTCTCTCGTGTTTTCTTTACCATATTCTCCTCGTGTCATGCATGGTTTCTTTAGTTACTCCACTTTCCTAACTGGCACCTCTGTATTGTCTGTGTAGTGTGTGTGCCCTGTGATAGACTAGCATCCCATCCAAGGTGTACCCCACCCTTGTGCCCTGTGATAGACTAGCATCCCATCCAAGGTGTACCCCACCCTTGTGCCCTGTGATAGACTAGCATCCCATCCAAGGTGTACCCCACCCTTGTGCCCTGTGCTGCCTGGATTAGTGTGAATAAATATTAAAATTTATATTCACTGTTCCATAAAACAACATAATCTGAAATTTTTTCCATTTTATTTCTTTTAGCAGGGTGTACTAATTTCTTCGTCTGTGGGTACCTGTATCCCACTGCGCCACAATTAGAAGAGAGACCCTCTCTGATAGCTTTGCCTTCCCTGCCCATTATAATATTTGGCCAAACTTAAACCTGACCTCTGTTTACTCAGCCGAAAAAGCTGTAAAATATGGTCAGCCATATTCTAGCTTTGCCTTAATGACTAACACCCTCCTACTAGTTCACATATTGAGCAGTAGGTTTTGCAAATACCTGCAGTATGGGCTGGGAGAAGGTTATGGTGACTCAGTGGGTATCACTGTTACCTTGTATCTTCAAGCGGTTCAAATCCCACCTCTGCTCTGTGTGTGTGGCGCTTGTGTATTCTCCCTGTAATCTGTGCGCAGTGCATTTACCCTGGGTACTTCAGTTTCCTCCTACAGACCGAAGACAATGTGGCCTAGGTTGATTGGTGATTCTTGCCCATAGTGTGTGTGACTGTGCTCTGTAATGGATTGGTACCTCAATTTGGGTGTTCCCATTCTTGTGTCCTAAGTTCCTAACATAGAATAAAGTGGCCTAGAAGATGGATGGTCAGTGAGAAGCTGGGGCTCTGTTTCTTCTTTAATTCACACTTCCTGGTGTCTGTTGCATTCAGAGTCATATGTGACTGATCCATTATAAAGGACAACATGTACAAATGACAAGTGGGTGCGTTGTGGTTTGCAGATTTGGGAAACAGATCCAGTTTCTATTGGATGTTCAGCGTGCGTGGGCCTACTTTGTCCAGCGGCTGACCAGGCGCAACCGAATCATTGCCAGGCAGGCAGCCCAACCCCACCTACATCTCCATGGCAACAGAACCATAGGGCTGCCATGGCAGCAGCCGCTGCTGATGTCCCATGCCAGACTGCCCCATTGAGCCCAGAGAGTCAGGAGCGACAACCCAGAGCTGCCACTGCCTTCACTGCTGCCCTGTTGGGAGAGCAGCCCCGTCTGGAGCAAGGAGGAGCCACTGAGAGGGAAGGGGAGTTGCCCAGGGGGCTGAGAAGGAGCCAATCCCCACTGTGTGTCCTGGGTTCGCAGGACAAGCTCCGCCTCCAGACCTACTGCCACACCGGAGAAAAGGCCTTCCACTGCTCCCAGCCACACTGTGCCAAGGCCTTTGTCTCCAAGTATAAGCTGCTGAGGTAGGCATCCGGCATAGGGTCTCAGCACACAACCGCAGGTAGCGTACTGTTGGTGGGTGAACAAAAAGTATCGGGAAACATACAGGAAAATGACGCATAGCCATCAAACAGGTCCACGGCAATGGATGGTAAACACGTTGAGCAAAAATAGTAACATGATCCATAATCGCCACATGTTAAGTAATAGAACTGATACATTATCTGCCTTCCAAAACCATCTGAACAGGGTCGTGGGGGCAGGCTGGAGCATACCACATGGCACAAGGCAGGGGACAACTTAGATGGTTTACCAATCCATCACAGGGCACATGCATACACACAGTCACACTCTAAGGACAATTTAGTGACACCAGTTCATGTAGCCTGTATGTTTTTCGGACTCTGGGAGAAAACCAGAGCCCCTGGAGGAAAGCTGCATGATAACACAGAGACACACAAACTCTGTGTACACACACACACACAAACACGCACGCACAGCAGAGGCCAGGTTTGAACCCTCAGCCCTGAATACACGATCACCATCAGGACTCTGGTTCCTCCCCGCAGACACATGGCCACACACTCCCAGCAGAAGACACACCAGTGCTCCTTCTGCGAGAAGATGTTCCACCGCAAGGACCACTTGAAGAACCACCTGCAGACCCACGACCCCAACAAGGAGGCCTTCCGGTGCGAGGAGTGTGGAAAGCGCTACCACACCAAGCTGGGCTATCGGCGCCACGCTGCCATGCACTCAGCTGCCAGCGGAGACCTCACCTGCAAGGTGTGTCACCACAACATAATCCTACAGGGTGTAAGGGTTGCCAAATCTTATAACTAAAGTAGTTATTTTACCTCACTTTTTGCCAGGATCCGTGGCTGGTTTTATTTTAGTATAGCAATACCAGCATCATGGGACTCAACCCTGACTATTTGGTTCTTTAACCTTCTCGGAGTGAGGATCCACAGAGGTGATCACCATGGATCATTCAATTAGAATAAAAAAGAGATTACAGATAGCCAGAACTTCTCTTAGACTGATTTTATCATTTGTTGAATGCAGATACTGTTTACAGTTGAACGTGTTTGCATGAACGTGTGTATATCTGGGTGTGTGGTTCTGCAACTACAAAGAAAAACAATCATCACGATGGACACAGTAACACACAATAACCTCACTGTCATTACGTAATATTATATAACACATAACATGGTACAACAGAAACTATCACAGAGGTTATTATACGATAGACTAAAATCACCACCACATGCTGAATGTCTTCAAGCTTTTAACCTTAAATTAAATGTTCAGGCAAAGTTGGTATAAACCGGAATACCGACAGAACGATTCAGATCATATTAGAATCCCGCATTGCCATAACTGTAACAAATATTTTGGTTTCGATTCAATACACAAATATAAATGTAATGGAAGATAATTGTAAAGGTTTGCAAAGGTAAAGGAACAGAATTATCAAACAAAACATGCTAAACTATTCACATAGTTTAACTACTTCTGGGTGTCTGCCAAGTCACGTTAGTCACATGACCGAATCGACCAATTACACCGTGTCCTTTTTAACCGCTGCGCTTGCTCCTCTCATCAGGTGTGCCTGCTGGGTTGCGAGAGCACGGCAGCACTTTTGGAGCACCTGAGGGGCCACTCCGGCAAGCCACCAGTGGCCGGGGGTACCCGGGAGCGGCGCCACCCCTGCGCTCACTGTGACCGGCGCTTCTACACACGCAAGGACGTGCGGCGCCACCTGGTGGTCCACACAGGCCGTAAAGACTTCCTGTGTCCGCATTGTGCCCAGCGCTTCGGCCGCAAAGACCACCTGACAAGGCACGCCAAGAAAAGCCACCCACAAGAGCCACTGGGGGGGAAAGCTGAGCTGACTCCACCCCCAAATGTAATCAAAGAGGAGCTCAGCCAGCTGGGCTGCGGGGGACCCCCCCGGGTCCATTCAGGGAGCAAGCCCTTCCCCGGGGTCTTCCCAGTAGGCCTGTATGATCCACATCTCCAGTCAACCCCTGCTTCACCCACATGCCGGCCAGGAATGGGGCGTCACGTGGAACCACCATGTGGTCCTCCTCATCCTTCGGCCCAGCTGGCCTTACCTGTCCCTCTGCCTCACCACCAGCACCATCAACACCACCTGCAACAACAGCAGCACCCCCCACCACTGCCAGCTCCACCCACTTCCAAGTACCAACCCGGATCTACCTCATCCTACCTCAAGATGGAGATGGAGAGCTTTCTAATGGACCTGCAGAGTGGGCTGCCCATGCCAACGCTGCCCGAGTCCCAGGCTCTGCCTCCAGCCCCACCCCATGCTCCGCACAGCGATGAGCCCGAGTCCTTGTGTGGTGATACTCTCCTGCCAAAGGGCCCGGCTGAGTCCTTGTGCAGTTCTGGCATGGACTTCTCCCATTTGCTGGGCTTCCTGCCACTTAATCTTCCACCTTACAGCACCCCAATGAGCACCAGTGGCCTAGTGATGGGCTACACTGCCACTTCCTCCTCGTCCTCCACCTCATGCTCCTCTCAGACCGCTGAGACCCTGGTGACCCCCCTCCCCTCTGCTCAGGCTCCACACCAGGAATCACTGGCCTCATTGCCTCTGGGCTTCAGTGCCACCCTTAATGCCAGCACTCTGCCCCGTTTCCATCAGGCCTTCCAGTGAGGCCCTTTGTCCTGTCCCTCAAAACTCCCCCAAGCCTCAAAACTCTACAACTTACTGAGGCCTCAATGAAAGGGCAAAGAAAGTCTGAATCCAGCCAGATACAGAGCCTTATAAAACTGTGCCCCAAAATCAGCAACCTCCTGTCTATGTAGGTAGGTGATTACATACAAGATAGTGACTGGTAGCATGGTGCTGCTCACGATAAAACATAAGAACGAAAAGTCGTATTAGTTTAGAGATTGAGAATTCTTAGTTTGTAGTCGATCAATGTCACTTACCTCGTCCACATGGCATATTTGACATGCTAAACTGAATGGTGTAAAGTTAACGGGGTCAGAACATCCCAGCTGCTGCTCCAGACACCAGCGATAACGGTATGATAGCAAGCAAGGTCATGTGCACTGGAACTGTGCCCACAGGCTGTAGTACAGGGTAGCTCTACGTGTGACGGAGGCGATTAGCTGCAGCTGTGACTTGCGTAGATCTCAAGGGCTTGTGGCTTACAATTCTTCCAATGCCAAACAAACATAACCTAAAGGAAAACTTGAAGGTCCCTTTGTGTTTCGGGGTTTGCGGATGCCTACCTACAATTGTGTGAATAGTAGTAGAGGTAGCAGACTACTCTACCTCAGGTTCTTCAGACTACCGGTTAGCTGATCTGCATGAGATTCCCTTGGGCCATTTCTGACACAAGGCGGAGAGCAGCGGAAACCCGACATGGTCGGACCGCCGGAGATTTCTATAAACTCCCACCCAGAGAAGCACTTTCAACACCGGATGCACTTCACCCCAACAAAGACTTCAGAAAAATACGCAAAACGACAACTCTTAGGAAGGTTTCTTCGTCTCTCGTACATCATGCAGCACTTGCGTGCGAGATCGTGGTGCTATGACCATGTGACGCATCCATCCTGCACGACTTGTCCCACAATTCAAGGAATCGAGCGAATTGTTTAGGCAGAATATTGGCAACAGCCAACTGACACATGTGAATATGGAGTATCTAGAAAAGATTGGAGCCCGCCTGTGCGTATTTTTGCAGTGTGTAAAACATTTGAAAAGTTATTAAATCTGCTTTTGCTTTTGTTTAGTAGTAGATGTACTGAAGTGAATGACTAGTGGTAATTTCTTTTGCTGGGGGGGGGGCATTTTTTTAAAAAAAAACCCCAAATGATACAGTATTAAACTTGCAAAAAATTCTAATCTTCTCACTTCTAACTTAGCTGCTCCAGTACCAAGGTGGTATCTAGCAATCCCTTTTGTTTTAATTAAAACTGGTGCCCAGTGCAGATTGTGATGATGGTGCCACAGAACTCAGTGGCAGTTCGAGTCTGCGTAGGTAGAAGGGTGATCGTTGGCACAGACCACAGGCTCACGGGCTGAAGTTTTAGCAGCTGTGTGCTAAGGCCCAGACAAGGCTTTGGAGCCAGTCTTCTGGGGTTGTTATGGAACACGGTAAGCAAAGACAGTCTGGAATCAGTTAAGGTACACCGTATGGATTCCAGCAGCTCACACACAGCATGAATAGCATAGGGACAAAGGTGCACACTTCCCATCCTGCCCTTGTGAAGTTTTTATTTTTATGGTGGATGCCCATTTAAAAATGGACGAAAAATGGAATATCAAAAGATTCACATCTACAGCTGCTGACCCTATTTAGAATCGCCATGGGAAACCTTCGGAGTTGTGTTCATTTGTACTGCGGTCATGTGTGAAATAACAAATTCACTGGATGGGGAAAAAGTCATTTTAATGAACAGGGATGCATGAAATCAGGATGGGTTTAGTGAAGTTCTCGTCGCATCAGGTTCAACTGGCTGGACGCCAGGGCTGGTCTTTTTGTGCCTCACCCTTTCGTACTGGAGATGTGAATTTTAGATGTGATTGTTGCTTATGGGCCGTGCCATGGATCCATATGTGATTGCTTCTTGGATTTAAAAAAAAATCCGTGGGGCAAAATGGAAATGTTGCTATAGTGACGTTCAAAACTAAGAACAGCCCCAAGATAATCAACAGGGACGTTTTGTCATTGTCGTCTTATAATGTGTGTGTTCTGTTCATTTAAAAACTTCTAAAACAACATGTCACCTCATTGTTCTCAGCAGAAGCCCAGGGAGGAGATCTCGGCCTAGACACCCCAGGTCACCTATACTCTCCTACAAGCCCCGCCTCAATTTCTCTGTTACCATAGTAACAATAAGAGCTGGATATGGAGGCCAGAGCATTGCCACTGATGATGTTGTCTACCATTTCTAGCGTTTCAGCTCGACCTTTGAACCCACTAACGATGCCGTCTCCCAGGGTGACGTGGTACAGGGCGATTCCGGTTAATCCCGCTCCGTTCTGTTCCGAGAAATGAAGGCAAAAAATGAGGGAAGGAGGAGGAAAGAATGACGGCTGTGCTGGTGCTTTGTTCTCTTCTCCCTGGGTTTCTGAGAGCCTCTCAGATATGCTAGCACTTTTAAAACATGTACAGAGTAGTTATTCCTATTGAATGCAGCCAGCCCACCTAGATTCACCCTGCAGTCTGGGCCAGTTTACCATTGGATGAGGCCCTGTTTACTGCTGCTCTCCTGTGACTGGCTTGTTGGTCATGTAATGTCTGTACTTTAGGTTTAATGTTGTGTATGCTTTATTCATATCAATGTCTTTTTTGTTTTTATAGAATGACAGTATTTTTAGGACAGGCTCACCCCTATTGCTGGAGACCATTCGACATAATAAGTGAGCTCAGTCAAACAGGAATAAAGTACTGCTCCTTCTGGACGCTCGGAGACCTATGGTTTACCTCTAATACACCTGCAATAGCACATTTGGCCACCAAAGGCTCTTCCCACTATCTTCTCCCATCAGCTGATGCTCTCTGTCCTCATGGGCTGTCTTTGTTTGTCTTTGGATTGGACAGTTCATCCTGTTGACAGGATTGGGGTTGCCCAGTTAACGGCATGGTCCTTGAGCCACCCCAGTAAATTCCACTTAGCTTTTTCTTTTTAAGGCACTTCAGCTTTCTTGTGCCCTTGAAGTTCATAGCAGGTCAACATCAGAAGAAGTCAAATGCTCCACGTTGGGGTGTAGTCTGCATTCAGCTGCCAGTTGCCAGATCAGATCCTTTGCTTATGTCCCCCCCCCCCCCCAAGTCATTTGTTAGCGACAGTATTAATGATTAATTCCTTGAATAGCTGTACTTTTGGGGGGCTGGAGTACAAAGAAATCCTCTCCCTCTAGATCCCTCGGTTGCAGGGGGTTGCTGCTGTGTGTAGGTAATTCCCAGTTCCATTTCAATCACTGATAACCTCCGTGTTTAGAGAGAGGGCCATATTTGGTCAGGTAACCCAAGCCTTCAGATGGAAGCAAGACACTCTAGGACCAGAATTATCGATTACTCCCCTCGCTGTCCACCTCCACCCACACAACTGCTCTAGCTTGACCGAAGACTTGCATTCCAAACCGCTTTGTTTGTGTGAAATTACCCTTCCTGTCTCTTCTCTGTTGCCAACACTAAGAGAACAATGACTTGAACAAAAAAAAAGAATGTTAACCAATTTCTGCATATGTCCTGTACTTCTGTATGGGCTTTTAACTACAGGGAGAGCTGTACAAAGGCACTTCGCAGAAGATGTGTCTGCTTATGTGATGGATTTCAGAAGAAGCCACAACTTAGACTGAACTGCCTATTTTTACATTTGTGGTTTCGACCATTATATTAAACAATGGTGCAGTTTGTTGTACTTTTGATTTGTAATGCAGTATGTTGTTAAAGTGATTAAAGGAGAAATCCACCATTTAAACCCAGCTGAAGCTCCTCCTCCTCGTTGCTGAAACTTTTGAAGCAGATGCACATGTTAAAACGGCTGCCAAGATACTGAGTGAAGCAGCTGGTTGTAGGTAGACTGGAAGCCACGGCTTGTAACTGAATGGCAAAGACGGGATTGCTTTTGGACCCTTTAGTTGCGTACTTAACCTCAATTGTTTAGTAAAATTATCCATTTTCTAAACAGAAGAGTTAGATTGTTTTGCTACTACATTGGGGGGTCGGTTTCTAAAACACTGATAAAGCCTAATTTTAGCCTAGTCACCCTCTTAAAAGGAAAAGCCTGGTGAGAAATGAAATTTGAGATCAACTTGTACTTGTGTTTCTGCAGTTGTTAGCGAGATTAGCCTGTTACAGACTCACAAAAACAGAACATAGCATCATCTCCATGCCAAACCATGTACTGAGTAATCAAATGCATGTGTTTATGTAATCTTTTACCAGACAGTCCCTTTATGGGGATGATTCATTCTAAGACGAAGTTTAATCACTGTTTTAGAAACCTGCCCTGAAAGCAAGTTTAAATGTATATGTAAGGTAAATATACATATTCATGAAGGCAGAAAAAATTTCTCTGGGAAGACTGCATATAGACGGGGCTTTTTAAAATGGTAGCTATTTTTGTCTGTTTTCCGGGAACATTCTGTTTTGTGCCAGTAATTGAAGAAGGTCATGTTAAAACTATAAATGGCATAAAAACTAGAATGACATACACACAATTCACTAGGCACTGACTGTAATGCCCCTTATTAAAGAAGAACTGTTTCGGGCTCCTGAAGTTTCCATTTTCTTTAGTTCTGCTGCTTCACGATTTATACGCCTTGATATAAGACAAGTTCCGATTTCTGAATTTTATGTAGTAATGTTAGGCGCTTAAGTGATAAATACAGACATAATGAAATCTAAAAAAATGTAATTAGAAGCTGTAGGATTGGAATATATGGATCAATAATGTCAGTCTGTTTTTATGCAGAGAAACTCGTGCTTGCATCTTCTGAAGTGCTTTGAAGGTAGCAGGCAAGAGAAAATACTTATGCTCGTTGAACCCCGTCAACCCCATACTGGACAACAAGGAGATCCATGGCCAGTAGACCCCACAGCAGTAAGTACGTAACAGCCCTGTCAGCATAAAACGCTGTGATGTTAAAAACACTACCCTATCAGAATAAATCATAAAAACATATAATTATTCATCTATTCTCCCTCAACCCAGTGTCAGAAGGAATTCCTGTAAAAATGCTGGCTTAACATATCTAAATATCTAAGAAACTTTCCAAGTCCCAAAAATATAAACAATACTCCATTTCAATCAGTGCACTGCCTCCACCACCCAACAGCTCCTGCTATGAAAACTGAATCAAATCAACAGTAAAGATTTGATGCATGTGTCTGGGCTGTCTTCTTATCACGCTTCTATGTGTGAAGCATAAACCCATAACTACTTGCTTGTTTTAAAGAACAGAAAGAAGAAAAAAAAAAAAGTGATTTGGAACTAATAATGCAGACGATGGCTCAGTCAATCTTGACAGCAGCGTAGATCTTGCGTATGAATGCATACGCCGCGTAAAAGCCGACTGTGCCTGTCAGGAGCCAGAAGGAGAAGACCATGAGGGCCGTGTAGCCAAAGTAGAGCAGGGAGGGGATGATCTCCACAATGTCAAGCTGCGGGAGCCAAATGGACAGACGTGTGGTCAGTTCCCAGTAGAAGAACCACAAGTGCGTGCGGCACAGCCAGCAAACGCGGGAGAAGATCACGTGGAGGAGTGGCAACATACATGACAACACAGCTGGTAATATGTAACACGCAAGTAAGGACCAGCTGCTTTCATAGTCATAGGACAATGACCATGCTTGGTGTATATAAGAAATGCAGTCCGCAGAAGTCATTGGCTACATATTCAATTGTACTTAATTCTGTCTTTGTCATCTCTTCTGTGACACAGTATGAAATTAGTCGCCACTGCCCTTACCCTCATTGTACTCTTACACTAATCCACTAATGCTCTAATTACGTTGATCTTCTGGCTATTGTTTTTCTCACATTATTTCTGCTGTGCTTCATCCACTGCATTTTGTCTCAACGATCCTGCATCACTCCAGATAACACAAGCAAATGAAAAAATATGCAGTGTTATGTATAGTGAATGTTCCGGATGATTAATCTTTGGATGTTTGCGAGATTACGAGGAAGTGCTTTAAGGTCTTTAAGCATGTCATACCTTGGTGAAGAAGTAGAGGATTGCATACAAGAGCATGTAGAAAGCAGAGCCCCCCGAAACAATGAAAGTTCTCCACCACCAGTGGTAGTCCTGTGGAGACGCAGTCAGTTTGTTACATTTTGGTATAAGTCGCTGTTGTCCCTCACCATTACATACCCACAGTAGTAGCTGCCACCTTCGTGACTCTCTCACCTCAGCACATAGCTGGAAGTAGACCATAACGATACTGATCTGGGAACAGGACACAACCAGGATGACAAAAACCAGGAACAGGAATCCAAACAAGTAGTAGAACTGATTCTTCCATATGGCCTGTGGGTGGGTGCAGTAGATACACGGCAAATCGTCATAGACAGATGGAAGTTACACATCCATAAAATACTCCCAAGTAGAACAAATCTTTTTTCCCAGAAAATTTCATCAAGGCAGTAGCCAGCAGTGGACTTTGTTGAAAACTCACACTGAAGATGAAGAACAGTTCAATGAACATGCCACCAAAGGGAAGAATTCCTGCCACCAGGATCCTAGGAAATAAACAAGCACTGAAGCGGCAGCACTGGGTAACTTAGTTATTTGAACATTAATGGAGACAAATGCAAAGAGAGAAAGAAGCATGGAGAATTATTTCACTTCATTTCAAATAGGGTTTACTCCAGCATGATTACGCAATGCAGGCTACTGCTCTTCTCTCGACCTTCCAGTGCATGAGGCACACTTTGTCCAATGATAGCCTCCAAAGGGCACACAAGCAGATATAAACATACGGTTGCCTAGGAGCTAAGACAAACTGATACACCCACACTATGTGTGGCCATAGAAGAACAAAGCAGCAACTATATGTGCAGTCTTAAGACTTTAGGTCCTGGTGTTGAATTGACCCTGACAGGGCAGATGCCACTGAGACCAGGGGCAGGGTCCAAAATGACAAGCATTTGCCTTGGGCTGACCACTTACCCTATACAATTGTTCATATACCAGTGCTGCTGGGGGACCTGACGAGGAATCTGATTGGTATACACGGGGTTGTCGTAAGGTCGCTTGAGGAAGCCCAGGAAGTAGCCCATGCATACCAGTGGCATGGAGATGCCAAACCACATGCACAGCAGAACCCCAATGGTGGAGAAGGGGACCTAGGTGGAGGTAAGGGGATCCGATTCTAGTCACATGTCCCCAGGAAAAATACTTCCTAATTCCTCTGACATTTAATTGTAATTGGTTTTGTGTTGTTATATGCTTGATTGTATTTTGAAAGCATTTGTGTTTGTGTGAGTCCCTGAGAGTTTATACAGGTGCATGTTAATTTGCAGGATGGTTCTTGTGTATGTGTGCGCATGAGCGTAAATGAAAGACTGCGACCTTGTGACCTCAGGCAGAAGCCTATTTACCGCTCCTGATGAGTGCTCTCCCCAGATGAAGCAGTTGAGAATGAAACAACTCCCAAAAACCATGCTGGGGTAGAGAGCGGCTGTCTGTAGGAGAAACACACACACACACACATGCCTACACACCCTGCCAGTTGATTAAAAATAAACCATTTCATTGAGTGGATAGAATACACCAAACATAATGCCTACAAAGCAGGTAACATGCTTGGTGTTGAAAAACATGATGTACTACATGGATACTTCATTATGATAAACTATCTAATGTAAATTACATAACATGTCAGGTTCATTGTACAGTAAACAGATATGGAGACGGGGACTGGAGAACGGAATGAGGTGATGTTATTTGGTTAACCTCTGAAAGTAACAGAAGGACAATCTAACTACATTCTACAACACACCATGCTACCCTCTACTTTAATGTGCAGGACAGAAAACCCATAGCTTCACTCCCTTAATTAACTCACAGTAACCTTGTTGTATGCATCTGAATAATTAATCGCAAACGAGTAGAGGTACTTGTCTATGCCCCTCCCCCAAATCACCCATGCCTTTCCTACATTCATATATGTGATATGAGAACTGAATCCCTCATATCAACATCCTGTGTGTTGGTGAACCCTATGGGCACGATCATTGGTACTTACACAGAAAGCTCCTTTCATCCACTTCTTTCCTCTCAGAGAACGGTAGAGTCTTCCTGCAAAGAACCCACCAAAAACACTACAGAGAGATCAGATCTTCAGCAGTATGGTCACAGTCTCGGAAGACCAGACATTCAACAGCTTTCACAGACACCTCCTACCACTCTGCAGAGACCAGCCAATACACTTAGAAGACTGTGAACATTCTACACCTTCTCTTATATTTCAGAGGTCGTACACTGAATACCTTCTTTTATACTGCAGTAAGAGACCATATACTCAGAACCCTCTCTCATACTGCAGAAATCATACATTCATCACCTACTTCTATACTGCAGAAACCATACAGTTAATACCCTCGGCCATACTGCAGAGATACTGTACACCAAACATCATCTTTTATGCTGCAGAGAGCAAGCAGACCTCATCTACTAGATACTCCCATGACACAGGGCACAGAGTAGAGACACTCGGAATCTTCAGACAAGTACCCCATAAACATAAAGAGGAAGCAGGCCGTGGTCATCAGGGATCCTCGACTGGAAGGAGACAGCATTCCCAGCATGGCCACAACTGCATCGACAACAAACATAAGAAGTCAGCAGCAGTGCTGGCCTGTAAGCACATTTCAATCCATTAGGGATGATGGGAGCAGTGCACTGGCTGTTTGGTGAATGGGGGAGGCACTCACAAATGACGATGAGGATCATGCAGAAGAGTTGTATGCCGGAGCCCAGGAGCGAGCTAAGGATCATGGGATAGCGAGGGGGACGGAACACATCACCGTGGATGTTCTTCCAGCCCGACAGTTCTTTTGTGTCCTCCTGATAGAGCATAAAGCAGAATGGTACTTTCTGGCATCCTTACGTAGCTGGTTTGGGATCAGCTTGCTTTGTCTGATACTGCCTTCTGAATGTTAAAACACCTGAACTTAATACACCACACTCATTCTGATTAACTTAAGGTAGTAGCTGCTGTGGGCTAATGTACCCGTTCTTTCCAAGAAATCACTTACACTACATCAAGTGTATAACTGCTTAACTTAAAAGTGAAAAAAAAAAAAAAGATCATTATAACCACTTTAGGTAAACTGTGCCAGAAATAGTGGTGCCTTTATTTTTACAAAGAAACTGTAATTAAATCAGATGATTAATGAATAATGAAGGCATTCCCTGGAACTAGTGATGGGACAAATGTGGCTTTGTTGATTGGCAGTTTGTAATATTTCCACCCACCATGGGTTTTCAAGCCTCATTTGGCACCAGCATTGATTGGTTAGTTCAGGGCACTCCCATCCAACATGGGTTTTAAAGTCTCTTGTGCCATCACTAGCTGGAATAAACAAAGGTGAGTAACCGTGGGCTAAATTATAGTGTCTGTCTCTCCATAACAAACACGGTTATTGAACAAAAAATGTTATTATTAAAGTTGTTATTATTATTATTGTTGTTGTTATTATTATTGTGCAGAATGAGAACAGGCAGAGAGCTAGTAATGCTTCTTCAGGGAGTAGCATTAATTCAGGGAGCTTCAGACGGTTAAAATACACTGCGTACTTCACATATAATATAATGATTGTTATAACACCTGGGCGATAGCACAGTGGACCTGGCTCTCATGTTGCTTACAAATTCATCCTTATTGTATGTTGCGATGTCCCTCCTGAGGGTCCTGACGATGATCATGCTAAGGATACCTGTATGTCACACAAGGAGACACAGAGCGGCAATAAGGGACTCATTTTCAGAAACAAACCGTGACTGCTTCCTTTGACCAGCGGTGCACTCTGGGGAATAAGCTGCCCAGGTCTTACCAGACAGTAAGAGGACAACCACCAGGGAGTTGATGATCGAGAACCAGTGGATCTTCACGTCTCTCATGGATAGGTAAGTGTCCCACCGTGAGGCCCATTTCACTTGGCTCTCCTGCAGGGGGCAGCAAAGAGGTCAAGTGAAGCTTAAATCCTGCAGATTCATAATTATCTAATACACATTTTATTGTTTTAGTAAAATTCATATGCGATTTTCCTGAAATTATCCACATTAAATTATTTGGTTAGGGATACAACTGCAGGGCCCCACCTGTCTGAATATGTTCAGTTATTCACCCACTTTACCATATGCAAACGGTACTGCTAGTAAATTAACGGGAACACTTAACACAGTTCAGTCAAGGCTCATTAAAATTAGATCTACTTTCAATGGATCAAACCATTTACTGATGACCATAGGTAAAAAGGAAAAATACTGTAACTTATGTGACTATAGATGTTTTTCTTCATTATGATTTCTTTACATTATAGGTGACATTGTGCGTTACATTATATGTTATCATTTGTCATTTGTGTTGCACAGCAATAAATCATCATCATTACTATCAACTTTACAAAGATTTTTTTTTTTTACTATACAGGGTTCAAGACTTAATACCAAGATATACATAAAACACAAACCCACACAAGAAGGATAATAGCTATTGAATCTTTATTTCTCTGGCCATAGTAGCCTAAATGTTCTTTTTTTGTCTGTTGAGGTGATTTGAAGGAACCTGTCCTTCAAATATATCAAAACTGTGCTGTCTTTTAGCAGTGAGGGGAGAGATAACATTTGCGCTCACCTTCCAGCGAACAGAGTAGGAGAAGATGACGTTGTTCTCTTTTTCAGGGTCTATCTCCTGGGGTAATGAGCTACTGACTCCTGGCAGGCTACAATCACCCCAATCATCAGGCTTCAAATCTTCAGGGAGGTTTGGATTCACAAGTCATTCAAATCACCAGTCATTGTCAGCAATCATCAGTCATCAAATAATTTGCTCAGCAGCCACTTAAAAAGCTAATCTAGCAATGATGATGTGCATCCAGATGAGGATCTTCCTAGCAGTGGCTCATGATTCTGCATTAGCATGCTGTATTATAACAAAGCCTAGTTCTTCCAGACACCTATCACTGTCTACACGCCTGAAGCCAATGCAACATATAGCCATATTGACCTGCAGTAGTATGGTTGGCCATTTGTAAAGCTTTTATGATGAAACAGTTTTCAGCCCACGAAACACAGGACAGGGGGCAGAGGATACCCTGGAAGGGATTCCAATCCACTACAGGGCACCAAATCATCACATACACGATCTCATGTTATATGTTACTTAAAGACACCAATTCATCTAACTGCATTTTCTAGGACTGTAGGAGAAAAGCCACTGAACACAATGAGTTCAGACAGAAATCAAACCCCACAACCTGGCAGAAGGTGGCTAGGGTACTAACCCCTGAGTCACCATGGCCCCCCAAAATTATGAATATTCCCAAGACAAAATAACTAAGTCAGTTTAGCAGTTTATTTCTAGACTGACATAGCCCCTATGTGTGCTGTGGTATCTGTCCCAAAAATACAATATCCATTCACGTGTGCAGTCCTTAGTTATTAATATATTATGTAATGGCATATACAGTTCTTTTTCAAAAGTACTTTCAAACTGAAGCAATGCCAGGTAATAGACAAGTTAACTAGCTATTGCATAGATCACCGGCCTTGGGGTCACAACCCCATATGGAGTCGCCTGATATGCAAATGGAGCTGTGAGAAAATGGTTAAAAATAGTTTTTAGGTGTAAATAATACAGTTATACATGAAATATTATCAGTAATGTTTGTACTAGATAGTATTTGAATTATTGTGAAATGAGTATAGCCTTTCTGACAAGTGTGGCAGCATTTTCTGACAAACATGTGGCGTTTATGCTACTTGTTTCATTACAATTCAAGGAGATGTAGTATGTACATTACTGGTAATGCTTTATGTACTGTATAACTGTATTATCTACACCTAAAATCTAATTTTAGCCATTTTCTTGAGACTCCTATTGCATATCAGGTTTCCCCAGTGGGGTCGCGACCCTGAGGTTGGGAACAGATAAGCTAGTGTTTCTAAACCTGGTTGCTGTTGGTACTTCATTGGAGTACAAAAAGCTATGGGGACAAAAACAACCAACTTAAGTTCAAGGTTTCTGGACTTGGCATGCCAGGTTTGCTTTTGAAAGACAGTACATCATAACAATCAAAACAGCCGCTGTTACACAATCTGACAATCGATGGATTACATAACCAGAAAAATCGCGTATAGCCTCACTACAGTATATAGAGGATGTAGTGAATTTCATTCTAGGCAACTAACAGGTGATGCCAGGAAGATAAATGTGATACAACAGTTCACAGCCCAGAAGGTATAGTGCTTGCTTCACACAACATCCAGTACCTTCCAATCTCACACTCCGAGGCACTACTTCAAAGCGTACAACCCGAAATGTTGGCTCCTCCACCTCCTCCTTGTGGTAGTACATGATGAAAGACAGATGGTTATGCAGGTAGATCTGGGGTGCAGAAAGCGGAAACCATTTCATCACATTTTGTTCACATATTCAGCAACATTCATTCCTTACCTTATGACCACTTCACACTCATGGTCAGTAAATTTTGCTGATGTCCAAACATGGCTTCGGACAAACAAGGAGAAATAGCTACACTACAATGAATATTTCTATCTTATTCTTGTTCATTACTTTGTTAGCTTAACAGAGTTAGTGCTAGGTAAACCTCAGCAAAATGAAGCGGTATCAAAAGGGTCAGCTGTCTATACCCTTCGGTGAATGGGAAGACATCAGTTAGGGTACCTTGTTATTTTCCAGAAAACCTAGGCGGTAGCCATGCTCAAACTGCACGTCATTCAGCTCCTCCCCCATTGGATCCGCCATGCCTCTTGTCACTCCATCTTTGAAGAACTCTAGTCGTGTAGCAACAGGAAGGTTGTCTGCAATTCTGCACAAAAGCCTTCCGTCAGCTGAGAGTCACCAGGAGTCACCATGATCTGATTGGCTGAGAGAGACTCATAAACAGACACCATGATCTGATCAACAGAGAGATTTACAGGGAGACACCATGATCTGATTGGCTGAGAGAAACTCACAGGGAGTCACATTGATCAGATTAGTTCAGAGAGACTCACAAGGAGACACCATGATCTTATTGGCTGAGAGAGACTCATGGGAAGATACTATGATCTGATTGGCTGAGAGAGACGCACAGGGAGACATCGTGATCTGATTGGCTGAGAGAGACTCACAGGGAGACATCGTGATCTGATTGGCTGAGAGAGACTCACAGGGAGACACCGTGATCTGATTGGCTGAGAGAGATTCACAGGGAGACACCATGATCTGATTGGCTGAGAGAGACTCACAGATGTATATAGTAATTTTCCTGGATTCGCTCAGCCACCAGTTTGCTTTCCTCCACACTAAGCCTAAGTGGCTCATTGGGCTTCATACACAGAACCTTACAGCTGTAGTCCTGACTCATCAGGACCTCATAGGGAGTGTTAACAATGCGGTCACCTCGTAGCACCTCTCCTGTGTGACAGAAAGGCACAGGATACCCTTCAACTACAGGCAAATTCAGCAGAGCCTATAAGAGAGAACTCACAATTCAGTCACTACACAAGACAGACTGAAAGTTTGGTCACATATTCACACACACACACACACACACACACACACAGCAGTCCTTCACAAACTAGAGAATCGTCCATATGATCACGTTAATTTTGCTGCATATTGGCAGAGCCTTCTCCCATCCTTTCACCATATCACCTCTGGCAACTCACCCAGGTTCTCAGCCTTGTAGACCACCTTTTCTGGCTGGCAGAATGGTAGGGAGTAGTACTCATAAGGCAATTGGGTGTGAGAACTAGTCAACTTCACAGCCTGAGATCAGAATAGAGGTCATTTATTCATCCTCGTGGAGAAATTGTGTAGTTTTCACATTTTCCTCTCCATAGACATACATGTACATAGAGGTAAGAACAAGTTTTTGGTGTTCAAAGTGCAGGGTCAGGCATTACTCAGCAGCCCTGGAGCAGCTTGTTCAAGGGTCCAAGAGCAATATGATTAATCTGCCAGCCAATGGGATTCAAGCTTCAAACCTTTCAGACACAGGTGACAGATTCCTAATCCACTGAAATACACATTGCCAGAATGAAAATGGATAATCATGAGGTCAGTGCTGACTGGCAGATAGAGATCCCTGAAGCAGCAACAATCATGTGATATAGACCCCTCCCATCTATAACACTTCAGTCATATAGATGATGCTCTTACGTATTTGCTTGCAGAGAACTTATAGAAATGTTACTCAGAAATAGCTATAGTTATTTTACTGTGAATAAAGACTCAAGTAAATACAATGGCTTATAACTTATAACCATGAGGGCGTGTGTGGAAGGACAGCCTACTTTTATCTCCACCACACCGTTCTTGTAATAGTCAATGGGAGCAACTCCAGGCACATAAAACGTCTTGGTGGTGTGGACTATAGAAAGCAACAGCACAGCCCACCATGCCTGTGGAGAAAAATGCACAAAAATACGTATACAAATACAGTTTAGTTATACAGAAATACACACAATAGACAATGTTCCAACATTTACAGGAACAGATCAGAACGTATTCGGTCCATATACTTTCACAATATTTTCTAAGTATATGACCGCTTGCATCGTTAAGGAACCAGTTCAGTAAGTAAAACTGCCTCCTCTTGGGTTTGTATTAGACTAGGCGATTAAAGAAGAAGCAGTAATGTCAAAATCTCCGAAAATTCATTTAACACATTTAGACAATAGGGGCATATACTTTTGCCCAGATGGCATCTATATCTGTATAATACTTTGAATTGCGGAAGGAATTTAATGAAAAGAGAGAGTGACCTGTTCTGGCACAATTGCTGAGATCGCTGAGGACGAGGATTTATATTACTTCAAATATAATGTATGTTAATTTGCATTTCCATATATTATAGCTGCATACATTTGGCTTAACAAGGAAAACGTAGATCACTGATATTGGTTATAGAGTTATATATTTTGTCTTGTTTTAATAACAGATTAACATTTCTATAAAAACAGACTAAAGCAGAAACAATCATTTAATAGCTCTGGACCGGTAACTGCTAAGTACTTACCGGTCTGCCTGACAGTTATCCAAACTTAGGTAGCACTGGTTAATGTTAGATACCTTCCAAACGGCATTTGTATTTTAGAACTATATTCGTGTTACTGTTTGGAAGAAAACGCAAACGTGTGTCTTAAAAGACAAAATGTAAGTAAGAGACACTCCTCCCAACGCTGAGCGATAACTCACCGGTGGCGCCGTCATCCTCAGTACTTATGTTTTAATAGGTATCCGCAAGTCGTGTTTACGGATGAGGGGCTTATTGTAAAGGCATACAGTACTACATTACTCTGTTTAGCTGACGCTTCTGAATAAAAAGCGATTCCGTGTCGTCTTATGTTGCCAACACGATAAAAATAAAAGTCACCGATAAAATGTAGCACGCAGCGTAACACCTCCAGCATAAACGGCTGCGACACCGACTCTGTTGAATCTGTTGTGGTTAAAGACCTTATCTCGTCGGTAAGATACTGAAGCGTTTTAAAATAATGAGCAGCCTCTCCATATTCATGGTAGCTTAAATGAGCTAAAAGCATCACAAATCAGATTTTAGAGACTTTACATGACATGAAGTATAAAATTCAACGTGTTAGTGATTGGAAAGATGTTAATACGTTACAGAAGATTTTTACAATGTATATATATAATAATTATAACAGTATGAAGGACATTTAGCCCAGTTTAAAATACCACTTATCTCAAGCAAACCTGTCTCTCAGCAACTGTATTGTGATGACTACAAATGCTATACAAGGACAACATTAACGCCAATAGCCAATATTCATAAAAGTTTATTTTATGCTAAGACAAAGCACAATGCTATCTTAAACTGTTGCATACTATTTTTGAAATATTACCCGCCATGTTACTACATTCACTGGCTACTGGGAGTTTGAAGAGCAGTATTAAACTACAGGCACATATCGGATGTAGACTTTTAAAATAATTGTCCCGTGTTAATACAAGAACATTAACATTTTTAATCTTCCTCGATGTATTCAATAAATTATAATTCAACAACAAACGCTACTGCTCGTAAAAACATAAAATGTAAAATGTAGGCTACAAAATTATAACACAGAAGAATAACAGTCAGTTATCCTACTAATCTTCACAAATTGTCACTAATTACAATATTACTATAATAGTATTGTAAATTATTTGACTGATTTCAAAAATTTTGGTTGCATGTTAGAAAAAAAATCACTTATATTGAAAGACAGTGCTTGACAGAGTTATCGTCCAGAAATACTTAACGCTTCTTTAATTCCGCTAATGTACAATCAATACAACATACATGGCCGTATAGAAGGCTATCTACAAGACTAATTAAGGACCTCTGTAAAGTACATAAAACCTCACTAGCTGCTGGTAGAACAGATAAACGTTAGTAAATAAAACAAAGTGACTATTTTATAGGAGATACTTATAACAAGTTCTTCATATAGTATATTTTACGTAGACGGCGATTGTGGCGTTTCCCTTTACAGTATTTTAAATCAGTAGATGTTGGCTGCTGATGCTCTTCTCGTGTATATCGCCCTCTTCTGGTATGCAGGGCAGATCAGAGCCGAAAGATTATTGTCACACTTGACGGGTGTGACGGATGAAAACGCCCGGTTTTCTTTTAATTATCCTATGCATGGTGCTTCACAATAACGAGGCATTTGGTTGTTTAACTATAATTCATCACGACCCTGTACTGTGTATGCGGTTATGGGTGAGCTATAATATCCTAACACGGTATCACACAACTCTTTAGAACAATGAATGTCCAGCAGAACAACATTTAAGGAACTGAGTTTTGTAAAGGAAATATTGAATCTCTGCTGTTATACCATTAAAACAGAATGAAATAAAATCAAGTAATCTCTATCCATCTTTCAAACGTTTGTCCTGAATAGGGTGCTTGGAGCCTATCTCAGGTACAAGGCAGGGTACACCCTGGATGGGAATATCAGTCCATTGCAGGGTACTAACTCTCAAAATCATTACCCTATGAGTGATGCTAATGGCCTTAAATGCACATTTTTTGACAGAGGGAGGAACCTAAAGTACCAGCCAGTCCCCATAGGACACAGGGAGACTATGCAAACTTCACAGAGAGAGCGGAGGGGTGATTTACACTCACAACAGGTGTGAGGCAACAGTGCCAGCCACTGAGTCAGTACATTACCCTCAAGTAATATTACTACATTGTGTAATCGTACGATGAGTTGTAAAACAGCTATTAAATCAGGCTTAGGATTATTAAGCTAACAATATCACAGTGCAGATGTATTGACATCACTTTAAAGAGTGGTATTAGCTTAAAAAATAAAATTAGCAAAATACACTGTATGCCCCACAGATAAGCTAGACTGTCTCAAGATATGGCACAGTGTGCGGGGAAGTAGTTATAACAGTTTGGCAGTTTGCTGTGGCAGTACAATGGCTTTCAGGGCCGTGCAGAGACTTTTAGAGGGGCAGGTGGTAAGCAGAAAAAAGTGGGACCCAGTACCATTAAAGGGGTGCTGGCGCTGGCTAAAATGACCTGGGGCCAGTTGTTGGGACAATTTAGGTCATACAGTCAAAAAGGGCAGGTGCTTGGGCCTAAAATAAGTAACACTGTGACGACAGAACAGCATCAGTGATGGTGTCTGTCTTCTTTCTGAATATACATATGCAGGCCGTGCAGAGACATTTTGAAGAGCAGGTGGTAAAAACTAAAATGTATTACTGGGGGGAGGGTTTTGCTGGCTACAATGCTTGACTACGGCGGGGCAGGTGCTGCCAGCTAGATTGCGCAACTTTGGGGAGGCGATGCCATGTATATCATGCGACTGGGGAGAGGTGGGTGGGTGGTTAGCCAATTGATCAGGGTACTTTAGGTGCTGCTAGCAAAAAGGCCAGGTGCCTGGGCACCCCCAGCCCCCCCTGCACATACCTGTACATATGTAAATATACTGTTCCGAGTGACGTAGGATTGGCTGGAAATCTGGTAGAGAATCAAATCAATTGCAAATAATTGCTCGATTATAAAGGTGAAAACGTTGGTGGGGATATCCTCAGCTTTTCTGAAAGTTATTTGGGATGTGTGCCTTGCAGCCCTACTTAAATCTGTACCTGTGCGTTAAAGTGAGATATGTGTGCATTCCTGTGTTCACTGGGGCCTGTGTATAAATGCTTGTACATGTGTGTGCACATCTATCAAGGCTGCTGCTGGTACTGGCTCTCCGTGGCTGTGTAGAAGTCTTCCAGCACACTCTGCAAGTATTCGAAGGTGGGCCTGTCTTCCGCCTTATTTTTCCAGCAGAGCATCATGATGTCATACAGTTCTGATGGACAGCTGTTCGTACGTGGCATGCGGTAGTCCTTCTCTAGGAGACCGATCACCTCCGGATTTGACATTCCTGAAGATACGCAGATGCACACACATGCACAGAAGCGTACATCAAGTTCAGAGGTGACTTTATCACGTCATTAACAGGCTTTGTTGCTAAGGCTAGCCATAATTAAGAATTCTCACCACTATGCCAACAGGCTTAACTTAACCCTTTCATGGAGCTGAGCAGTCTTGCTCATCATGCTGGCCTTCATCATTGACATCCGCTGTTCTTTGTGACTTTGCTCACTAACATTAGCTACCTTGCCAAAACAGTCACTTGCCTGGATATGGTGTGCGACCATAAGTGATGATCTCGGTCAGCAGTATGCCGAAGGACCAGATGTCAGACTTGATGGTGAAGGTGCCAAAGTTAATGGCCTCAGGGGCGGTCCATTTGATGGGGAACTTGGCACCTGGCAGGACAGTGACAATGTGGCTTACCCGACTAGGGCTCATCCCCTGTTAGTGTGCCCTCCCACTCATTTGCTGGACAAAATGATCCTAAACAAACCAAGCCACCAGGGGAATTTTGTGCCTGACTCACCCTCCTGGGCAGTGTACTCATTGTCCTCAATGACACGTGCCAAACCAAAGTCAGCAATCTTGCAGACCAGAGCCTTGTTGACCAGGATGTTGGCAGCTCGGAGGTCCCTGTGGATGTAATTCCTCTTTTCGATGTAGGCCATGCCCTCTGCAATCTGGGAAAATATAGCGTCAACAAGCTTTAGCCAAAATGTGAAAAAGCTGTGAATGGCACTGCTAATGGTCTCCCAACTGGTACTGCAATTTTAATTTCTTACCGATTTATGACATTTCACATGTGGGTTGACAATATTACTTTATTTGAGTAGATGCAGTTACACCTATTGATTTATGGAAACTCACAATTTTCAGGCTTTTGCTAAGGACAAGTGTGAAAGTGCCTTGCTGTCATACCAAATTGCACGGAAAGCTCCTAAACCAGTAAGGTGGAAGCCACAACATTGTATAAAAAAACTGAATTGAGAGTTCATTGAATCATGCAAAAAAATCTATGAATTTCCAAGCTAATTTTTGAAATTCAAAGACCAGATACATCATACAAATTCTGGCCGTTTATATGCTTACAAAATAGTATCAAAATAGGCAAATGACCTTACTATACTACTACCACTGCCACTGTTGCTACTAATAAAATATTATTATCGTTATTTATAAAGAATACAAAGTACACATGCAAATCCATACTGTCTTCAAAAAAAAAGAAAAAAGGGGCACATTAAAAGCAATTTTTTTGTGGTACATAAGGGGGCACTGTTGACTACCTATCATACAGCTCTCCAGAAAAAATTTAAGTAAAGCAGCTAGTGATGGGATGAATGAGGCTTCATTTGAGGGAAACTTTGTAAATACCTTAACTTTAAAAAGCAAAGTCTACGAGTTAACAGTTTAATATAAAGTAGTGGTTCCAAAACGTATGGTGGGTGGGAGTATCCTCTCAAACTAACTAACCAATCAATCCCATCCACTGCAGGTTATGAAGCATCATTTCTCCCATCACTAAAAGCAGCAAACTCCACACCATAGACAAAAGAGCAAACACATACAGTGACATTAGACACACTGGCACAGGCTCATCTGTAGACAGCCATCAGCACAGCAGGAAGTGGGCTCAGTGTGTTTCACGATATATACCTAATCATGTCAAGTCATTTATCTATATAGCACATTTAGAAACAACAGGAGTTGACCCAAAGTGCTTTCCAGTCTCGAAAGAATTTATCAAGAAATACTACTACATACATAGTGGTATATTTACTACATACATGGTACAATATATAAATAAAATAACATGAATAACCCCCGGAGAACCTCAAACCGGATTGAAAGCAAGAGAGAAAAGGTGGGTCTTTAATTTAGATTTAAACTCATCAATAGTAGAGCAGGACTTAATGTTACATGGGAGACTATTCCAAAGTGTGGGGGCAGCTACAGAGAAAGCCCGGTCACCTTTGATTCTGAGAGGTGAATGAGGAACTGAGAGGAGCTGTAGCTAGGATGACCTAAGTGACCAAGGGGCTGAATATGGAAATAGTAGATCTGAAATGTATTGTGGGGCTAATCCATCGAGTGCTTCAAAAACAAATAGCAACATTTTTAAATCTACTCTATATTTCACGGGTAACCAATGCAAATGAGCTGGAGCAGGAGTAATATGTTGTCTTTTCTTTGTTCTGGTTAAGAGTCTAGCAGCTGAATTTGGAATCATTTGAAGTATACGAAGTGTGGAATGTGACAACCCCCTATATACAGAGAATTACAGTAGTCAAGCCGACTAGTGATAAAAGCATGGATAACTATTTCCAGATCCTTATGAGATAAAATCGGCTTTAACTTAGCTATAGTTCAAAGGTGATAAAAACTGCCCTTTACAACATTGCTGACTTGTCTGTTAAAATTCAATGAAGCATCCAAAAGCACACTAAGGTTTTTAAATTTCATTATGCGAATTTACGGACAAGGGACCAAGCACGCTGCAAAGGCTTGTGACAGTTTGGGGGACCAAATATAATTATTTCAGTTTAGTTTTCATTTAGCTGAAGGAAGTTCCTCACCATCCAGCTTTTAATATCATCTAAGCAACTGAATAGATTCTTCAGAGAGCATACGCTATCAGCTGTAACTGGTAGGTAAAACTGTGTGTCATCTGCATAACAATGATACAAAAAACTGTATTTTTCGAAGACAGAGCCAAGGGGGAGCATATACAAGGAGAACAGAAGAGGCCCTAAAATCAAACCTTGTGGAATGCCACATTTAATGGGAGTGGAGGATGAGGAACAATTACTAATTCTAACTGAGAAACTTCTTTCTCTCAGGTAGGAGGAAAACCATTTTAATGCTGGGCCCTGCAAACTACCACCTCCAAACGTTTCAAAAGAATGTCATGATCAATTGTGTAAAAAGCTATGCTAAGATCAAGCAATACTAAAACTGCACAAGAACCAGAATTGATAGAAAGAAAAATGTCATTCAGTACCTTAAGCAGGGCAGATTCTGAGCTGTGCAGAGCTCTAAAACCAGACTGGAATTTGTCAAAGATGTTAAACTTATTTAAGTAGGAGGACATCTGGGAAAATACAACTTTTCACAATGAATGGTGGCTTAAGGATGGGCCTGTAGTTTTTATGGTCATTAGGGTCAAGGCTAGGTTTCCTTAATGGAGGTTGCATGATTGCACATTTAAAACTGGAAGGGACGACTCCGCTAGTTAATGAGCTATTAATTATAGCCAAAATAAGGAGGAAGATTGTAGTAAAAACTACCTTAAAAAGATGTGATGCTATAATGTCTAAGGGGCAGTAAGAGGCATTCATTTGTGAGACCACCTCAGAGAGCTGGGCAGACTGACACACTGTAACTCTGTGTGCCTGTATTAGTGTGTTTCACCATCTATACCTCTGTGTGCCTGTATCAGTGTGTTTCACCATCTGTACCTCTGTGTGTCTGTATCA
>JAACJT020000105.1:19480559-19511133 GCA_009936485.2 Gymnarchus niloticus | reverse complement strand
CGGACATGCCTTCCCCCTCTCCTTCCTCTTTGGCTCCTTCTTCTTCGGCCAACAGTAGCCCACTTTCCACCAGCACCGTTGGTTGACAACGCTAGTGGCGGTTGTTGTTAACCCAGGCCTTGACCAATCCGGTATGGAAATCTGTTTTGTTGTCCGCATATTTGATTTGGCAAAAATTTAAGATGCCCAGATGCCCTTCCTAACATAAGCCTCCCCATTTATCCAGGTTTGGGACCGGCACAGAGAAACACATAACACATTCCCCAGTGGCTGGGTTGAGCCTACCCATTCAAAACACAGGAAATGCCAAGTAACAGCCTGGGTAACAAACGGTCTGAATACTGAAGAATCCTTGTGCAGAACAAACTTTAACACAAAATCACAATGAGAAAACACTCCAAAGATCATTAATCAGGAAGGCAATTGGAGAAAATAACTCACCAAGAATTACATAGACCGAAAGTAAGAGATACATATTCACAGGGTCACTCAGGAATGACTTGCCAACAATTGCTCTGACATCACAAACAACAATACCTTAACAAAGGTGAGAAGTAAAATTGACATATATATATATATATATATATATATAGGCTATTTAATGGGGAACGGGTGCAATAAGTATTTGTGAGTAACAGAGTAATGAAGCTGCAGGCTGAAGAATGCAAAGTTGTGGTTAGTTATATCCTGGATGAAAAGTGCTTTGATACAGTTTTATTCTTTCTAAAATATTTGTATTTTGTACCGTTTAAGAAGACATTTGCCTACTTAATTTTGTCTTTATTTATATTTATATATTAATATATTTATTTATATTATAATCATAATACACTTGTCTTGCAGTAAAAATATGAATACATCGGAGGTGGCCCGGCAGGTGGTGTAATTTTTGCAGGACTTAGGCATTACAGGCTCGAATGCAGCCCCCTTGTGCGTTTTTTCTACACTGATGATTTGGTATTGTTACATAATAGCAATACTCAAATTTAAATGGCGTCTAGAGCATACCCCGTATACCCTTCCAGACATAAGTGCTTTCTGTCACACACATTGGACAAGCATTATGCAGTAATTGACAGAAACAGTCGTTTGGCTAGTCGCCGAAAGTCAGAGATCAATGCTACCTACAGCAAATGCTGTGCTGCGGGTTAAGATAGGAAAGGGCGCAGTAGCCCCTTAACAGTTTTCAGCAAGTCAATTTGCCTGACATTGCGCCGAAGGGATCAAATTAGCGGGCACGTTAAATATGCGAGCGTACGTCATGAACAGTATATGGTAATTTTATTTATTCATCGCTTACCAATGTATTTATTAAATACTCTCATGTAATACAGACGTGTCAGCGAAATATGGTTCATTTTTGCAGGGCCTCGTGCCAGAAGTGGCGGGATGAGATGAGGCGGGAACTCAAAATTATCCTCGCGCTTCGGCTTTACCTGAGCTTTTTTCTTCACCGAGGAGTAAGTAAAACAAAACGTACAACATCTTGACGGAAACGTAACCCATTAGGTACATGCCAGTCATTTTATATTTTACTGGCAACACAAGATTTAACTGTCAGGATTTATTGTACACTTGGGGCCGGAAATAGTTGATTTAAGTTTAGAAGAAAAAGTTGGCAGCCTGTCTAACTATCTTGTTAGTTAACTAATTAACGTTTTATCAATGGGAAAATATCGCGAAGCTCTGTTACCTATTTCATGGGTAAACCACCACGTTACCAGACAAAACGCATATAACTTGCAATACTGAGGAAGTGCCTCGTAACAACTATCAGTGAGCGGTTATGGGCATATATATATATATATATATATATATATATATATATAGTTATGTGATGGTATCTGACGTAGACTAGCTAGCTGCTTTTCGTTAACACACCTAATAGGTAAACGGACTTATTTAATCATTTCTGGTGGTGTCGGGTTCAGTGCTTAAAATTCATGCTGCAGGAAGAAAAACAATTGTCACGTCAGTAGTAATAAAAGGCTTTCCAATTTAGCCAGGTAATTCAGCAGCGAGATGGAAACAGCCGCTTGGCTAATGCGTCAAAAATCACCGCCTAAACCTACATACAGCAAACAAAGCTGCTGAGCAAGAAACGAATGGCTCAGATCGAACTGCGTGAATTTATACACATGGTAGTGGCTAATGTGATACCCATGCAAGCAGCACCTGCTTTTTAATCTAGAAAGTTCCTCCTCCAATTACTTTTTTTTTCCCCTTCAGATACTTTTGGGTTTATCCTTCTAGGATGGTGTCCGAATTTCTTTAGTTAAATGTCATTGTGAATGAATTGTATGTCAGAAGAGTGAAAATGCATTAATTCAGAATGATTGATCATTCCATCTCATTTTGCAGTCAGTATATTGCAGTAACTATTGTTTTTTTTAATTGCAGGCAAGGCAAACGTCAGTAGTCAAGGCTAAGTAAGCGCATGTATCCCGTGTGCTTAGAAGATGTTTTACACGCAGCTTTTCACATTAAAACGAGGGCCCTTGGCCAGGATTTGGCTAGCAGCTCACTGGGAGAAGAAGATCACAAAAGCCCATGTGTTTGAATGCAACCTGGAGATGACCATCAAAGACATAATCTCCCCTGAGGTAACTTTTGGTCATTAGTACCGATATTAAAATATGGTTAATGAATTAATAAAGCATTTTGTTGCTTAATTAGGAGAAATAAAGTGAAAGAATTGCCAGTTGCACTGTACAACCATTCAACATTGTTTTTATAAAAGTACTGATAGTAAAAAGTTGAGTATTTTGCTTACATCTTTTTTTTTTTTTTTACATTGACAGGTCAAGATTGGCCTAAGAACATCTGGTCACCTACTTCTGGGGGTGGTGCGGATTTACTTTCGTAAGGCAAAGTACCTCCTGGCTGACTGCAGCGATGCTGTGGTGAAAATCAGACTGGCCTTTCGTCCAGGTTTTGCATCTTTTCTGGTGGAAGTGAACCTATAACTGTAGCAAAATATATTTGCTACATTTTACAATTGATTTCTTTGAAATCCAGCTTATAATTGTTGGAGGTGTGTTTCAAAGTAAACAAACATGAAGCTTTTCTGAGCTTACTTTTGGAGAGGGGATACTTTCTGTATTTTTGCTTTATAAACACGTTGAGCTATAACCAAGATGAAGGTCTTAACTTGTTGAAAACCCCTGGAAGTCTTGTGTGCTGTTATTCATGGACAATGTTCCCATCCCCATGGCAGGGCAGACAGATTTACCTAGTGAGAATCTGGAAGCTTGTTTTAATGCCATCACCTTGCCGGAGGAATTCATTGATTTTGACTTACAGCTGCCAGATATCAGGTGCTCACTTTAAGTTCTGCATTCCTTCTATCCAATGCTCTTGTATCTCACACATTTCATCTTGACCCCCAGCATGCGTGGGAATCAGCTCATCTAATATTTAGTTTAATTGCTTACTAGAACCATCTTCCAACCACTTCTCCAGTGCAAGGTCACATGGGGGCTAGGAGCATAATCTCTGAAAGCATAGGGCATGAAGCAGGGCTGCACCTTAGATGGGATTGATGGGACTACTTATATTTGGACTGTGGAAGAAGTATAAGAAAGAAGCCCACTTCACATATCAGTGTTTCTATCTAAAGTGTCATGTCTTTCCATCTTAAGATTTAGAAAATCATGCAACCAGGATCTATGTCATGTGGTTTATTTAGTTTTTCTAGTTTATATTATTCCAGGTGTAATTGGATTCTAAGCCTGTGTAACAGGGAGGGGCTGGGACAGTGATTCTGCAGACTAGGGCTGTGTGCAGTTTTAAGAGGTGGCCAGTTTATCTTGTGTGTGCTAATCTGTGTGTATGTTGGAGGTGATGTGGGATTTGGGGGGAGAGTGGGCTCAAATATTTTCTGTGAAAGGGGCATGAGAGGAAATAGTTTAAGAATCATTGGGCTATGGTTTCTTGATGGTGGATGTTCCTGATAGCTAGTTGTGTTGGCATTTGTCCTGCTAGAAAGTGAGAGTATTCTGTTTATCACCCTTCTTTCAGTGACATAGATTTGGCAGATCATTTCACACTCAACCAATGCAGGACCGAGGACATTACCCTGAAAGAGAACTACGGAAGTAGTTTGCATGTTCTAGAGTCTGACTTTGGTAAGTAACGGGGTTGTTTTTGTGGGTTGCTATAAGCAAGAGGTATTTTTAAATTGCTTATACTTTAAGCACATTATTTCCCAATTACTTTAACGCCTGAGACAAAATTTAAAAAAACTTGACTTGGTCTTCTAATGTTTTGACTTGGTTTTGTCTTTCACCATTCTCTACCGGACAGGACATGAAGCCATTATGGATCCAAATAGCCTACCTGATGGAAGCTTCCACAGCCTGGCCAATGCCATCAGTGCAGATGCTTTTGGCGATGAGGAGACTGGCTTCACTCTTCTGGGTATTTGGTCTCAAAGCTCTCATTCTCACAAAGTGTTTTCTGTACTCAGCTACTCAACAATGTTACTCTGGATTTGTAGAGCAGTTGCTGGGGGGTGATGTCATTATCAGCTAAATGCAAAGTGAGAAATATTCAAATGGGAACATTACCTCCCAGCAATAGCCAGCACTGATTGGTTGTTTGGGATACTCCTACCCACCACGGGTTTTAAAGCCTCTGTTGTTCCATCACTAGCATATGGTTTTTTACATTCTGAGGAAGAAAACTGGCAGTTCTTCCAGTTAATGATTTTTGGATTTGGTAAGAACGTGACCTGTTGTCCTTGTAGATTTACTGATGAACTCTGAGGATGCCATGCCCACGGACCTTCTCCCAGTTCACTTGAATAATGAAGTCCCTGCAACGCCACCTCTGACTGCTGAGCCAGAAGAAGGTTCCATAATAAACAGGCCTATATATAGACAAAATTTTTAACTTCCTGAGAATATCAAGGTAGTTGTATAGATAGGGGTGACCATTGGAGGATAAAGCAGGATTTTAAATGATGGGAGCTATTGGGATACAGTCTCTTCTGGTAGGCTTCTCAACCTCTGTCTATGCTTTGCTGTCCTGTGAGCTCCTTGCATCACACAGTGAGGCTGTCCTTTACTCACTGTGTGAAGGCTGCTTTGAAAAGCGCTTCTCTTTTTGAAATGAGTGGATTGTAAAATGCAGGACACATCGCCTCTTATCAATGTGCAGGTACAAGGATCTAGCTGACTCAGGACTAAATGAATGAGAATAGGGGAAAAAAAGAAACGTAATTCAGTGCCTATGCTACATTCCAAACCATTTAGACCTATGACTGGGAAAAGGCGACCCCAATATTATGCACAAAACCATCATTTAACACAGTGGGTTTAATGACCTTATAACAAGAATATAAAGTCCTGGGTCTCTCTTTCTGTGATAGAAGCAACTGCTGAAGTATGCAGTCTAATGCAATGCAAAAGTTATTAGAGAAAAATACACAAGCAGTTCTACCATTTCTTATGAAAACCATTGTTTGTGAAACTTTTTCAGCAGAGCACCAGAAGATTGTGTCTTGTTGTGAGGCTGTGGAAAGGCAAAAACGGGGGGGGGAGGCTGTCAGTGAGACTACTCTGCTGGAAAACGAGAAGGAGGCGTTCACACTTGAGCCGGTGTCCATCTTGTGTGAGTGTCCCTATGCAGTCTGAAAAACCCAAATGTTCTATATTCCCTACAACCTCTGTATCAAAAGAATACCAAAAAATAGTTTTTGATAGTGATACACTTTACGTATAGCAGCATTTCCATTTGTGGTTAAATTATCGCAGAGCCTAGCACCTTTATTTGCTCTAGCTAACTCGTACACCTGGTTTTAGCAGCTGCAAATGTCAGTATCTAGCCTGCTCTGCCACTAGCCTCGTCTGAAAGGAAAAGGGTTAAAGCCAAGCGGCGACTGCTGGTGGACTCTGTGAAGGAGCTCTCCAACGAGGCAATCCGCAGTCAAATTGCAGACTGTTCCGACCTCCTTGCTCCACTGGACATGGCACCTCCCACACGTCAGCTCATGGAGTGGATGGAGACTGGAACAGTGCACAAACTTTTCCACCATCACTGTGTGCCTGTCATACACCCACACCTCCAGCAGGTAACAGTCAGCTGCCAGCAAGATGTAATTACCCTTTTAGGGCTACATCAACAATTCTGAAAGATGATAACCTAGACATGAAAGCTTTTGTGGATTCAAACCTTTGACTGGTGCCTTTCCCATGTCAACAGGAACTAGACACTTGCATAATTATATATATTTACACCCACATTTACAATGGGTTTTGTTTACCTGTTAACATAAAGATAAATATGCTCCATTTCATATGTGCATTTATACAGTCAGTGGAGTGTTTATTAGGTACACCTACTTGTTAATGTGAACAGCCAGCTCCTCCGTAGAAACCTTTGCTGTACATCGCTTTGGATTAAAGCATCTGCTAAATAAATAAAATGTAAATATTTAATGACTCGTGACTGCAGCTGAATACATACAGCACCCAGACGGGGTCAAGAAGTTCAGTTACTGTTTAGCTAAGCTTTGGAAAGGCAAAGTGATTTTAAAACCTGATATGATTGTTGATGCCAGAAGTGATGGTTCTGGCATCTCAGAGACTGACACCCTCCTGAAATTTTCATGGCGTATAGTGTCTAGAGTTTACAACGAATAATGTGACAATCTGCTGCAGTTCTGTGAGCTGAGTGGTGCTGAGCAAAATTGCCACTTTGAATGCACAATTTGTTTTTACTTGAAGTGGTTCTGGAGACAAATGGGGGTCCTACCTGGTACTACGTGCATGTAACTAATAAAGTGGTCACTGAGTGTGTATGTTATACTAGTTACTCTTGTAAACATAATGTGAGTTGCAGTGTGGTGGTACAACAGTTACAGCAGCCTTCCCATCTTTGACAGCTCTTTCCCAGCAATTTGTTGACAAAGGGATGGTGGAAAAGCCGGGGAGACAGGGAACAACAATGGGAGGTGATGAGGGGTCCACCAGGTGACACATTTATTACTTACTGTTATGCAGTCCTGGCAACAATTCAACTGAAATAGATGGCATTTTTGTGCTTTACAGCTAAACTGAATTTCTGTGATTTTACATCTTGTGTATAAATCACATTCTGTAGTTTATGCATTTATTAATTGATGTATGTTACTAAATGCAATTAGAGCCCGTGTTTAACTGAACCATAGCTCTACTTTCCCCTTTCTTGTTTTCCACAGGAGGTAACGAAGAGAGCATGCAGGCTGTTGAAAATGGCAGTCTCCCATCTGATGTGTTGGAGCTGGACTCCACTAACCGTAGCCTTGATCATGGGCCTGTAATCACCCCTGAAAAGCAGAATTCACATCCAGCTCATCGCTACAGCATGACTGTAAACAGTAAAAATAACTTTACGTCTGTGTGATTTCCATCTGTCTTCAGGCTTGCATATATACACATTATTTCCTAATGTGCATTCTCCTCCTTTTTGCGGCAGGAGGAAAGCAGCACCACACTCATATTCCCAGAAATACCACTGGAGGACTTTCTGTTAGTTTCAACTGCACCAGACTCAGGTCAGACTCAGGTACTGCAGCACTTTCTTCTTCTCACCACCCAAGGATTAACAGAACTGCAGGCAATCTTGGTTGTATAGAAATGTGTGCATTTATACACACATCATTCCTAAATGTTTTTGGTTTGCTTTGTTTATGATTTCTTGGAGCAGTCCGCAGAGAACTGTCAGGACTTTGAGAAGAAGTTGATGAACCACAAGGCACGTCGTCTCCTACACTTCCTCAGAGTAAGGGTGCCAGATATATTATAATGGAGCACCAGTGCACACCGGACTTGCCATTGTTTTTGTCAGTTGAAGGAGCTTCTTAGAAATTTATAATCCAGTTGGATGGCCTTTTCAGGAAAGCTTAGTAATGACTCTGGAAAATTGAATGCAGCATTTCTAGGATGGAAGTGCAGATTCACAAAGTCATAGCTGTAGTGTGTTCTTTTAAGATGCCTTGCTTAAACTGAATTTGAAGGAATCATAATAATCATAACTTATCTTTATACTGGTTCATTTGTTACATTTCAAAGACAGGAAACCTGCTGGATCCTAACGTGTTAGCTGTAAAAGCCAAACTCTATCTGACCATTTTACTGAAGTGCATTTCAAAATTGCATATATATTGTGAGTTCTTGAATGCTGTCTTTCCTTTGGGGGAAAATAGATGCACAAATGAAGTAATTAACAGTAATGATAACTACGGAGAAAAAGATTGCTTGAAAATAGATGGTTCACTTCAGTTTCTATGTATTTTATTTTACATTTGATTTAATTATAGTAAGCTGGTAAGATGACATAAGCAAGTCATGCCTGTCACAATCTTAGCAGTCTTGACACTAGACTGGTAGTAAAGCATATGATTGTCATGCGTTCTTTTTCACGGACTTCCTGAGTTAAATGGTACTTCCAAAGAGTTTGCGCTGCTTCTAGTGGTAGTTCTCCACAAATGAACCAGCGGTAGACAGCTGATTTTGATCAGAAGTCTTTTTATAGTAGATGTGCTGTCCATTTAAAAGCTAAACTATTTTCAAATCATAGATAGAGAACACAGAGGTTATTCAGCCGTTTTTTCAGTGGGATGTGAAACTGCTATTCTGTATGCCACATCTCAAGGCTTCCTTTGTACTACTTTTCATTTGGCTGCTCCCGTCAGGGGTCCCCACAGCGGACCAACTGTCTCCATCTCCTCCTGTTCTTTGCATCTTGCTCTGTCACCCCAACCACCTGCATGTCCTCTCTCACCACATCCATAAATCTCCTCTTTGGCTTTCCTCTTGCCTGGCAGCTCCATCCTCAGCATCCTTCTCCCAATATACCCAACATCTCTCCTCTGCACATATCCAAACCAACGCAATCTCGCCTCTCTGACTTTGTCTCAAAACCATCCAACCTGAGCTGACCCTCTAATACAGTATACTCATTCCTAATCCTGTCCATCCTCATCACACCCAATGCAAATCCTCCAGCTCTGCCTCCTGTCTTTTCTTCATTGCCACCGTCTTCTCCTCTTTTCCACACTCCCGGTTACTCTGAACTGTTGACCCCAAGAATTTAAACTAATCCACCTTTGCCAACTCTGCTCCTTGCATCCTCACCATTCCGCAGTCCTCCCTCATTCACACACATGTATTCTGTCTTATCAAGGCTTCCTTTGTACAATTCTTTATTCTGGTATTCTTAACCATTGTTAAAAAGGAACAAGCAGAACAGAACCTATGACTTTCAGAAAATAACCCAGAAATCCAGTGTTAGTTAGGAGATATTTAGAGAGATTGTGTGCTGGGAGTTTAAAAGTACAGGGAGAGTTACACAGGTGAAGGATTTCCCAATATTTCTGTACAGCTGTTTCCACTTAATGATTGTTTACCCTATAAAATCCCCAAGGGTGGGGGTTTGTTGTCCAGTGCCATGAATAAAATAACTCCCAGCACAACAGTTTTCCCCAAATAAATAGTAAATGAATCAATACTTAACAAGTGTATAGTACTGTGCCAGTGGTATGAGAGAGGTTGAAAACTTTTCTTTGGCTGCTTGATGGATCTATGTATTCTAGCACAGTGCTTTAAAAAATTGGTATTTCGTAAGAGTTCGCTCCCAGTCCTAAGCTATACAGGTACATCTACTGTTGCTTAAAATTAGGATCTGTCTGAATCTGTGACTCTCACACTTTATGTTTGCCAGTTCATTTTCCAAGCCTAGGTACTTCATCTAATTTGCTCCAGTTAAACTACCAGCTGTATAAATGAGCAAAATAGTAAGCATTTTTGTAACAAAGCATTGCCTAAGTACATGGAAAAGATTGATGGGGGGACTGGGAATAGATGCATGAAAACCATTAATGAAGTAATAGAAGTACTCAGGTTACGGTCTTTGTAAGTCTCTTGTGTGATTGAGGTAAATCTCACTTATAGGCTATTTAGATTTAAATCAGATCAGTCAACTTGCATCCATCTGGGTCCCACATGAAATTAGTCTCCCTGATCCTTTTGTCACTGTCACAGAAGCGGGAGGAGAGCAGCGGCAGCACTGAGTTCAGCCTGAGCGAACTGTGCAGGGGGTGTAACCGCACCCAGGCTGCCACCACCTTCTTCTGCTTGCTGGTGCTGAAGAAACAGGGAGTGCTGGACCTGCACCAGGATGCCCCCTATGCTGATGTCACTGCCACACTCAGGCTCACATCCCAGCAGCTATAGAGTGAGAGGGCAGGCACAGCCCTCAGACTGCAGTATTTAAACTGTACTTTTACTGTTTTTATTTGTTCTTTTGCTAGCGACCAGTGCGCTGTCAAGAGCTGTTATGTCATTCTGAGAACTTTTTAAAATGCAAATATTTTGTTATTGCTATCACCAAAGGCTATAAAGTTCCTCTGCAAATGTTTTACTATTCAGATAAAATTAATTCCAGGATTAATACTAAACAGAAGTTGACTGAACTCTTGCTCTGATTCTCTTGCAGTAAGAAAATCATACTGGTATTTACAGTTCAGCACTTAGTGATTTTTTTTTTTTTTTTTTTTTTTTTTAAGTGCTGTCCAGGCAATGGTGTTCCAGTTAAAACTGAACTGAGCATTTACGGTAATATGATATTGATATTTCCTATACTCTGAGCAGTGTAAATTTTATTAAACAATTTCAATATTATTACTGTGATTGCAGTTGTCCAAGAATGCTAAACCACAAAACCATGTTTAAACTGTATGAAAAATTCCACCTGATGCCCTATTCTAATAGAACCTTTTAACTTTCAAGCTTGAAGACATGACATTGGTGACACTATTATGTATTTCGTGCGTACAGTTAAGCTCTTGCAAAAATGATCAGAAAGAAGGATGAATAATCTGGTTTGTGAAAACCTGGTGCAGTGATGTAGCTAGAATTGATTATAGTCTGCTTTACCAGCAAGTTACCAATGAAAAACCTGCTGGTACTCACAAAACTTAGTCTACCAAAATCATAAACACTAGAATATCGCTGATGTGCGTATTTACCATGAAACATCTTTCCAATTGCACATATCATGTCACTGTCACTGTGTCTTTAAGAAAGGCACCGTTAGGGACGCATCTGTGAAGCGAAACTCCACAGTCGCACGTCTGTATTTATGTGTCAGAAGCCACCTGTGACGGCGCTCACCGCTCACGCAGCTGTGTCTTCGCTGGGCAGTCCGCCATATGAGTGCTGCATTCATTGGACGGTGGAGAACACAGGTAAAGGTAGCTAGGATTTTGTCCGTGCTTTGTTAGTGGCTGATTAACAGTCGGCACATATATACATATATATCCTCACCTCGCATCTGTGGGAAGGACTTGATCGCTAACGACACTGACTAGTACATGCTGTAGCACCATGGAACAATGCGATCTTGACTAAGAACACGCAGATTGGATAAGCCTGCTGTCGGGGAGTGTCTCAGTTCGGATGCGCTGGAGCACCACAGCAAATCTGCATGATCGAGATTTAACATCTTTTTTTTTCCATAAATATGTGTTATGAAATGTTGTGATGTCCTTATTTTGAAGCGCATATGAGATGAATGGAAGTACCAGTAAGCATCGCCGTATATTTAGGTTTTAAACCCGGTTTTACGTGTTGTTGTTCCGAAATTGACCAGTACGTCCCAGTAGTATATTACATTTATCTAGCCTGAAGATAGGTCATTTTCATAGGTTTAGAAAACTGAATCTGCCGGTCGAATTATTACGGTGTTGTTGTTTGTCTAGGACTAGGGTTGGCCAGTCCCTGTGTTTAAAGCATCGCGTAAATCGAATTTGATCTTAACGAATCTGGCTGGCAGTTTTGGTGTTTTTAGATGTTTGCTTTCACGTCTTCCATTTGCATTCCATACTGGCATTGGGTCTGCTTTCAGGCTCACCCTTCTCATGTTATGGCCACTTAAATACAGCTCATAATAACGTATTCCAGGTGCTTTAGTAGTATTTTGCGTCTGTTTTTTTTCATCCGAGACTTACGAATTGTCCTCAGTTTTAGCCCGTTCAACCCTCGGTGTGTTTCCGTTTAAGATTATTGGGGGATTAGACAAACGTCAAACCAGACAGAGCTGCTGCTATTGTGAATCATGAAGAATGCAATGTTTTCTTTCAATACGATGTAGTGATCGGAGAAAAAACGGTTCTCTGCAGGTGAGATTACAGATTGGCTACCCTGCCATGACCCCACCCCAACACCGCTTGTCTGATACGTTTCTCCTTGTCACTAATTGCACATATCATTGTTGCAGGCTCCTTGGATATTTTCGTATTATCCCCTTTATAATATTAAGCCATTTTTCACTCCTAAGTAATATATTTGTGATGGCTGTTGCTGGGAACTTTGTGGCTGCTTTCAGAGGACCGGGGTCAGTAACAAGATATTCTGTCTTTTCGGTTGGTCCAATTTGCTCCTCAGTTCACTTCAGAGGATTTTTCTGATGTCTGGAAATCACTTAAGCTGCTTCTTCCAGCCAAGGAGGGTGTGGATGTGTTGCTGGCAGGGGCCTAAAAAAATAAGCATTTGCTGCTCTGGGGTGCAGCATAAGGACTGATTGCTAAAGATGAGCACTTTCTGAATGGGATTTTTTTTCTGGTTACACACAAAAAATGGATTGAACAAATTTTACATCCTCAACCATTATTGGAGTAATTCCAAAGTGATATTTGTAAATACATCAAAAGCACATGGCATATGTCAGTAATTTTAAATA
Organism: Gymnarchus niloticus; assembly: GCA_009936485.2. Lineage (NCBI taxonomy): Eukaryota > Metazoa > Chordata > Actinopteri > Osteoglossiformes > Gymnarchidae > Gymnarchus > Gymnarchus niloticus. The sequence goes on along the minus strand of JAACJT020000105.1, from coordinate 19,498,410 downwards.
AGTGGGATCAGCGCCTTAAATGAGGCATGACTTAAAGCAGATTGATTGGCTCTTAACACATTAGCAGAAGAGGCCTTCCAGCACCCCCCTCCCCCCTCGTGCCCTTTCAGGCTTTGATGGAGAGAGGAGGAGGACGTGCTCCTCCTGGTTTCCCAGTGTAGCAATGTGAAAATTGCAGAGAAAGCAGTGTCATGTCTGGGAGAAGGAGGAAGTGTTGGCTGTGAATCTTCCCATGAATTTTGAGAATCCATGCTAATGCATGTCAGCCCAAGTTGTTTTTTTCATGCATTGCTATATGAAAAAGGTACTGGGAGAACCTGTCTTTGGTAAATTGGCTTTCCCTCTTTTGTATGTATGTGCACGGTTCAGGGAAGCCCTTGCTCCCAACTCATTGTTATAATAGGCTTAATAAATAGTGTATTCCATTTGGTTTATTAACACTCAATGAAGTATCATGGACAACAAAGGAACATGTTATGCAAAGATGTGCGAGTAGCAAAAGCTGCTGGGTAATTCTATCCTTTTTCTGATTAAAGAATTATGTGTCATTGGACACAATACTAAAGTTTTTCTGTAGTTCTCTTTGGAACTTTGTCAGAGTGGCCTGTATTATTCTGCCATTAATCCTAGAATGATCCTTCTAAAATGATCGTGATTCTCACCTTGTAACATAATACATACATATACCAACCTGTGCTTACCTACTTTTATACAGAATATTCCTTAGATTCTATTTCCATTAACAGCTTCTTCTTTTCTGGTAAGTTTTGACTGTTTCAGGTTGATAGAGTCGGCCTTCACTCCAATGGAAGGCTATATGATTTCAGTGCGCCCAAGTCGCGGGACTCTGTCCCCTCAGCCACCAGAGCACCACTACCGGTTAGCATCCCTTCGTTTCATTCTCATGCACCCTGCTCACACCTCCATCGTCAGCTTCCATTTTCCACACACTTCATCACTCCACCCCCCCATACTTTCCTCCTAATATGCAGTCCACCATCCTGTTTGTCCCCCCCCCCATCCTGAATGCCCTCCTCAAACCTACATCTTCCACCTTCACTACGATGAGGTGTGTGGAAGACAAGGCTGTCTTCAGCTATATGGATGCCATTGGGTCCCTCAGATTGCGGTCAAAGTTTTATTGTCTTCGCAATAGGCGGTCAACTGCAACAGTGAACACGAGGGACCCATATGGAAACTCTGCACTCAGTAGTAGCAGCAACTCTGGCTCCTGCAAAGGTAGCGATGTCAGCCCTACAGCTGCTTCATACCCAAGCACACCCAGGTAAGACATGTATTTGGATATTTAGCGGGTGCTTTTGTTCCAAGTGACATCCATGGCGGCAGATGCAACACAAGAAAACAGCTGCTAAGCAGACAACTTGGCTGAACATCTGATGAAGGAGCAGCAACAAACAAAACTTTTCTAACCCTAACACAACATTGTAAAAACATAACAGAACAGTTGTTTTAATCAAACACCATTAGGATTGGGTAATGATGGAGTATGTCACCGGTCAGATGAGCTCATCAAGGAGTTCCTGGAAAAGATGGGTCTTCAGACGTTTCTTGAAGGTTGAGAGGGACTGCTGACTGGATGCTGTTGGTTCTTATGAATCTCAGTAGACCGTAGACAAAGCAGAAAACTCTACTGACTCATTTGAGAAGAAAGATAGGGCTCGTTTATATAGGTTAATAATGTATGCGGTCATTGTCAGCATTCTGATATTCAAATGGTGGTCTCACCCCAACCCTACTCCTGGTCCAACATGAAGGCGTCACATGAAGTACAACTCATCCTGTAGCGACAACCATGGAATCCACCCACCGGCCCCCGAGCAGTACCTCACCCCCCTACAACAAAAGGAGGTCTGCATCCGACACCTGCGAGCACGGCTCCGGGAGAACGTGGAAAAGCTACAGGATAGGTAAGCAGGGATGGCACCTGAGGTGCCTGTAAAATCTTTATCGGTTATCTAATAATGGTAAAAATATTTTTGAGACCTGCGCTTGAAAGATTAGCTTATAAACTGCTGGATGTTTGTCCAAAAGTTAACTGCATCAAAAGAAAAGGGTGGTCCACTGCCTTGTGCTTTTTTGGTATAGGCCCCACTCTGATTGTGATCCTGCATTGGATAACCGGTCTTGGGGGGGGACGAATGGATTTGTTTAATTATAATAATTATGAAATGTGGCATTTGACCAATACAGAGCCCTCCCACTCATTCAAAGCATGATTGTGTTTCCATGGCTACATTGCCATGGTAACAGGCCTGTTTAACAATAATCCGATTTTCATAACTTATAATTCATATTAATTCCAGCAGTTAGCTTAAAGAAAATGTTCTTTTGAAACTTTTTTTCTGTGAAAATTGGAATTGAATTCTTAAAAATCTGAAATATTTAAATAGATATGGTTGCAAATTAAATATAGCGCCATTTACTGCCCATGCTTGGCGTAACCAAGGCTGCCACAACACCAGAGGAGCATCGTGAATCGTCGTTCAATTAAAGTGTTGAACATTAGCTAGCCGCATGCATAAATGATGGCTGATAAGATCTTTTAATTGCTGTTTCCATCAATTTTATTTTCTTAATTTCACCCGCTTGAACAGCGGCATAATTTCCTCAAAGAACTCAAATGATGCAGCTGTTTCCTTGTATTTTGATGAGTGACCTTGGTGTCTTCCAACCCTTAAGCTGCCACACTTTCTGTTTTCTAGCGATGGTTTTTGAAGCCTCATTTAGGCCTAGCATTGATGGGTTAGTTCAGGATACTCCCACCCACCACTGGTTTATGAAGCCTCATTTGTCCCATCACTACTGTTTTCCCTCTCTGACAGAGACGCAGAAGTAGAGGAGTTGCGGGCGCAGTTATGGCGGATGCAGGAGGACTGGGTGGAGGAAGAGTGTCATCGTGTGGAGGTGCAGCTAGCACTGAAAGAGGCACGCAGGGAGATCCAGCAGCTGCAGCGTGTGGTGGAGGCAGTCCGCTCCCAGCTGGGGGTGGCTGTGAGCGGAGATGAAGGTGTGGCCAGCGGCGAGGCCGCGGGAACGGCCGTGCACCGCGGCTTCCGAGACATCAGTGCCCAGAACCGCAAGCTGGAGTCCCTGCTGCTCACCATAGAGCTGTGCCAGGAGGCACGGTCCCACAGCAGCTCTCCGGCTCGCTCGCTTACCCGCAGCTCCACCTACACCAAGCTGAGCTGCGAAGCGCTGCCAGACCGAGATGGTCTGTCAGGCGAGGAGACCCTGGATAGTGGCTTCGTAGGCGGGGGTAGCCGCGCAGACTTGGAAACCCTACTGGCTGAGGCGGATCCTGAGTCACCGCTGCAGCCGCTGGCCCCGATGCTGCTGTGTGAGCAGGCTGTGCAGACGGATGTCATGATGCAGAGCCCGAGTCCTGCCAGTGAGGAAGAGCATGCGGATGACATCGCCAGTCCACCCACACGCTCCATCGCCTCCTGTGCAGTGCAGCTGCTGTCCCCCGAAGACATCGCCGAGTTCCATCCCCAAAGACAGCAATGCGAGTCGCATCCACAGGAGGTTACTACTGTGAACATAGTTGAGGATGAAGAGGAGGAGGAAGTATTTGGGGAGACGAAAACTCCCCCGAAGAACTACTGGAGCCGGCACTTCTTGGTGGACCTACTGGCAGTGGGCTTGCCCATAGTGCCAGCCGTGGCCTGGCTGTGCCGGGGCCCCCGCAGGGTGGGACACCCTGTCTGCAATATCAGCTCGCTGCTGCGTGGCTGCTGCGCACTTGCCATGCACTCCCTGCGATGGGTGGGTGGGGCTGGGGGCGGAGTGGGAAGCAGAGTATCTCAGATTTAAAGGGAAACCCACCCTATGCAGTTTCCTGTACAAATTTGTGCCTCATAAGAGTAATGGATATTAAAATTGGACATTAAACAAAGGAATCAGTATTTGGCATATGTTTGGTATAAGTTTTAAATATGTGTGTGGCATATTACTTGGCGTTGTTTAAGATGACCTGTTTCATGAACTCTTACCCACATTCCTGCCTAACAGCCATGGAGTTTTTAACCCTTTCCTCCTTTCAGTTGAATGGTGATCAGTACAGGTAAACTCTCAATGGTGTGTTTATTGGAACCCAAGCACAGAACAGTTATTGCTAGTCTGTTTATACAGGAGTGTGATGATAATGGATTCACTGCAGTGGTGTCATCCATTAGTGCTTCACCTGCATTTGGAAGCAACATTTTAGCACAATGACCATCACAAATCGCTGTTTGTGGTGTCAAAGGACATTGCATAAAAAGTAATGATTCTTTTCAGTGCCTATTAATGATGGAATGTAGTGTATTTGTAGTGTGTGGTTTTTTTTTTCTCCTTTTTTGTTTATCTGGAATTCCAAACAGAGTAGGACAAGCACACCTAATGAAAATGAGGCTTACGACATGGGTTAGTGTGGCTGTTGTGGCAAAGCTAAGTGATTTGAAAGGTGCTTATTGGTTTTGATTTCAATGTGCAGTAGTATAATGTCACTTAGGTAGCTACATTTTGTGACCGCTAATTCCTGCTTTTGTTTAGCAGTTCCAGAACGAGGATAATGTTTTTTTGTGAATGGTGCAGAGGCTCGGAGGCTGGGGTTCAAGACAGCCAACTTCTGGCCAGTATCAGCCTACTTTATTTATTGGTGTACTTTAATGGGTAATAGCAGACCTTATACGCAATTTATCTAGAATATCATTTGTCAAAACATTTATTTCCTCTGTACATAAAACCTGCAATGCAGTTGAGAAGACCAAATATTGTATGTTACACAAGAACGTGATGTGATTCTTTGATGGCACGATATAGTAGTTCAGCTTAAGGTGAAGTCCTTACTTGAAGTTGATTACTCTGTGTTGTAAAGCTTTCAAAGAGGAAATATTATAATTCTTTGTGTTGCTTGAAAACAAACAATTTAAAGAAATGAATATCTAACAAATACAGGAATAAAATGACCTGTAATAAATGGGTTTAAATATCAGAGCACGCCATTTAAATCATGCCATGCATAGTTCTCTGTGTCTTTGCCACTCATTTGAATGTGTTCAGTGGTTTTGCCTTCTCTGCTGTTTCATTTCACAGATTTTCCCTCCTGAAGTGTGTTGTGTCAGCACAGTTTTTGTATTTATTTTAAAGTGTGCTTTGTCATCCAGAATCTGCATCTGCATGGCAAGAAGATGGCAGTAAGGATGTAAAATATACACATGAATAAATGATCAAATAAAATGTTTTAAACCCCATTTTTTTTGCTTGATTGTGTGTCCAATCATTCTGCTGTTTATTTTCTTCACGGAAGCTTTTTTCCAAACTAGTTTAACAGGGCTTGTGATGTTTACCCAAGCAGAGAAATATCTAGGGGTGGGTTGAATTTTTCATTCACATTCTCATTGGCTAATGACAGGTGTTTGCAACTTTTTTTGTTTCCTACACTGGAAAACATTTCAATGAATGTGTTTCAGTATAGACACCATTTTTTCGTCCCCATTTGTGCAAAATTGCTGATTCAAGTCTGTAAAAGTGTCAGTTTCCATATCTCAGAACATCTCGATTCACCCCAGAATTTGCAGTTTCTGTCCAATATAATCATGAGTTGAACTTGCTGTGAGTACACCTTATTTAGCTAGTCAAAGTTAAGTTAAATACATTGAATGGTTGAGGTGCTCTCAAGGAGATTTTGGAACCAAGGTTGTATTGTTCTAGTCATCCAACTAGATATCAGTAAAATTTGGAAAACAAGACATTCTTAACTTTTTATTGTATTACTTTGTTTATACATATTCTGTGAATTATTTTTTTTTTTTCCTAAGCAAATATACACTCTGTCAAGAAAAAAATGGCCTTTTTCACAGTTGTCATCAGACTAGGGTTGACAGGACCAAGAAGCTGACTTAATAAACACTGTGAAAATGACCACCAGCCTCAGCCCTGAATACAAAGGTACACAAAGATGAACTCAAATGACAAGGTATGAACAGGATGGCTAGAAATACAGTACAACGGGACAAGACTAGGGCATTATCATCAACAACACAGGCAGCAATGCAAACACGCAGCAAAGACAACTGCAGAGACATCGGCTTAAATAGCACGACGGACAGGTGGAAAACATGCGGGCAATCAGGGCAAGAGCAACTGGCAAGCAACAAGGAAACATGATGGGCAGACACAAAATACTGGTCAGTACTCTGGGGGCCTGGAGCGCTGGTGCATATGTGACAGCCTTAAAAATTTTCTTTGGCTGCCTAAGACTTTTGCACAGTACTGTATGTGTCTATATATGCTTGAAAGGTCCAGCTGCGTGCTTCTTTTGTCCCCTGTCCTGTGCTGTGATGCTTGTCTTTGAATGTCATATCTCTCATAATCATCATCTATCTGTGAAATCCTTGAGGTTAGTAAGGGACTTAGGTGTGCTGAAAACAAACTGTGGTAAACGGAAAACTACAGCTGTCTGGTGTTTAATTACAAGTGATTAATTGCACTGTAAGTTGTAAGTCCTTTGATAATGCTGAAAAACTAACCCATGCCTTTATCACTTCCAGGTTGGACTATTGTTATACCCTGTTCTCTGGATGTAACTCTGAGTTGTTACACAGACTTCAGTTGGTGCAAAATGCTGCAGCCAGAGTTCTAACTGGAACTAGGAAGTTTGATCATATTAGTCCTGTATTGTCATCTTTACATTGGTTTCCTGTTACCGTAAGTCCTGTGCTGATTTTCAAATACTATTACTGTAGCGGAGGCTTGGCTGTTTCCGCTGATAACTCAAAGGACCTTAAGTACAGTGGAGTCCACTGTCGGGAACACTCTCCTGGCACTAGTTCATGGATTTTGGCCGTATGCACCTCGGGTGGGTCATCTGAAACACCACGTAATATAGGTAGAGTTGTCTTTGTCTTCTTCGGATGTGAGAGCAGGAAGGATCGCCATTCTGGGTGATATCCACTGGGTAGAGTGTCACTTCTGGCGGGTCCACAGATGAGCCGCTCCATCAACATTAAGGGGGGGGTTATTGGCTCCGGGTCCCTCTGATCTGATGAAACGTAGTCTAGAAGCTCCAGTGTCCCCCAGCCAGAATCACACACCTCCTTGTCATTGTCAGACGTAGGTAGCTTCAGGCTGTCTTCAATGGTCTCTCCTTTCAGACTGTGCTTCCCTGGGCTCAAAATGGAGACCATTTCTTTCTTCATTTGCTGCAACACCTTCCTCAGCTCTTCATTCTCCAACAGCAAGTCCTTCTGCCTGCTCTCATAATCATTCAACAGAGTCTGATATATTTCTCTCTCATTCCTGGTTTCAGTTTTCCTAGTCTTCCAGTGGCTTCTCTTCCCGTCAGATCTTCCCACATAAGACATCGATAGCCAGCTTTCTGTCCTTCTTGTCGATTAGAAGCTGATTCAGTTGTTCTTTCAATTTGGTGTACTCCCTCTCTTTCCTCTTCATGTCGTGATTATACTGAGTGGCACGACTTGAAATTATGTTCTGTAGCTTTTGTACCTCCTCTTTTTCATTTTTCAGGCAGTTCTGGAAGCTCCTGATTTTCAACTGAAGCTGCCACTCCTGTTCAAAAAGGCCAGCGCATTCTTTTCGGGACTGCTCAAGTCGTTCCTTGAGTCTGGAGTTGGAGTGTCGCGGGTGCTCCAGCTGGCTGCTGCTCCTAAGCTGCTCTATCTGCAGGTCATCCAGGGCTTGCAGGCCACGCCGGTATAGCTGCTCGTACATGGCGTTCAGCTCGCCGCCACCTTCGGTAACGCTGCACACTGCGGGGAAGCCCAAGGCGGACATCTCCTTGTTCATGTAAGAAATGCACTGCGCTATGTTCCCCTCTGAGCAGAAGGCACTTAAAACGTTATAGGAGTATGTGAGACTCCACGATGGATAGGTTAGCCCGGAGAAGTTGCAGGACATGTTTAGGTTCTTCAGCAAAGACTCCAGCATTGCTCTCATCCACCTATCTCCCATATCCGCTGGACGAAATTTAACATTGAAATAAACACTGAACGCTAAGCTAAGGCCCTTGCCTAAGGTCTTCACACACCTATTCTATATCAAAGACTCTAACAAGTCTGAGATTGATTTACATATATAATCTTAGGATCTGAGTACTGTAATGGTTAGGGTTCCACCTAACCTAGGAGACTATTATTAAGAATCCATTCGGAAATCTGGACTCAAGAGGTCTCACTATTTGTCTGATAGTCTACTGTGCCCTCCCTCCCCATCACCTGCCCACCCTGATGGGTTTGCCATCACCTAAACCATCAAACCTACTCTAAACCCGATCACCTGACTGCTTCCTCCAACATACTGCTATCCATCTAATTGTTCTACCTCATTGGTGTTTCACATTGTGTTAATAAACTTATCCTGCCTGGTGCCAGCCAGAGGAGGATGGGCCTCCACCTTGAGTCTGGTTCATTTCAAGATTTCTTCCTTCTATGGGAGTTTTTACTTGCCACTGTCGCCTTAGGCTTACTTTCTTGGGCCCGGGACTATGTAAAGCACTTTCTGACAATGCCCTTTGTTAAAGGCGCTACATAAACAAAATTGAACTTGATTCGATTGAATTTTTGTAGGTCTAATATTAAAGCAAGGCATGAGTAAAGCTCACTGTCATACACAAAGGTGCTTGTATGAGAAATCCAGATCTACAGATTGACAAATCTGTCATCTGCAAGGATCTTTCTCTGTTATCTGGAGTCAACAGAGCAGATGGATTCCCACAGAGATCTGTGTGTCTCAGAAGTGGAAGAGTAATTAACAATCAACGTTACAATGAAATCAAAATTGTTGCTGCAAGGCATGCATTGAATATTGTGTGCATATCTGGAATGAAAAGAATCAATGCGGCAAACCAGTTCAGTTTGGAGCTGTGAGAGTTTGTGAGGTGTTTCTCTCAGCGTTGCCATAGAGACCTGAATGCCACTGCTGACAAGAGACAAGCTCTTCCTTTGGCTGAAAAAATGAATGTGTCGATGTATATGCTTTTTAAATCTGCATGGCACCGCAAGCACCTAAATATCAATGAATAAATAAAAATGTTTAACAAGGACCACAAACTGATGACAGTACCTGCATATACTGTCTTCATGTCTTTCATTTAAAAATCATTTTTACTGACCACTTATCGTTTATGTTATGTTGTAGTTTTTGACTAAATCTTCTTCCAATGAGACAAAATCGTTCTGCTTTGATACAGTGTATTACAGGTAATATTGTATGTGCTCCTGAAAGAACCGTTTCTTAGAATCATTTGCTGGAACCCCTTCACTGATCCTGCAAAACTACAACAGCCAATGCAATAAAGAACAGAAAGAGGAAATCATATCCATGTTCACCTCCGCCCTGATCCTACAGCAGAAGATGACAGGAGAAACATTAGCAGACTCAAGTGTCTACTTTAGCCGTGATCCTCTGTTAATTACTTATCCCAAGACACTAATCTCACCTGCTCTTCTAGATGCAAATCCACTAGTCAGTCCATCCATATCTGCAATCCATACCTGCAGTATGTGGCACACTGGTCTTAAAATGACAGGTCATGGTCAGGTAATAGAGTTTAAAAGGCTGTTTGATAACTGTGCAATTTACTTCTTTAAAAAACATTTATATAGACACATGAAAAGAAGGTAACAAACAACCCAGCCTGAAAAACATTATTTGCCACCTTGCATATGGTAGCATATTTCACACCAGCTGAGCAACAGATGCAATTAGACACTTTATAATGGATGATCAATCTCCTTCCATGCTTTTGTTCGAAAACTTCACTATTCATCCATCCATCTTTCAATCCTACATCCAGAATAGTGGCATAGGAAAACTTTCATATATAAAATATTCCACCGACTAATTTACCCTGAGAAGGAGGGAGTTGGAGAATATCAGAGGCCAAAGCTCAGAAGAGTGAGGCCAGAGTGCTACACACCTAGGCACCATTTCAGCCCTTGTAAGTATAAAATATATTTTAAACGAGGGTGACATATGGGTTCCATGGATAGCACTGGAAAGACATATGGCGCACACATCTGTGACCAGACGATACAGATGTGGCTTTGTTCATGCTACTCTGTTTGATTGTGCTGATTTGCACTGTACACACAGCTCCAGATTTGGGGGTTTGAATTCTGCCTGCCCTCTGTGTGTTCGCAAGTTCTCCCTATATTACACCAACTTTCTGCTGCAGTCCAAGAACATTCTCCTACTTTCTGCAGTCCTAAGACATCCATCCATTTTCTAACCACTTCTGTTAAGGGTCATGTGGGGACCTGGAGCCTCTCCTGTTACCGGGGGTGTGTCCACTGTAATGGATTGGCTTCCTGTCCAGTCATGTGCTGTCTGGGATAGACTTCGTGACCATGACTACTATAAATGGCTATAAGGTTAATGGATGGAAATTTTAAAATCCCCTTCTTTCTTAGCGAACGCATTTTAAATGTTTTGGTTATAGGCTGAGAGTCAATAAAGGGCAGTCAATAAACAGTCATAGGACAAAAAAAAAAATAATAGAGCATAAATGCAGATGACAAAACATGGTAAACAGGACTGATAAATTATAAAACAGAAATCACGTCAAAACAAACTATTGAGGTATAATCAGTAATCACTAGTTTCAGCCTTTCAAGAATTTTGACTTTTCACATCCATCCATCCACCTTGGTCAGGGACATGGGTAGGCCAGCTTGAGCCAATCCCTGGCAGCATCGGGCACACAGCTGGGGTACGCCCTGTAATATATGCACCACAATGCACCCCAAGTTCATCACAAGTAAAATTGCTGTTATACCCACTATTTAACCACAAGGTGGCAGCCAAGATATATTAATAATGTTAAGAATTGCCTGGTCTCCATTCATTGAAACCTTATATTTTGTAACGTTTTGAAGTGTTCAGTAGCAAGGTATAATTTAAATAAAAGCAAATTTTTAATATACAGCTCTAAAAAAAGTATCCCAAAAATAAAACAATAGGCGGCTTTTTTTTTTTAAATTATGAGGACTTTAGAATTTAATTTTGATGCAGAAATTTTCATGCAGCCTTCTTTTGTGTCGGGATTTCAGTGTTCTGCCATTGTCAACCCCTGAAAGAATATTGGATATGTGAAACAGTTCAACTGACATTACAGAACACAGACAATGGGTCCATAATTCTAGAACAGGCCATATAACATCACCAAAATGTCTCATAAACAATTAAACAATGGAATTTATACCAACTGAATGAAGGTCTCAGGATCCTTTCTCATGAACACAATGTTCATTATGCACAAGTCTTTATAATACTAACACAGTGTGTCTATAAAAATGTACATTACTCTCAGAATCTGACTGTTTAATTGTATGTTACTGATGTATTGGGTCTGTACAAAAGGGGAGCAGAGTGGTTCAATGGTAGGCACTTTTGCCTCACACCTCCAGGGCTGAAGGTTCAAATCTCACCCCCACTCTGTGTGAGTGGAATTTGCATGTTCTCCCTGTTTCCTCTCACAGTCCGAAGATGTGATCTTGGCTGATTCACAATTATTAATTGCACATTGTGAGTGAATGAATGCATGTGTGACTGTGCTCTACAATGGGTTGGCACCCCACCCAAGGTATCCTCCACCTTGTGCCCTAAGCTGCCTGGGATAGGCTTCAGGTCCCCTTGCAACCCTGCAAAGGATAGAAGCGGTTTGGAAAATTCATTGATCTGCATAACTTCAAGTTGTACACATGACCAACAAACTGAAAATAATATTCACACAGTGAGGCAATGATCTAGATTGTCTATAAGTGATGAAGAGTCAATTCCTGTAGGAAACAACAGCAAAAGTTGCCAATCTGGCAGACTTCCTCTTACTTGTACTTAAACACCAGGGGTTTTCAGCAAGGAAATACCTTGTACTATGCTAACAAAGGAAAAGGTATGGTACAGATATACAGATACGGTGCAGATGAGGCTTTGAGAGCTGTCCACAAAGCATCATGGGCTTAAGGGTGCTGTTATGCAATGCCTGAAATTCCAGAAAAGATTTCAACCAAAAGAGCCTGGTTTGGATACGAGAGAGAGAGAGAGAGAGAGAGAGAGAGAGAGAGAGAGAGAGAGAAAACAGGAAAAATGAGCAATAAAATGTGGTTAAAAAAGATGGGAGTAGGAGAGGAAGAGATGAGATTACATTCCTGAGGAAACAAAAAGTTGATATGTGGATAAGGAACCTTCCATCACTTTTGAAATCCTATTGAGAAGAAAAGCTCTAAATTATTCAGACCTCACACGTTTTTCTGTTAAAACAAAACCCTTAACAATTTCCAAACAATGGAAAATTCTCTTTTCTCATTTTCCCCATGTAATGAGGGGCCTTAGAGTAGCATGAAGAGAAAGAAGCGAAAATAAAAGAAAGCAGACAGAAGACCATCAGAATTGCTGAGCCATTGAAACACCTACAACTTAGCATGCTAAGTTTGGCCAGAACACAGGCAGAAAAAAGAGCCAACATCCTACACCTCTAATCCCCCATAATCCTTTTCACCTAGTATTCTACCAGAAAACACAATTGGAGGCCACACAGCAGTTGCCAGTCATTCCCTCTCTATGTTTACAGGGGGAAAAAAACAGGAGGGAGGAAGGGAGGGAGGTGCATTACAATGGGAGAGAAGGAAAAAATCAATGGCAGAGAGAAATGGGCTAGAAAAGAAAGTGAAAGGAGAAGAGGAGAAGGGGAAAGTTAGGAAAGAAACATTAATTAATATTAAGATGTGCCATATTCCAATACCATAAAGGACAGAGGGTTAATGGTTCAGTAGGCCTGAGTGAATTACTCCATTACCTAGCACAAGTAGGATGCATTCCTACTGAATATTACCATAACAGATGAACTTCTTCATTATAAGAGGTTATCATTTTCTCATCTCAAAGTACTCCATGACTCAGACAAAGAGGCATACTCCCAGAAATGCTAACATACAAATATGCACATACAAGAATGCGTAATTCATTGTGCAGGACCAGCAGTCCAAGGGACACTGCTGTCATAAATGAAACCCGAGCATTGAAACTGTTCTCCTGCGTTTCTTGTGATACAGAAGTATTTCCTGAGGCGTATCTGAAAAGCTAATGTGCATAGACTATTTGTGCTATTTCCAAACAGCGTTTCATCCCCATACCCCACCCCCATCTGAGGCTTACTACATGCGTACAGAGCTCAGTCATTTGGAGCCATGTGACTTTCTGGTTCAGTACCGAAATTGATTTACTGAAGTTCTCTACTGATATTTGTTCATTTCTTTCTAGCAGGAATGTAGACCGCTGCCACCCAACTAATACGCTCTGTCTTTTAGCTGGCCTGCTGTTGATTTGCACCACCCCCAGGCTACAAACTTAAAAAGATGTCCTTCATCCTGAACCACCATGCATTAAGCCACTATTGACCTTATCAGGCAGTCAGCTCTGGGAGACTTTCATAGCTCAGCATGTGTACATCAAAAGATGTATCAGCCTTTCGTAGCTGAGAGGACACACCGAATACACATGCTGAAAGATGTGGAAATTGTACTGGGTTGTGCTTGTCAGTGCCCGTTAACACTTTGGCAAACCGGTGTGTTATGGGTAGAGTGGTGGTGACAGGTTCGAGTGAATGAGAATACTCACCGAGATACATATTTAGCCAGGCAACTCAGTTCACCGCCTTCCTTTTTCTGCATCACACAACTTTCCATTTTTTCTTTCTTCTCTAAGCTCCTATCCATATTCTTACTACTTCACTCATTCAATTTCTTAAGGAACCGGCGTCCAAGACTTTCATTCATATAGACACATACTACAAAAAAGAACTACCACTAAAGTTTATATTATTTCCTGACTACCTACTACCCTGATCCTTTAACATGCTGGAAATGGTCATTGCACCAGACCTGAACATCATGATATATTCTCACAAAGTGTATATATAAAATTTTCCAGGTTTCTAATACTCTGCAAAAGAATAAGCCCCCTCCCCCAAAAAATGTTGATTCAGAAATCCACATTTTTCCTCAAAGTTGGCAGACAGCAGTTGCAACAGCACATTTTCACAGCCTGCTTGTTTGTTCAGCAGAATTAGCCACAGCTGCTCCAAAATTCTACATAGCACTTTATCATTTGGAGGAGACTCCAAAAACCTCAGGGTAGAGAAGGAACTACAGGTCTTGCAGTCACCTTAGGTTCCACGTGATTTAATAGCCCAAATCACTTTAATATTAGTCTTGAAAAATCCCCTCCAGTTAATACATGTCACTCTTCTCACCATGAAGATCTCATTTTTACTCCATCAGATGCAGTAAGGAAGTTTCTTACCCAGTCCAACTGAGCCAGCAACACAGGATCGCAAGTAAAACTTAATTTGCTATTTATTTTGAGTTACAAAATTGGCATCAGAAAACAACTTCTCATGGCAACAGCAGTACTCAAAATGTGACGAGGCAGCAGCTAAGATTTTTATTTGGGTGGTAACCCACCCCCCCAGCACCATTCAGCAGATAAAACCCAACCTTGTTCACTTTAATTTTTGTATGCATCTCCACCCAGGGCTGATCTCCAAGAAATGGCTTTGTACATACAGAAATCTGACATCACTGCCCAGAAAGTGAAGGAAGGCTGAAGGTGCTGAATACCCAGCCTGTCTCTACTGCACCCAGCACCACTCTCAACCTGCAGTGGTCTTTCACTGCCTCTGCCAGAGTACAGCTCAGTTCCAATTCTGAGGCCATATTTAAACTGGCTTTTTGTGCAAAAGGCCACTCTAAAAGGCTCAGAGAAGTTCTGTAATTTCAGGTAAGGCAGCTGGTATGTGATTGTATTACATTGTGTTGCTCTTAGGTTGGGGTGGAGTCTCAGATCAGTCTTGCACCTCCAAAGCCAAATAGGTCAGTTTTCTTAGAACCAGGACAGGGTGAAACACTCAAGGCCATGTCTGTGCTTTTCATTTTAATTTTGTTTAAGATCCCCCCCCAGCTGTGTCTTTGAATACAAAAGCATTTAGGGCAAACAAGCAAATCTATAAACATGCCTTGACATGCCACTGCTGTGAAGTGTCCCAGTATGCTTGAATATGCACAAATTTTACACAAAAAGCAAAAGAGCACAATTAAGATTAAGAACTTTGAGGTTTGTAAGGTTATGGCCCATAGATTTATGTTAAAAGGAACAGAAGATT
The DNA here is from genome assembly GCA_009936485.2 of Gymnarchus niloticus. Classification (NCBI taxonomy): domain Eukaryota; kingdom Metazoa; phylum Chordata; class Actinopteri; order Osteoglossiformes; family Gymnarchidae; genus Gymnarchus; species Gymnarchus niloticus. The sequence goes on along the minus strand of JAACJT020000105.1, from coordinate 19,483,229 downwards.
TTATATGGATGATGACTAAAACAGGAGGAAATGCAGAATGAAGACCCTTATGGGAACAAGTGCATAACACTCCCAACTTTATCACCACATTTGAGATTGGAGTCAACCTGCAAGAAAAAGGGGGGGGGAGAATACAAATCAATTCAGTGACTACAGGACAGTCGATGCAGAACTAGCATCTAGCAAACAGGCCATTGCCATCTGTTTGGCTTACCTATTCTGTCTTTTGCCACTTTTGGGCGTCAAGGGAACAGGGCTTCACTCAAGGCTCAGTAGCTCCACATCAAAGATCAGGGTGGCATTGGGGGGGATGATTCCTGGGTGGCCTTTGCTGCCATAGGCAAAGTCAGGAGTGCAGGTCAGCCTGGCCCTTTGGCCAACACTCATCTGCAGTTCAAAGTCGGGGAGGAGAACAGTGTGGACGCAAGTCAGCATTGAAGCTACAATCATCACCTCTCCCAACTCACAGCATTGCACATGAAAAATGAACCATTTACACAGCTGGAAGTTTTAGTTAGGGCAGGCAAGACAAGGGACACAATGGTACAACAGCAATGACCTGTGCCAAGCGCATAGGAACCTGGATCCCCACATGGCAGCTAACTGTGTGCTTGCATCACACAGTACTTGACTTGAATCTACTGGCTAAAGGAAGCTCTGCTGTGTATTTTCCTGCCTCAGAGCCCACACGTCACAAGATGCCACGATGAATGCAAGTAGCTACATTTGAAAGATGGTTTTTAAGTCAAGGTTCCAACCCAGGAAGACCACAGCCAGTCTGGAGGTGCATTTACAAGAGATTTTGCATTATTGTTCCCTGTTAGTATACCATGAAGCATTACCTTGCTATGAAAATGGGCCAAATGTAAATTAGCTGATGGATTTAACTAAGCTAGACCTAATGGTGCCAAGGATGGAGCCATCACTCACCTGGCCAACCCCCTCTTCCCAGCCACGGATCACTTCCTGCTTTCCTATCTTGAACTTAAAGGGCTTGTCTCTGTCACGTGAAGAATCAAACTTCCTCCCATCTGTCAGGGATCCTGTCAGGAGAGGAAGGGTGAGGTTCAGAGTTGACAGCCAAACAAAGATAAGACTTCCGATAGCCCCAGGATATACATTACAAAACTGCCAGAAAAATGCTCCCCCCAAAGAAAAGTAAGTGAATAGAAATACTCCCTATTAAACATGTTCATGTTTAAATGAATCACTGTTCCGCCGGGGGGGGGGGGCACAGAAGCACTCCTCATTGAGGTTTATTTCAGAAGCTCAAATGGCAGCTGCAACTGCTTCCCATGAACTGAAGGGATAGGCAGACACAGCTGAGGGGGGAGGGGGACAGTAGAACGATGCTGACTTGATCCATTAAGCATTCATTGAATATCCAAAGGGCCTTTTTAGTGGCTCATGTCTAGAATTCCAGCTATGCTTTCTTGCCTGAGCTACACTCTCATGCAGAGGAATTCTTAAGTGAGCTTAGTCAGTATCTTAGGTAAGCACAGCCCAAAGAACCTCCAATTAAAATTGCAGATGGGATCACATACAGTTAATATGTAAAGTACCACCTGACAAGTGGTTTAAGTTGAAAATCAATGCTGCCTAACAGGGTGCACTAGGATGCACCAATGAGTGTTTTGGAAAGCCTGGATGCATTAATAAAATGGTTAAATTGAGGTGAGAGACTGAAAAGCTGACAAACTGGCAGAGAAAACATTAATGCGAATGAAACGGCTTTGACTGTGCAAGTTCAGTAAACTCATACCTCCAAAAGGCTTCCCCCATGCTGCGGTACCGCCGACCATCAAACCAGCACCGATAAATAGTCTTCTCAAAATAGTAACAGAACTCGCAAAAGGTGCTTTAAAGAATCAAAAGCAACCTTTCCAAACACTGTGACCGCAGAACTAAGCCGGTTACGTTTCCGGAATGAACACACACGACGTGTCCTTTGGACAGAGTGGATCCCGTGGTCCTGTTGAAACCCCCCGGATCGGACTTCTTCGCAGCATGGACAGTCAGAAATACGTGATCGCCGGCTGTCTACTGACGATTTATTTCACAGGCAGTTTGGTATAGCCCCCCACACTGCGATCCAACACAGCAGCCCGCATTTCCGACACGTTTAGATCGAATGAGCAGAATACGGGCAACTGGGTTCTCGAAATGACGTTAATTCGAGGTTGAAGAACACATCGTACCTGCAAGTTAAGCCATAATATGCTACATCAGCTCCTCCACCCATTCTACTAACCCCCCGACCCCCACTTACAACCTACCCCCAACAAAGAAAGCGACAGTTCGTCCCCTCCACCCTGTGCGCCCGAATGCATGCTTCCTGACCGATACGAATCCAGGCGTCCATTTTAATAAACGGCCGTAGAAGCAAAATCAAGGATCCTTCAAAAGATGAGCCGAGGCCAGCTTGGCCATCCGGTGGCTTCTTCAGCCGTTCCAACACCGGAGATGTTGCATATCTGCAGTCGGCGAGGAACCTGCATACCAGCCCGCACACTAACCATACCTGGATAAACTAGCAAGGGGGGGGGGGGGGGTACCGACCCCCCCCACAAATTTTAGCATGAAATGCGGCGCCAGGAGATGAAGGAGCCCCACCCCGGGTGGGGGGGGCCGCCCCCACATAAGGCCCCACGCCGGCCTGCCGTTCTCTGG
>JAACJT020000105.1:19444008-19480459 GCA_009936485.2 Gymnarchus niloticus | reverse complement strand
GCGGGGGGTCCGCGACCCCAGGGGGCCCTTGGGCAGGGAGAGGAGGAGAAAGAGGGGGGGGGGGGGGGGGGGGGTACCGACCACCACCACAACTTTTAGCATGAAATTCGCCCACAGTAGATGAAGGAGGCCTAGCCCGTGATGGGGGGGACTCACCCACATAATGCACCACGCAGGTCTGTCCTTTCTTGGGGAAAGTCCTCCCTACAAACACCAAAGAAGGTTAGCGAAGCCTAATCAACAGCATGCGAGTGACAGAACAAGTCGGACGAGTCGATCAGCTCACCATCCCCCGGGGTTATTGTTTCGATTTCGACTCCCATCTTGCCTGCTAGTGATCTATCTGGCTGCCGCACGCCACCACCCTTTCCGAGCAGCAATCTGCTCCTACCAGCAGCTGAACGGCGGAAGCTGTGCACCCTTTACTTTACTTACGTAAGTGGTGCATTTAAAATTAACCCGTTTGTTGCTGATTGCTAGTTGAAGACCCCCTACAAGAAGGAAATTTGTCACATCTCGTGAACCACGTGATGTTTTTTACAGTCGAATTGTTTATTGAATGAACACAAATCCCCACCTTATTAACCTGGAATATACGAAGAAAAAAGAACAATAGAATGTAATACAGTTCTTGTGGATATTAATACTGATATAATAATAATTGGAGAAACTATAGGGGAAATTGGAAAAATAATCCGTTAACTAAAGCACCCCCCGAAAAGCCGATGTACTCATGCTGAAAATAATCGGACCCCGATTGATAAATATCAGATCGGTGTCAAATTTTAAATAAACTGTCCCTCATCATTTACAATGAGCCTGATCTGTTCCATTTTTTCTTTGGCAGCTTATTAAATGGGTCACGTATGTATGTCAACTGGGCCTCGGGATGTAAAATATTGAAATACACTGCAATTGATTCATAAATCGGGTGCTGTGTCTTTTCCTTCATAAACGCGCTAAGATCGCTATATGCTGTCCAGTCGTCCACATCCTTTTGCGTTTGAGCTGTTTTAATGTTAATGTTGAAAGCCCACATTTTGTAGTTTTTTTTTATAGCACAATCCCAATCTGAGGAATATGAACACCACTGACGACTTACTTCAGCGATCACTGAGCTCCCATAAATGACAGTCTAAATGAGTCTGCAATGCATTTCTTGACTACTCCATCCTTCCTTGCTGATGTTTGTTCCCAAAAGACAAAACCTTTAAATGTTGTCCTTGTAATTATCTTCAGATATTCTTTATTCCAGTTACAAGTATGGGACCATCAGCATATTGAATGTTTTTTTTTTCGACTGTTTTTTCCAGTCCAGTTTCACTATATAAAATGAAATTGGACGATGATAGTGTGTACCTTATGTGTAGAACTAGCACTTCATTACAAATCCGGAAGCAGTCAGTTTCTCTACATTCTGTCATAACCGCAAATTCTCGTCCAGTGTAGGGATTCTTCATAGGGGCAATGGCATGGCTTGGCACACCAATTTTCCTGAGAACATTCCATAGTTTGGCATGGCACATTCAAGGACTTAGTTGTTGTCAATCATATATGTACTGAGCTTCTTGTACCCCTTGATTTTTTTTTTTTTTTGTTTATCCATCATGCATCAGTAATAATGCCCTTTATTCCTGAGCCTTTTCTGAATATATCTTGTATACCTGGAAATTCTCACTTAGGCCTCTTATCTACATTGAATGAGTCACTGGCATGTAACAAGAAGGAAGCTGTATGTTTGCACACACTGTCAGATCTTCTTTCATTGCTATTGAAATATAGATTAATCCTTTCTGATTTATTGGCCGTTGTGTTGTTTTGTAAATTTATTTCGATAGTTTGGTGAGCACTTTTATTGATTCTCCCTCAGTTACTTGTAGTATTTCTAATGGGATGCCATCAGTTCCTGTGACTTTCCTTTGACAGAGTGGCTAAAGTTATCTCAGAGCTAATTGCCATATCTCATTGGAAATTTATGATCCAAGATGGCAATGTGTGCTGACACAGTAATGCCTCTGGGTCTTAAAAAACAGTGCAAAATGTCTAAATGTCTGTTTTTATCAGAAATTCATCTGAATTTTTTTAATGCACCTTGTCTGTCATGCACAACCGGTACACCTATGAATGTCTTTTTTTATGACTGTACATCCTTTCTAGACTTCAGAACACAATGCATGCCTAACTGGACCACCTCAAATTACAGCAGACTACCCAATGTCAGTGACAGAATGCAGTGATTTTATATTTATGGAAACCTTGGCTTCTGAACAACATCTTTGACATGGACGTTCAGCTGGATGGACTGATCAGTTCCTGCATGGACAGAAATACTTACTGGACAGTATCCAGCAAGACTCCCAGAGGCGGTTTTTCTTACATTTGAGCCTGTAATACCCATACTTCACTCAGACTAATCACTTTATTCTCTATTTAATGTTTATTGAAATTCTCTTCTCTGCTGCCGCACTATTATTAGTGTTTATTGACTATGTTGGCACTATGATCATGTAGTCTTGAGTCTCCCCCCACCCCCCAGGCTTACATTGCCCTCTGTTTTCCACTTTTACATTATTGTAAAGCCCTTCTTTTGTCCTTCTGTCACTTTGTCTGTATGCTGCACCGTGGATCTGGGGGGACGTTACCCAGTACCACTGCATACGTGTATATGGATGTATGACTATAAAGCCCACTTGACTTCCACCACTTGCATTACTGAAGGTTCTGTCATATTTCTGACCACATTAAATATATGTTTGTTGCTTTCTTTATTGAAGAGATCTTCTCTGTTTTCCTTCCACCTCTGTTTAATTTTTGTTCTTTTAGTTATTCCTTGCCAGTCAGTGTCTTTTAGAATACCCACTTGAGGGTGGAACTCTTTAATCTCAGGCATATTTTGAAAAGCTAATCCTTTGTTTCACCATGTTTATTTCTTATTCCTTCAGTAACTCTGCAGATGCTGTGATGTTGCTTTTTGTCTTTCCTGGCAGCTGTCTCAAATTTGTGATTTAATACTTTTAGGATATCCTTAACTGATTTTGTCTTCTCCTCTCTTTGCAATTTCCACTGTGCCTGCTATCATTCTCTTTGATTCATTTGGCTGTTTCATTTTGACCAAAACATTATTCAAATTCCCCTTGCATTTCTTTGAATTATAACCACAACTCCTTTGGTTCCCAATCAAATTGGTCCAGAATCTCAGATTGGTTTACTCCCCAGGTTTGTTTTTGGAAATCAGACGGCCTTGTCATTCCTTTCCAACTTCACATGGAGCTTACACAAAGGAAGCTCATGATCTTTTCCACAATCCACTCCAGGCCATGTCTTTGCTATTTGAACTGAGTTCCTCCTTCATTCAGCACTGAGAATGCTGTAAATTTGATATCAGTGAACTCCATCTGCTGATGTCCAGTGTAGAGACAACACTTTGGTTCCTTGAAAAATGGATTGGCATTGAAAAGGTCACTGGATTTGCAGAAGCTTAGTCAATCTTAACCTTCTGTTTCCAAGTTCCTACTGTCCAGCTGCATTTCTTACACTCTTGTTTTCATTTTTTTGTTTCTTCTCTGTCCATAACAATTGTCTAGGGTGTAAGCCTGTATAATCATCATGCTGATGGTGGGTCCATTAAATCACAATGATATCAGTCAATCACAGTATAGTATTCAGTTACAATTTTTCCTGTTCTTCCTGAGTATGACTACCACACAATTTCTTCTTTGTTTTCCATTTCCTGGTATGTTTACAATTGAAATGTGATCTATTTCCATGTGTAGACTACCTCCAACTTTCTTTAATTCATCCTTCATATTTTCCATGATTCAGTAGTTATCCTGTCTTTGCAGTTCTGGATGTTTTTTTTCAAGCTTGACAACATCAGCTGTTGGATGTGTAAAAGGCTTTTAGTCATGCACGTCATAAACACCAACTGCACTCCAAAGAATCCTTAGCTCTTTCTCAATAGTGTGCTGTGTGCCTTCTGATCTGAGGATCCCATCGTAAGGTTTTGTTGCTAAGTTATGGAAGTTTTCTTAGGCGTAGTTTCAAGGGGCATCTGTCAGATGTGATAAACTGATTAAGAGGCACCAAGTGTATTGCATTGTGCTTCCCTCTTCTAGAATTTCCTCACATTCCACCTGTACATTAAGGAATAACTGGTGAGCTATTTTTATACTTAAAAAAAAATCAGCATATTTACGAACTGATTATGCTACTGACATAGAGACTTCAATAACCACAAAATAATCCAACATGTAAAGTACAAATTCCTTTCCAAGATTATTTCACACACGATCTACAGATGGAGGTACACAGGCAGGCTTGCATGTACACACCCTAAGAGCATCTAACAGAGGGAGGTGTGATATCAAGCATACAGGCAGAGTAAAGAGCTGGTGACAGTCTGAGCTACATGCACAGAGCCTGGGGGCATATTTAATCAGTCTTCAGTTCGATGCCTCTTACAGCTTCTATTCTACATTTTACTTTAAATTAAATTAAACAGTAAGATATGCATATGAGGTATAAACAAAAAAATGAAACAGTATCTAATTTATTATAAAAAATTTTGATCTCAGTTAAATACACTTATGATATTATATGCATTCCTAAATTCAGTGGGATTAGAATATGCAACACTAAATTGTTTTTTTTTTTTTACTTGTGTAGATAACATAGGTTTGTTCAAAGCTACAGCACTGCCTGTCTTTACAGACGTAGATATTTGACCGCTACTACAGTGTACTCAGATGTAGGCTGAGGTTCAACCTGCTGAGTCGGTGTTTACCAGATGACCTATCACCAGCCTCATATTTTGCAGATGATCTGAAGCTGGAACTATATCAGGAGAATGAGGAATAGGAGAAGATACCAGAATGGGTGTGGAACTTGCTGTAGCAGCAAGGTGGAGGAGGGTGGATGACCCTCCTCCTAACATAGTAGGAGAAAATCAGGGGCTCCACTATAAAGTCATCCACCAGGTCTATCAACATGCCTTTCTGACCAAGGTGTAATGGTATGTGGCATGGGGCAGGAGGACATGACAGAGTAATAAACTGTGACAGGGCACGGTGGGGAATATCAGCTCTAACCAGGGCAGCTGGAACAGTCTAGACTGGTCCCAGCAATGAAGGACCTACCAGGAAGGCAGACTGCTCAGTATGACAGCAAAGAGGACTAGATTGGAACATGGAGCTACATGGGTAGAGGTGTGGGTATTGGGGGCATGAATCAGCGGTGCTTAGACCTACATCTGTCAAGCCAAGAATGTGATTCTGATTGATGTGTTTAATTTGCCCACCGTGTGGAATTATGTGCCTGTGTTCTGCAATGGGCTTTCATCCCGTCCAAGGTGTCCCCTTGCCTTGTGTCTCATACTTCCTGGGACAGGCTCTGAACTCACCACAATGCCTATAATGAATAAGCTGTTATGGCAGATAGATCCACATGTTGAATTACAATAATTGTAGTTTAAGAATGAAATGTTTACTGTCATTGATGAATGACACCATTGTTCCCTTGGAACACGGTATCAGCCAGATGCAGTAGTGGTTAAAAAGATTTGGACCTGGACCAGATCTTTGCAGTAAAATGTATAAACTCTGTCAGTACGTTTTGAGGACACTGGAGGAAGATTAAATGGGTCAGAATTTGTCAGTCAGCCACTGCATCAGTGCCTGATGGGGAGTCATCCAAGCTGTCTCCAGCTGTCAGACTCTCCATAAATCAGATTTGGAGTCTCCATGGCTCACCATGACACCAACACTGAGTGATGGCACCTGCAGTATGACACATACTCACAGGAGCGTGTGTTGGAAGAACTTGCACTCTTATGGCCTCTGCATCTTCCGGAGCATGCAGAAAGGCACTCTGGGTAAGAGGCAAAAAAACCAACCAGGTAGAAAACGGCAGGATGGCGATGAGGCCAAACTGACAGGGAGATCGATGAGAACCCATAAAAAGTGCCGTCCTCTTCCCAACTTGCACTAAGAGCACCTGCCAGGCTGGGACAGAAATCAGTGCTGGTGTCTGTGGACTGAGAGCAAGGTCAAAGGTCACCAGAATGAGTGTCACCGGAGAGGGGAGCCAACTGCAGTAAGAAACAGTAACCATGTCGTAACCATTCAGACTAGCTAGTGGTGAGCTTACCTTCTCTCTTATATATTCACATAGCACTGTTCATCTGTATAAATTCAGCTTGTTGACACACTTTACTCACTTCTTACACGTCATCCACTAGATCTTGTATAAAGTCCTTATGTTTTCTAGAGTAGGTCTTTTGGGAGAACGTCACGATGCTACTCATCAAAGCAAACCCGGGCTGTTGAACTGAGGCATACTGGCTCTCACTCAGTAACAGGGACAGTCAAAAGAGCTGGAAGCAGTTCCCCAGGTTAGCCACATGGGTGCAGAACAGGGCAAAGTTCCCCAGAGAGTTCTGCCACAGAGAATGGAAACAGGTCAAGCAGAAAAAATAAGGCATTGATTTTCTGGGTATGCTGCTGAATATAATTTAACACTGAGCTCATAAAATGGAGGGGAAAAAATCATTTAATTTAACAGCTATCAAGCTCTGTCTGTTTATCATGGGATGTCTGTTCACTTGGAGGACAACTGTCAATGCAGGCTGTAGCTCTGTTTAAAACCATAGAATTTGCTATAGAGCAGGGTGTACTGAAAGAGAAAGTATCATCAGCTCATTTAAGGAGTGTATTAGTTTAACAAAATCATCCTTAGCTCACATTAATTCAAAGTGGTTTTACTCATTCTGGTTTGTTTGTGTACATCAGTTACCACTATCATGGTAATGAACTTGTCTTTCATGGCTTTTACCTTACACCAACCTCTGCCCCCTACCAATCACATTGCTGCAACCTGGACTACATCCTGCTCTAGAACACCACATTGTGCAGAAGTTAAATAATGAGGAAGTCTGCTGTGGTATGCCATTCAGAACAATATTAATTGGTTAAATTAACAACCAGTTACATAAAGTGCTAAAATCTAATGCATCTAAGTTGTTCACACAGAGATGTATAAAATAATAAAATAATAATAAATAAAGACGATAATGGTTCATGGTGGAGGCCAAGCTGGAAAGCCAGTGAGTTAAAGAGGAACCAAAATACGAGCCTAAGGTATGGAATTTGTTGTGCCAGCAGGCTAGACAGGAGTAGTGTGTGAGTCTGCCCCAGAGGTTTGTAAGGGCCTAAATTTTAGGCAGTTAATCACCGCCTGACCACAAGTAGCTTAACACAGCCCACTAGACCATTCCCCCTAGGTACCAACCACCAGAGGCTGAGTTTGCCACTGCAGGTCCAGCAACTTGTGTTAATAAAGTAGCCCTCCAGTGGGTCTGAAATGACCACCCAGGCCTGAGCCAAGAACAGGGCGAGAGGTTTGTACACTACAGGCTAGAAAGCCATGTCATAATTTTTAACGAAACGTAACAGCAACAATATATAAAACCAGCATACATTGCAACGGAACCTTGTATAATCTGAAAATCTTCACAGCCAAAGCAGACTGAGAAGTGCTAATGCAGCCCTTTACTTTAGGCTGCTATGTATTTAAAAAATACATTCAATGCACATTTTTTATTTAATGTAATATTTAATGCACAGATTTATCGTACACCATCCTTACATAAAAGAACATGGCTCCCAAGCAGGACAGATCAGAAATGGTTCCTAGGCAACAGGAAATACTTCACACTGGAGCTAGATGACTAGAGGTGCACTGCTGATGGTCTGCAAAGCCTGTGACGCTATTAGTGGGCTAATGCAAATGCAATTTTGAATTCATTTAGCATTTTCACTAAGAATGCAAAATGAGATTATATTCTGCATGCTGAGTTCTGAGTCGGAGGCAATATTTAGTCAATGAGCTTTCCATCATACTAAAAGCAAGAATGTCATTCAAGGCTTTCACCGTATTTTTTTTTTTTTTTTTTTTTACGGACCTGGCGACCATCCAGAACTAAAATTCATACTGCAACATTGAATGAGCAGCTCCGTATTTTCTGTGGAGCTGGCAAGCAAACTTAAAGAGTACCAGTGGAATTTGAAACTGTGCTGCGTTAACATTTGCAGCACTTTTTAAAACCCTGTGGTTAATGAATTGTCTATTTGAGACATAATATCTGCTGCTGCCAGAACAAACAGGGCTTCTGCTGGATCTTTTTTTAAGTGACTCACAGACGTGATCACACCTTCAGCACAGCCAACTCTCCTTTTATTTCACAACAATGTTATTTGGGCCAAGTGTGCAATTGTGTGAAACGCTTGTCAGCTGCAGTTAAACAGACTTCTGTTGCTGTCCTTATAACCCTATAAAAAGTGTTCTTCTCCAGCACTAAAAGTTTAAAATGATAAACTTGATGACAGAAAGTACCACACACTCCTGGTGTGATGTTAGCCATCCTTCATCACCTTTCAATACATGTAATCAATGTAATAAATTGTATGAGCTACAATTGATTGTTCTAAACTATTACCAATGTTTTTTTTTTTTAAAGCTAAGCTTGGAGATGTTTCTTTAAAAGTTAATGCTATAGATAGAGAATGGTAATTTAGTAAGATCTCCGGGTGGTTTTTTCAAACATATAGGATGAGCGTCCTTCATGTGAGATTTAACTAAGACGTCTTATCACACACCTACCTGGCATGGTCAACTGTTCAAAACAGTGAAGAGAATGCTTCCATATACACTTCAGAGAGGAGCAATATTTCACTGCATATCAGAAGGTGGGAAGCAGTAGGAGGTCTGCAGAGCACGATGGCCAAAATGCATACCTGGACCACGTCACGCGGTGAGGGTAGGGAGAAGCCCATTGCAATGTTGGTCATCTGGTGGGATATGTCCCCCATAGCATAGCATCTCTCGCTGTTCAGAGGTTTTTCTGGTTCCCTCCCACAGTGTGAAAATTAAAGGTATCCTCACTTCTATTATCATCGATCAAATCAGATCTGACCTCCTTACCTACTAACATAACCTACTATAAGAATGAAAGCAAGAGAAATATCCCAGACAGCAAAGCAATGCAGAAAAGTTCCAGCAAAAATAGCCTAGGAATGAGTCACATAAAGAATATGTACAGTAATGATCATAGTTCTGTATGTCAGGGCTGTTCTGGAGCCTTGTCCTGCTGGTGGTTCTCCTGAGTGGCTAGATTTCCCTTTCTCTGGGAACTCACCTCCAGGAGCTCTGTCACTCCTGGCAAGCATCCCCGCGTGTCTCAGGGCTGTGGGAGGGGAAACGGGTGGTTGTCAGCCACAGTCACACTAATGCATCAAGGTGTGAGGTGGGGGGATGGTAAGGAGTTGTTCTCATTCAACTTCTCCGATTCAAAGCCAAAGTGGCATGGTGGAGAAAATCCAAGTCTTTGAGCTCCCATATCACACAGTGCAACAATCAAAAAGAGAACGTACAGCCCATGATGCCAGACACAGCTGTAAAACAAGAAGCTGACATCGAAGAACAAAGGCGTAACAGATGGCTTTTACAAAATCAGTGAGGGTTAACACATCCAGGTCGGCTTGACTTTGGGTGACTCAAGAAATCCACTCTGGACCCTTTTAATGCCAAACTGTTGGTGATTTCTGCTTCCCACTGAAATCTTCCTTAAAAATCCACTAGTCACAGATCCTGTGAAGAATATAACATCCTGTGCCAAACGCAGAATAAAAGGCCCATCCATGATTTCAGGCTTCGAAATCAATCAGCATAACAGTTCTGAGGTCAGTTCCAGAAAGCAGGCTTAACTTATTTTATAGTCAAACCTGAATTCTGATTGGAGAAATTTGAGGAGATTTAGGGGAATGAACAAACCCTAAAGTCAGGTTTTCAGTTTTCTAAAATCATAATTCAGGTTTAATTATAGAACTTGTTCATCCCACTTTCTGAAATACCCCCCACCCCATTACCCACAGAAATAAGTTGAATTACACTTCACAACACAATGGAACAGTTACAGATTCTGGTCCTGCATCTATTGCCGGATTTCTATAGCCCTAAGGAGTCAGGACAATGAGCAGTCATTTCAACTCATCCAAGTTAGATCCCAGCATATAAGGATACCACGGATGTTGTGCTTTGATCCTTGCATGCCCCCAGTTATTTGAATTTAACCATTCACATTAGCTTTCCTCAACTTTCGGCCATTAGTGGCTTGGACTCCACCTGCTCTAGCTGAGCTTCTGGGTTATTAGCTGGGATTCAGATTCACAGCAGACTGATTTAAAATATCAGATCATTTTAGATTATTTTGTTTATGGAGTCACTAATAAATACAAGTTTCATTTTCATGATTTAAAAAAAAAAAACTAAGCTTTTCTTATTTTTGCAACAATTTTGTTCTCCCTGAACCGATTTTGATCTTTTTTGGTTGAACAGCTGCAGGCTGAGGTGAAAGCTAATGAATGACACTCTGAACACTTGCCCTAACTGTAGAACCTGCTTTTTCAGCGTTTTTTGACTTGACTGTTAACTGACTTTGCAGTCTGATTCTGATATTAATCATTGTGAACATCAGTCGTATTTGTTGCTTGTGTTACAGTACAAGTAAGCAGCTGTGGCAGCAACTAAAATAAACGTTTTGTTACAATTGTCTTACAGAGTATTTCTGCAAAAAATGATCAAAATCGGCTCAGGATCAATAAAATTATTGCAAAAATAAATAGGGGTTCAGTTTTATAAACAGAATATACAGTACTGTGCAGTAACAATATTTGCTCAGAAATAAATTATGTAACAGTTTAGACAAGCAGTAGCACAAAAAGTAGTAAGAATAATTTCTTCTGTTCCTGAATATGTTCTGATATCCGGCTGAATGGCTTAGGCAGGCCGATAAAATGTTGAAGACCACTTGTCTGGAAAGTAACTGTACGTTTACTCAGAAGAAAAACACACCTTTACATTATAAACAATGAAAAAAAATTGTTCTCCAAAATGTTTCTATCAGGTTGGATGGCTCAAACAACATAACTCAGAAACATCCCAGCTGTTCCATGTATTTAAATTTTCACCAGAAACTCACTTGTGAAATTAAGTAGCTAATTCACTTTATGAGGTATTGAATATTCAAACAAGGTGCACTCCTAGTTGAGCTCCACAAGTACGAGTATGTTGGATGGTAACCGTAAACTCCGAGATGACGAGATGTTTTGAAAAACGTAAACTGACTCACTTTGACCAACAGTCAGTTTTACACCAACATGAACGTGATTTAAACAATCTTCACTGTCTGCCTAAGACATTTGCATGATACTGAACATAGTGATGTGTAAACAGTACAATTTGATCAAAAAAACGTCTCCTCCCCCCCAGCCCATTATTGCTCCATTCAGGGCAATGGTCAGTTAATCCTGTTACAGACCTCCCGTGGAAGACACGAGAGGGATGTAGATGAGCTGCCTGCTTCTCTTCTCTCATGTTAAGAGGACAGTGCTACTCACCTCATCCCACCCACACTTCTGCGGTTACTTGACCATTGCTACAAATCAGTGAAAAGGAGAACACGACTGTGGAACCCACCTGACCAAACGTGAATGGGCACAGTTCTCTTAGCTTCCGTGCCCCTGCAGCACAGCAAGCACATGTCAACCATGAGGGAGAAGCCACGCTACTGATACAGCACCAGTGTCTTGTTGTTGTCGTCTTGTGTTGGAAAGATGTGATTACTGTGCCTTCAGTTTAAATTAAGAACAATTCTGTAAGGCTGCCTGGAAGATGGTCAGTCCTGTTCAACATAATTTCAGTAACCGGTCACAATATACTCTGAGTGTTTGTCCTCATACAATAACTTTGAGCCTCCTCAAAAAAAACATTAGCAATAAACCTAAATGGATATTTAGAAAAATGCAAACAGGTACCATAAAAATTCATGGAATCCATTACCTGCAGCTCCTATTTGCAGTGTACTTATGTGGTCAGATTGTATCTAAACATACTGCATCCATTAACTGAAAATTGGTTAGTCACATTTTACTGTTTCAGTGATTAATGCCTTGTACCACGTTGGAAAAAATTTTCAGTGAGACGTATGACCAGCTTGTATGAGTATGGAAAAGAATGGACAGTAGACTTGACTAATGCATTAATACTTTAGTGATTTGAAAAATCATGCTCAGGAAATTTGCCTAAAGGGTCTTTAGGCACTGCCCTCTGCTGCGCATTCAATGTTACTGCAATACCACACAAATACAAACCCTAAAAAAGTACAGAAAAATAGAGTACTCCACTTATTAAAATGCTAATTTATATAGATACGTTATTGTTGCCAAAAACAATTCCTTTCTGCAAATAAAAATGTAGAAACTTTCTGAATCAAGTTAGCATTATTCCTATGAAGGGAAGACTGGTACAAACCACAGAAATATGGATATACAATATAATAGAAACAGATGTGAATTCCCATAAACTAAGAAACCAAGCCTTTAAGTAAAAACTTAAAAAAAAAAAGGCTTTATTATGTTTCTTTCCTATCAACTTCAAATAACAGTTTATTCAGGAATCCTTGTGATCTTGCCTCCCTTTACAGTCACTGCAAATAAGTTGTTGCTCACATGGCTATGGGGTTGAGGGAGAAGGCATTCTCTGAGCAGCTGGAATTCACACCAAAAACGGCAAGTCCGAAACCCAGTGTTTCCCAACGGGGAATCAAAGTTGTGTCACTGCCCCCCACACACCGTAAACTGGGGGGGGGCTCATTACTTCAGCCTTTGCACGATGACGGCATTGAGCAGGCCTGCTTGATGCAGGGTCAGGCTCTCGTCTGTCAGCTCCTTGTTAGGGAAGGTAGTCATCAGCACAAACTCCACAGCCGCCATAGCAGGTCGGGCGCTAATGATGAAGTGACGCACATCTGACACCCTGGAGCAGAGGAAGTACAGAACGAGGAGGAGGAGGAGGAGAGAGAGAATGCTATTCAGATCTAGGTGTTGCACAGCACTGTAGTGTTAGTCAGCCAGATAACTGAAAGAAGTCAGAACGAGGTGGATTTTGCTCTCGTGTTGAAACAGCACTGCCCAGTGGCTGATTTTTGCTAAAGTCGTCAGCAAATGTCATTTCTACACAGGATGGTGTGGGAGGAGGCACTCAGAACATGGAAATGTTCAAATCCTGTAATTAAATTATTCAAGCCAATTAGCTCTTCACAGACGCCCATTCCTGCCTCCAAAGGAGCAGGAGACGGGTACGGCAGGCCGAGTCAGCATGACTCAGTACCTCACCTGTGGGTGTGGTTGAACTTCTGCACCAGACGACTTCCATCGGCCAGGCGCACCTGGATATTGGTGACAGGCTGCGTGTCATCCAGGGTCACAGCACCGCTGGCCTTAGCTTCATAACCCTGACTCTGAATGGCCCTTGAAAGCCCAGCAGATGACACCACCTGCGGGGTCGCACTACAGAAGAGAAAAACATCTGTTCAAACATACTGCTACTCTACACATACACGCACACGATGTTTGGCTTGATCAATGGCTCCCACTTCTGCACGTCATCTTAAAACTGTAAAGCTTTGAGCGTCTTAAGTTCAGTAACGCTGGTTTTCCCGGGGGATTTTCAGGTTAAATAAATGATCGCGCACTAGGCTGTGGAGCCCCCAGCATGACCCCTCGGTCCATCTACTGTTGCTTGGATCGAGCATGCATGACACTTGTAGCAACAGAGCCAACAGCGATCCTTCAAGAGGAACTCCATTGGTTTTAAGCTAGCATCCACAGGGCCAAGCCCCTGATGTAGCACCTGACGACCGAGCGGTTTGTAACATCACCCGGTCTGCTCTGAGCAGATGACCCTGCTTCCTCTAGTTTCCATTCACCTGCCCAGCTTCTGGCCCTCCCCTCCAAAAGCTTTGAAGGTGGGTTTTGGCTTGGAGTAATCCTCATCCCGGTGGTCCTCCATGTCCAAGTTGACCTGGCCGCCCTGGGAGAGCTGCCTCAGCTCCATGGGGATCTCACTGTGAAGGAGAGGGGTTCAAGAGAGATTGTGCAAATATACTCATCGCAACCCGGGACCGGCATTATTATATTTAATTATTCATATAAAAAAAAAAAAAACTTATAGTAGGCAACAACTTAAACTTTTAACACCCAGAATATTCTGCTTAGACAATCCAGGTTTAGTGCAATCCTTAGGTATGAACCCGCTACTCCAGATCTGAAATGAATACGGCAGAGGCAGAAGGTTCATGGTCACCTCTGGCACTCACTGCCTCACCCTCTACGTATTGAGTCCAGGAACTGGGCGTTTCCAGGGTCAGAGTAGTTCCTAAGGTCACCATCATCAAGGCTGAACCCAGTCTTCCACAGCTTCAGCACCACATGTACCTGTCACCAAGGTAACACCTTAGTATGTCATCAACAGAACTGTGTGTGTGTGTGTAGCATTGCCAATACTCACCTCCTGTTTAGCATCTGAGGCCCGTCTCTCCCCAGCCACATAGGCTGACTGCTCCTCAGTTGTGGCACCTAGCCTGTAGCCACCACCTACAAATGGCTAAAGAAAGCAAGAGCAAGCATTTAGACTTAGCATCAAGACACAGCACTAAGAATAAAGGAACAGCCCAAAGGTTTCATGGACTGAGACATAACATCAAAAACACTTAGATTAACTGCTAACTGGATCACTAGTTGGAACTACACAGGCAGAGCTAAAACCACCAATTAGATGACTACATCGAGAACGCTATATTTGGCTTCACCCACAAATCAGATTCATCCAGAGACAAAGACCATCAGAAAATGCTGCATTTCTGTAGGCCTGTAGCACCAGGACCTGGAAAGGAAAAAAAAAAGTCACACTGCATACCCGGGCCTTGCTAGATTCGCCAGGACTCTTGCCAGCCCTGTCCACTGGCACTGCCCCATGCTCTTTCGCCCCCTTAAACAGGTCCTCCACCACCTCATGAGAGCTCTTCTTTTTGGGAGGGCCTAGAATCTGCTGCCCGCTTCGCTCTGATCCCCCAGCATAGAACCTGCGGGGGGGAATCCGAAGAGCAGGTCAAGGGCACTTACAAAAGTCATTAAATCACATTCCCAGATGTTCTACTGACACAGATACCACACAAGTCCCACGGCGTGCTACAGGTTGACGGTGTTGTGCCGTGCCCCATTCAAATTGAAGCAAAGTGACATGTAAAGCATCTCATAAAAGCTGACAGACAAGTGACATGGCATGTGGGGTCTGAATCCTAGAAGAGGCCACTTTTCTTGTAGTACCTTTGAGGAAAAGGAGCTTAATGTGAAGCACTTATGAAAGGGTGTGGTGCTAAACCAGAAGCACCGTGAGTCACCTGGGATACAAGAGCATTAAAATAAACACAACGTTGGGAACTCCTGGCTAGCGTGCTGTTAATAAAAGTTGTTACCATGGCAGCAGCCATTCCAAATGTCCTATACAAAAGGACCTGCTCTCTAGGATGAGAAACTATTGAACAAGTTTTTGTATTCCCACTGTTCATTAATGCACACAGGAACACATGGACACAAATAGCTTTTGTAGAAGTGAGCATTTTCTGCATGTGTTACTGCTGCAGTTACCCCAAAACATGTTCTTCTGTTTGTCATTTACAAGTATTTTAGTGCACATTATTTGTTGTTACAATAGCAGATAGTTTTGGCAAAGGTCCAGGTATGTTACCAAAAGAACAAACAAAGCAAAGGAAGTTTTCAATAAATAGTCCATCCTATCCTGGCAATCTTATGGAAAGACTGCTTACATCTATATCCGTTTTGGGGAGAAGTACTACTTAATTATTCATCCTATTGTTAAAAAAACATCTATTGTTCAATTAATTTAATCCTGATTATCTGTTATGCTTCCATCTGAGTGGCCGACGCTTACCTCTGTCCCTCCTCGTCACCTTGATCCTGGTCTTCATGCACAAGATCTCTGAAGGATGTCACTCTGGACTGACTGACATAAACATACAACACACATAACAAGCCTGCACATCTGGGTGAAGAGTAAAAATTGCACATGAAGGCTGTTTTTCAAGACAACAGAAATACACCGGCTGTAATGATGTGCTTGGTTTACAACTGTTTCACTTTCCTACAGTCATACATGATACTATGTTACAATTGACAAAATGATATTATGCAAACCAATATCTGAGTCACATTTTGTATCACGCAATAAGTCTGATTATGCAGCAATTAACCTGTCATCAGACTTGCGGGGGGGAAAAAAAAAAAAATCGAATTGCATCCTCAGTGACAGCACTATGTGGCAACGTTGCCTGATGGGTTGGGATTTTTCCCCCATTACAGAACACGAACAGATCACAAACTCCTTATGTACAATGTCCGAGAGAAGCTGAAAGGAGACAAGGCTATCCAACTGTCAAGAAAAATAGCTGGAGGACAAAACCACTGGCTTCAAGGAAAACATCAGAAACCAATTCAACATGCTGGACTTACTGAGAACCACAAGAACTATGCGTGGAATCAGGAAAGAGAAAGAAATCTCTACTTTGCCAAAATAAGAGAGAACGTGAATGAAAGAGGGAAGAGACAATGAACCACAAAGAAAAACAATGTTTCACCATGTCAACACAAGACCTATAGATATATTTTTAAAAATTATATTAAACGCTACAATCCAAAAGAAATGGCACAAGCAAAACTGTCTGAAGTAACAGCAAATGGCTTTGAAAACATAGCTGATAAGCACCTGGAACTTTCTGAAACTGGAGGTCTCTGCGGCTGAGGTAGTATCACAGCTTCGTCATCTGCACCATCCTCGTAGAAACTGGCCAGAGCCAGCTTGGTTAAAGGGTGGTGGGAGAAAGCACATATTATTTACAATAGAGTGGTATCAACTTAACTCACTGACATGAAACATAGCTAAACAACGTTTAGTTTCTTAGCATTTCATGTAAGATGCATTGTTACTCATAATCCTCACCCACAATAAGAACCATGTATTCCCCTAACTTCGGACTTTAACTATTTATATATACAATTTTTTTTTTTTAAATCGACTTTCAGCTGGGCTTGAATCTACTGTTTTAGGTGGCACGTCCAGTCCCGATATATATGTATGCGTTTTAAATACAACAGAAATTACACGCACTAAGTTATTTGTTTTGGGGAATTTTGTAAGACATTGTTTATTTTTTTGGCTTAAGCTGAAATGTGTAGCTCATTTTAAAGGGTTATCAAGCAAATATTTAACATTCTAGCAGGGCACGTAATTGTAAACGTCGATAGCGGCTACGCTCTTAACATTCGACCGGTTACTACAATTTTAATATTAGAAAGGAAAAATTAATACTATATCACAGAAAGCGTCAGCGGGAAAATAACTTGGCCATTTAAGGCCGATCGCGAAATTTAAAAAACAAACAAAAAAAAAAATACGATCTTAAGTTGAGACACCTGCTAACATGCCGGTGTGCTACTTTTATGTGGCGGGCCAAAAGAACACTGCGTTAACGCGGTCTCATTTTGAAGACTGTGAATGCTTTCGCCTGAATAATTCTGTTAGCACATACCTGCAAATCCCAGCCAGCGGACTCCAGGAAAAATCGGGCCCTTTCCTCGTCTACATCAGTGACGGCCACAAACTGCTGGACAGCCTCGGCTCGATCCGCCATGTCGGAATGACACCGTCAAAATGCCACCGTGGGCGCTGAAGGAAACTGAACTTTAGTTCCGGGACATGCTTTGGTTAGAGTTGCGTTCCAACTGCCCAATTTTTTAAATACAAAAATTCAGATGTTAATTTAGAAATGGTGAGGCTATATGTTTTCTATACTCCATATTTGGTTTCGCGATCACAAATGCATTTTTAGTTTCGATGTGAGATCCATGGTTTTTCTGAGATTGAAATGTAGTGGCAAGCAAATACAAACGGGTGAAACACTACATTCAGAAAAATAAATTTTAAATTGAATAGCTGTAAAGAAGTTTTTTTTTTTTAGAATTGTACACAATGAATACGTATACTGTATAGCATATAGATTCTTGAATTGACACAACGTCATCATACAGATCTCCAACTCAATTTAAAAGACTAAATAAATATCCGTCTTCTTTCTAACCGCTTATCCTGTTCGTGGTCAAACTAAGATACCCACAAAAAACCCTAGAAGTGTGAGGAGACAGTATGACTGATGGAGCCACCATGCTGCCCCAAACTTCACATCTTAATTATCAATCTGTCCAACGTTCAACTGCTTATCCTGGTCAGCACAGGACACAAGGCTGGAGTACCGTAGACAGGACACCGGTAATAAATAGATATTAAACACATAAAAACTGCATTATTCCTATTCAGTTGCCGTGCTCGGAATCTCTTTCTGGCAAAAAAAGCGATTCTCGTTAATCATTTCGTTTTTATTCAACAAAACTACTTCGCTGAAAAAAGTAGCCTCAGTATCTTGATTCCAAAATGATTCTCTTTATTTATTTTAGGATCGGAGGCTAACTTTTCAATCTTCAGCATGGCTGTTGTTTAAAGTTGGGACAAGCATTCCTCAAACATACAAAACTATTTAACATGAACACATTTAACTTTGGGTGCGTTTGGTTCAAGCCGAGTTGACTTGAACGTTTCGCCGACTTCTGCTGCGTGTTGGCGTCTAATAGATGAAGAAAGAAACACATTATGGCTTCTAGCGACTCAACACAACACTGCTGCTCGTAGACAGAAGCCAGGTTAAGAAAACGAGCTCGCGTTTCTATTTCGATAATGTAATACAGAGCTCAATTAAAATGACCGTAAAGGCGGAGCTACAAATATCATGGTAACCTAAACTATTAAAGTTATAGTTGAATCATGTCGTTTATCAACAATACACCAATAAAACTAATAATTAACCTGACTATTTACTGTCGACTAGCTATCTGGTGGTGTACCGTTCACCCGCGCCTGAGGAGCTCTTATTAAGGTGATCCCGTGGCCCGAGAATGTTGCCTTCGACGTACAAATTAACTATATGTATGATAGTTTGAATAAAAATATAGTGACAAAGAATTGATATGAAATAACCGACGTAGGTACCGCAAATGGTCCGGTTTACGGTAACATGGTGCAGTTGCTCCAGTCCCGCCAAGTACCCTAATGGGTCACTCAGAAAGGAACCACCACGTTGTTCATGTTACCTTCAAATATGTGTGTAGATAGCAAAGAGCAAAACAGAAAAGAATTGCGTCAAAACTGGGCATTGTGCTGATGTCTCCATTACCGTGCGAAAGATCAGAGTTAATAGAATAACTAATAAATTTAGATTACAGATAGAATATTGCATTGAAAAACACCTACGCATCAAGAAATTTATTGTATTTCAGTTTGTGTATACAGTAACTGTGTATATATATATATATATATATATAAATATATTGCTTCTACGACAGGTATGTCTTAAATCTGTCTTTTCTCTTTAGACTTGAAGATTCGTTGAAACTTAAATATTTAATGTATGGACTTCATAAACTCATAAAACGCTGACCCAATGACACATCTGCTCAGCGTCATTGGTAACTCCACAGGCCTGCAAAGAGTTAGATAAGTGAGAAGGTTCAGCTGATTAGCACCCATCAATCGATGCGTACATCTTCTAACAGCTTATCTCGGTTGGGTGGGCTCTGAAACTACAGCACTCCCTGGCAGCATCGTGCAAAAGGCTGTAACTAACATACGGAAAACAGCAAAAAGCTACACGTTCTGCTTAGCGGACCTACTTACTCAGTGACTCATTTAGCCTGTAGACTTGATAAAAAAATCGATCTGGTAAAATCCAATTTAGATGACACTTTGCAGAACGCAAAGTATACCGGTAATGATGTTTGAGCTGAGGAATGAAATCGAATGAGCCATTGATGAGTAACTGTAAAAACTCATCAGTCACAAATTGCTTTAAAAATAATGTTAACATCGAAACAATGGTATAGTTCTTTTAATATTGTTTAACATTCCATTCTGTAAAACCTGATTGTCCAACAAATCAAGTATTAACTTGTAGCTTGATCATCATCAGAGTAAATTAGTGAAAAATCTGAATCAAGCAAAGCTCTAAAGTACAATAATTCTGTGCCATTTGAAACTCCAACATTTATGTTTTAGCTGTTTTGATAAACATTTAATATTTGTCACACATTGTAAGATTTTTAATAATCCAGATTTTCAATCAGTTGCCTTCCTGAGTTTTACATACAGCATTTGTATAAATGTTGTGTTCCACAGAGGCGCAGTCTCTCAGGAAGATCAAATGGTCCAGATATTTACTGGAAACTGGAAATAATCTTTTTTTCCAAGTTCAGTTCGACCAACATGCTGTACTTCCCCAAAGAGATTGCTGACAGCTAAATTGGCCTGTTATAATTCGGTTAAGATTATAGCTGTGCTGTATCTGTGCCTGTTAATACCAGCTGAGATGACTGATTAGGTGGACTACATTTTTTCAGAATTTTCCACAAGGCAACCACAGATGCCAGTTTCAGATTTTGTCTGGTGATAGCTAAATGAACCTACATTTTCAAGTTTGTTAAAGTCTCCTTAGTTTGCTTTCATTTTATTTGCAGTTTTTCCACAAACTTCACATTAGAATTGAGAACATCGGCGATTGCTCAGTAAAGCTCACCTTCAGCACTCGACACACACACCTATCAACCATCAACAACAGCACTGCAATGTTGGTGTGGTCATATGAGTAACAGGTAGGCTAGAGTAAGCCTACGCTTAAGGGCATAGTTTGGAATGGTCTGTGGTTTGGCTGTAAAAACAGTGAAACATTTACTTCAGAGCTATTAAGAGCTGACTGTCTTTTTGTCTTCATGAGCATGAGAGACTGAACCTAGTCCTTGGCAAGTTGCATTCTGCCTGTGTTTTCCCATCATACAATGCACATAAACATCCCCCATATATAAATGCCCGTGGTACGATGGCTTTGAATGTTTAGTTGCCAAAATACTAGGCAGTGAAAAGTGATTATTGCAGTGTGATGTTGATTGAGTAGTTCTCTATGGAGCACATGGGATGCCATTACTTAAGCGGCTCTCATTTTAGTGTATCAGGATACATTTAAAAGAGCCTCAGAATTTGGAATGGCACAGTTGTACTTATTCACTTGCAAGCATGGAGGAGCAGGAGCAAGCTCACACTTGCCTTCAAGAACATGTAAAAGGAACACGCATACTAAAAGGGAATTTCAAGTTAACATTATTATCGAGGTACAAACAGAAATAAATGGGGCAAAAATGTGTCTAATATTTAGCAGTATTATTTGCATTTTTCAGAATACAAAGTGTGCTTGTCCTTTATTCATCCAATCCAAGAAACATATGCAGACATACAGGGAAATCTGAACATATTTACAACGTTATTTATTCTTTCTGTAGATTTACACTGAACACAGTTCAAAAGGTTCTGATACACTCTATTGTCAAATGCTTTGAAAAACATGGTAGCCAGTAGAATAGTTCACTCAGCTGAGGATTCTTCCATTTCGGCGTCTCCTGATCTCCTCCCTGCCCCACCCTTATTTGTCTTAGTTACCAGGTGACATTATATTCCTCTAACAGACTTCCTCATATTTGTCACAGCAGACTATGAAAAATTATAGCTTAGTCCCCGTTCAGATAAAAAGCAGAGTCCTCTAAGTCAGGTAGAGATATTTCAACGGCTTGTGCTTTGATGGAGTTCTTCCATATTGCCAACTTGTTTAATGCTCATAAATAAGACACATAGACATACAGACAAACATTTGCTACTCTCACACAGTGGGAAGCTTTTATGTGGGCTAGCTTAGCCAAAAGTGCTGTCATCTCACCGCCTGAATGGCAGCAGAGAAGGTGCATTTCAGTGCCTTTGCTGAACAAGTCTGACACGTCTTTAGCTATTGCTGGTTTTGGCAAACCGCCTTGGACACATGTCACAGTTACATCGCCCATGCCTGTCGCAGGCCATAGAGCCACTTAATGACACGGGCATTTCTCTCGATGACCGACACACCATAGGGCACACGGCTAGTAGAAGCAGCCTGTTCATCCAGCTCTCGGTCACTGCCCTGTGATGGGCCACCATGCTCAGAGCCTGGGGCACTGGCACTGCGGAGACGGGACAGCGAGGTGATGTCAGAGCCGGTCCAAGCTAGGCCCTCCATGTAGCTGGGGTCCAGGCCGCAGTAGTTGAAGAATCGCTCCAGGTCGGCTGGAGCTCGGGAAAAACGGTCACTTAGGTCTGACTTGGAGCGCTGAAGTGAGCAGGTGGACACAGGCGAGGCAGGGGGAGGTGACAGCACAGATGGGCCTCGTGGCTGTGGCCGCTGCAGCATCCGAATTTGCGCTCGAAGAGGTGACCCTTGCATGGCTGGGGGCCGCACGTCCACCCTGCGCACTGCCACTCCGGATGGGCTTAGCAAGGGACCGCAGTTTGGCTCAGTGATTGCCAGTAGGCTGACTGGGATCGAGGAAGGGGATTCACTGCCAGCGTTTGTGCTGGATTTATTGAGGGTGAGTGTGGAGGAAGGTGGGGGTGCATCAGACACATTGATAAGGTTGCTGAGGGTCTCCAGGTTGAGCACCGACTCACAGCGTGTTTCAGGCCGCTGAGTCTTACGGGGAATGGCCTGTGGTAATGCTGGTGGGGTGAGCAGCCTGCGGGTGGCCACACCTGAGGGACGGGAAGGTTGAACCAATTGCCTAACAGGTGTGGTCTTGGGGCTGATAGCGACGGACAAAGGAGGGGTAGATGTTTTCCGGGCCTGTTTGTGTGTTAGGACTGGTCGGCTGAGTGTGGTCTGAGGGCACATGGTCCTGGCTGGCTCGAGGGTGGGCGTCGTGGGGGCACAGACAGGCTCTTGTTTGGTACGCATCACTTGATGACTCTTCACATATTTTGCTTTGTCCGCCTCCAGTCGCTCCACAGCACTAGGCCGGCTTGCCCCAGGAATCTCTGGCCGCCGAAAGTAGTCAGGCCCCTTGGTGCGCAGGCGGAAGGGTGAAGTAGACATGACAGGGGCCACCTCCATATGACCAGATGAAGGCCTAAGGTTATCCACTGACAGGAAATTAAGATCTAGTGAAACTTGTTCTGTGGTGGCTTGGCTGCTGGCTTCTACTCTGGTCTCCTTTTTGGCCACATGACAGACTGGAATGTTGGAGTTTGTCAGCAGTCCACGTTGTCACAATTTGTAGTCAAATCGTCCTCAAACTATGTGGAACTCCTGCAAAGATAAGAGAGGTGGTTAGATAACCTGTCGGTACAGACACTGTGGTCTGGAAGTTTCACAACATCAGTGGATTGTTGAGGTATGACGGGATATACAGGGATATCATGAGATCACCATGGAATCGGAACTGTTGTATTAATTACTGTCAATATTTCAACAGTTTTTGTGTTTTACTTTTGTTTTATTGTTTTGCTTGCTTGCTTTCAACCAAAGCCACTTACATAGCTTATAACCCTTTGGCTTCTGAACTTCAGCTACAATTTCATATGCTTTGCTGGTGCAATACACATCATTTCTTTACTCCAGGGTACAACAGCAGGATTCTTTGTAGATGCCAGCATCTCATTTTTCACTACCTTCCCATTTTATTACTGCTATTTAGTTTTTCACTGCTGGGTAGAGGAATGAGTTAAGTTTCCCCGAGCAATGTTTCTACAGTTTCTCTTCTTCCCGTGCATGGCTTAAATTCTTTAAATATTCTTTTGTATATATCTCTCTGTGTTTGTATATATGCCTAACAGGCTTTATTACCTTCACCAGAAATTAGACTTTTGAAAGAATTTTAAAGACATTATTAAACTACTAAGGATGTCTTATTGAATGGGTTTGGGTGTATACTGATAACAGGTTTAGCGGCAAAATGACTTACTGATTTAGTGTGAGAGCAAAATACTCACATGTTCAAATAGTACATGTAACAATGATAAAAATCTGGATTAAACTACTTTATGACTGAAAGGCAATACAGAAGTGAGCTCTCTTCTGTATATCTGACATGGCATGGAAAGTTATGTAAAACGGTTTAGACTCAATGCTTGGAAATCCTTATCCTATATCCATGTCTTAAACCAGATATTACCAGTAAATACCAGTTAAGCAAAACAAGCTTGATACAGTTAGTGATTAACCAAGCCTTTTGCCATGTACAGCCCTACTTCCCTACTCCATATTTTTATTCTACATGCTGCTGCAACAACTGAATTTCTCCTTGTGGGATAAATAAAGTTTCATCTTATTAAATTTAGATGAAGCTATATTGACTGTACGGTCAGCTGTTGCCTTTACATACCCAGCGTTGACTGGTTAGTTTGGGATACTCCCACCCACCATGGGTTTTGAAGCCTCATTTGTCATATCATTGCTGAAAATATCTCCATCAACTTTTACACATGCATAATTGAAGCCGTTATTTTGGTCCCTACAAACTTTCAAGCCAAACCTACACTCCTGGTTTTCATTGTACACAGCTCAGCTTCTGAGTTACATCTATCACAACAATGGTGTGTCTGTCATGCCAACCCTTTACTGCAGAATTTCAAGGTTGGTGTAAATATATTAACTGAGTGATTATGCCCATCTGGGGGTGGTTTATTTAAGTTCTGTACCTCCATATTCACTTGCTGAGTAAAATTTCCTCCAAGAGATAGTGTTTTAGTTCAAGTTGTGACAATTGTCTACCAGACCTAGTGTTTGAAAACTCCTAGCTCTTATGTTGCCTTGGGAAAAAGAAAACTTTACCCCACTCAAACATATCAACCACGCGAAACCATTGTAGAAAACCTATTACAAACTATTTGTCTGAATCTATTAAGATATTTTACAAAACTATTAATTATATTCAGATTAGGTTTTCCTCACTACACTCAATCAAATCAAAATGCTATCTTTTCTTGTGAGTGATACGGCAAGAGAGAGGAGACATTTTATCTGAGGACTGAAACATCTATCTTCAGACTATTTGTCCTGGTGAGGGTCACAGTAGGACTGAAACACAGACACACACTTGTTTGATTGTTCATTGTCAGTTGTAAGACAATCAATTCAAATGCATTTTCTGAACTTCCACCTCCCAGGGACAGCCTGTATAAACCACACCGACTCTCATTGCTGCTCATGAATGTTTTAGTCTCATTGACACTCCCAGCTGTCACAGTGAAGGGGGCAGACATTGTTTCTGTGGCTTTTAATAGCTCTCCCAGTTGCCTTAGGGCGATTGACGGTTTAGCTTCCTCTGAGAGGGTAGGTTTGCTCATCAGCCAAACCTTAACTTCTAGTCAATCTACAGGTGATTGAAAGCAGGACCATTGACATTGAGAAGGATATCTTTTTACCACCAGGTGCAAAGCCAACCATGTGACTAGACATCTGTGAATGAGATGAGCACATGTAATTGATGTCATCATAACATGGAACATGTAATAACTGGTCTCTATGCTTCAGTCTCCCCCCATCATTCTTGATTTTATCTCTCCTCAAGTAGAAAGAGGTAATGGGTCTTTCAGTTATTCATCCAAGTAGTATAAGTGAGGCCGTAAACATTAGATTCATTCAAGTCAGTACTTGACAAAATTCAATTCAAAACAGTAAAATAATCTGACTTTTCAATCTTCTTGTGTTCCCTTAACATTATGCAAGTCTCCCACTGCCAACCACACCAAGGCATTCCAAGCATTTCCATCTCTTCTCCTACACAACAGTAATTTGGCACCAGCCAGTGTCAGAGAATTCAGAAAACTAGGAGGTACAAGCTAGTCAGCAATAAAGCAACAGAGAAAGAGAGAAGCCAATCAAAAAGAGAGACTCATGTAATAGAGAGCCTGGGCACCTCAAGTCATGTCACTAATGATGGGAAAACACTGTACTTCTACTGATTCAGCTCATCAAACTAGGGAGTTGGCTTGTTAATAACTGATGATGACCTGTTTTTTAAGAGGCCCCAGGCTTCCAAGGTGAGGAAGATCACAAGGCATTGAACTTGAGGCACAAGGACAAGGAAAAGCAATATAGAATTCAATAGTAAGGAGCGGTTTAAAAGATTTCACTGGAAATGCAAGAGAAGAAAGCAAACAGCACTAACATAAATAGATGTGTTCAGACCAGCTACTGACCAGTCTGTCATACAGTCCACAGCCCCATGATCCCCAGCCCCCTTAGCCTCTGATGGCCTCAGGGAAAGGCATTGGTTGCCACCCAGAGAACTTCTTAACCTTCACAGTACACATTCCACAAGCCCTGAGTACACCTAGCACAACAATAGTGGTTAGGTGCTGGAGTTAATAATAACCTGCCCCTTTATTGAATCACAGGTAAAGAAAATTTCCCTCATTGAACATACATGTCTAAGACATTAAGATGTTCATGAAATGTGAGAATTATCTAATGACAACACTATAATGTTATGAGGGGAACACAACTCAGGAATTTCTGCGTTGTCATTGTATTATTTGTTAGCTAGGATGTTATAGACAACCACGTCTGTCTCATTGCGATTTCATTTGCAGATGTCTAACAGTATTTGTTTTATAATTGTAATTGTTTATAGAGGAACCTGAGCAACTGGTTCAGGCGATACCAGACATATGTAAATTTAATTTAAGTAAATGCTTTTCTCATCAAGTTAGCAGTTTTGGTAGATACAGTTAGAAAAATACAGCTCCACATGGCTACAGAGTCTATATCCTCCAAACTTTCAACATAGCCGGACATGCTTCGTGTATGTCACCTGAACCTGCCTTTCTTCACCGAGCTGTACCAGAGAAAAAGCACCTGATCAGGCCTCTTTCATCGGACACACACTCTACCAGCACCCGCAGACAAGCTCACACACGTACCCCCAGACAAAAACGATCCTATCTCATGCTCCCAGGAGTCCAGACAGATCAAATGCTGCACACAGAATTGCTGAGATGGACAGAAACTGGTCAAAAAGCAAACACTAACTTAAAGCGTACCCAAAGACCACTGAACATTTTTGTGTTGTTTAGTTCACCTTCATCAGAGTAGTCTGTGAACACCAACATTCATCTTAATCCCTTTCTTTGACCATAGCTTACCTTCAGTGTGAGCGTATGTATTCCTAGAACCTTCTGCAGACACTCAGAATTCCAGAATAAAGTGGTAGAATGCTGGTGGATTCTGGTGGAGAAGATAAGACTCCAAGTGCTGAGAACAGACCATGAGCAGGCATGTGTGTCAGAGCTGCCCAAACCGGTGGTACTAGCTACTTAAATGCTCCTCCCATTATCCAATCAGAAGTTCCAGAACAATGACGAGGCTTGTGACATCACATTGTCCTCACCCCCTTTACATTCGATCTTTCAAGTTTTCCCAGTAGTGAAGAATATGGATTGTAGGACCCTCTATTTTGTAGATTTTTTTATTCATCTTGAGAGGTATATTTATTAATGTATTTGTTTATGTCCTTAAAAATAGAATAGGTGGTTTCCATGGTTACACTATTTTATTCAACTAGCTCTGACTTTCATTGGCAACCAAATTGTTTTACTTGCTCATATGGAAAACTTCTCTGCTTCTGGCAGTAACTTTTATTAAGAAGAGAAAAATACATAGCTGTACTGCGTGTGACGCCTCCGCATTGGCGAAATTAAGTCCAGTCTGGAGTAAACTGTTTAGTCCTTAATAGCCACAGGAATTTCTGGCTTTTTAGTCCATTTCTGCCTTTAATTGTTTGACTGCTATTATGACGATAAATAACCTCCGCTGTTGAAAATAAATTAGTCACGACTGCAGGCCTCACTTCTACTCTAGTTTGTGAGGTGTGCTGTGTGTCATGGCACAGAGCAGAATTCCTGATCACAGTCAGATCGTAGTATAGCCTTAGTTCCATCCTGGATTTTGCATAGACATATGGCATACCTGAATATGCAAAGTGGTGCCAAAGAGATGGCAGGCAGCAGCTCATGGTCAGCAAGTCCGAAGTGGAGCGGTACGTGGGTTCGAGGTCCAGCCGCAAGACCCAGCATTGCTGTCAATCACAATGAGCCAGATCACTCTGAGCCACTGAAGTTCTACTCATCACTGTTGAATAGTGCTGTATGACCACCTGACCACATGGCAGGAAAAACCACCATCACCTGGCATGTAATCAAGTCACTGAAGTATCAGAGAATGAAGCAAGAGAGGTTAGCTGTGGGCCCATATTTATCCTGCTGTTTAGCCTCTCATTTACACTGGACACGCCGCAGCAGAAACATGCACACGCCAAGAAGTCAAACTGACACAAGCATAGGTTCTGACACGTTTCTTTATTTAAAAAAGAAAATACATTTTCTGTTATTGTTTCTTCAAAGCTGATCATAGCTGGCTATGCAGGCTGGTGTGTCTGTCTCCTTCCAGAACACCTCTTTGTAAACGTACATGTTTGCCTGTTTGTCTGCCCTTTTATTTACCTTGTCTGACTGTTTATCTTTCTGCATGTCTCTCTTCCTTAGTATTTCATTATTGAACACAGCGAGCAGATATGTCCTTTCTGATTAGATCTTTAACCACAAATACCTACAGTACGACCAACAACAATCAAACTAGTAGTGTGCTTGTTAATGGATAGAGAAGGAAGAAGTTCTTGTCCTAGTTACACTCAAATAATAAATCTCATCATAGATGTCACAGGAGTGA
The DNA here is from genome assembly GCA_009936485.2 of Gymnarchus niloticus. Lineage (NCBI taxonomy): Eukaryota > Metazoa > Chordata > Actinopteri > Osteoglossiformes > Gymnarchidae > Gymnarchus > Gymnarchus niloticus. The sequence goes on along the minus strand of JAACJT020000105.1, from coordinate 19,451,868 downwards.
GTCATCACCAAGCGGTTTTGGATCATATTTAAGTGAATGAACTAATGAGGAATGACTAGTTGGGACTAGCAGTGGAGCCTGCTGTTGCTTAAACAGCACCTTTTATGATTCATCTAAGGCAGCTATTTCTGCCATTTACCCAGGAGAAAAGATGTGCCTATAGATGATTCAGCAAACGTTAGGAGCAACATCCGGCATTATGTTATTATCCTTGAGATCCTGGGACAGGATATGGTTGACGTTGAGGTTCATTTGACTGACTAATTGATTTCGCATGTCTTTTTTTAACTGGTTGCTTGCAGTAATTCAGAATATTATTCAAATATCAGTCAAAGGAAACTCAGAGAGAGGACATGAAAGTAGACAGAGGCAAGGCAACATTTAATTAACTCTATGCACGTGATGTCAACAGATACATTACTTTTTAACTGGGAAACATACCTTGAGACACTGAAGATTGCTTGTGCCATAAATCGTTTGTCGGCATACAATAATGAAACTGACTATAGTGTCTTTCAGTGTTGGCAAGTTTTCATTTGAGTTTTCTTTTTTGTGGAAAAATGTATTGCAGGATCAGTGTTTGATACGGGAAACACACACAAACAACACAAATTTGACCAAGTGGAAGAAAAACACCACTTCCTGAAACCCAGCCCTAATTCACACAATGTAATCGCCCTGTAAATCTGCTCCCCGCAGATGCGACTGAAATGTCAGTAGACCTCTCCCTCATCCTACAGAGTTGAGGTGGAATTGCCTGTACACTCTGTATACATTCCATTGCCTAAAGAGTTGCAGTGCTGTGTCGGTTTTATTTCTGATTTATTCCAGCCTCCCTCCTAGTCATTCCAGTTGAGGTGCTGCTATTAGGACTGTTTTTGGTGGAGTCCTGCTGGATTGTTTTGGAGAAATGTGGCCTAGCCTTCTCTTATCTAACATCAGCTTCACTTTAGAGCCATGGTGTGGAACAGTCAACACACAACTCCTAACATGCCTTTGAATGCAGCTGTACATCTCTGAGGGCTTTTTGTCATGTTGAGGTTGAAGGACCACAAAGCCATAGGAAAAAAGCATAATGAATGGAAGCACTGCCAAACAACATGTCCATGTGATGAGCCAGTCAAGAGAAGTTTGTGTATGGTGAGAGAGTGAATGAATTAACGAATGAATGAACGACTTGGACCTTGAAATCCCCCTCCTCCATGGAACGTTACTGTTACCTCCCACTACTGTACTTCTCTGTTCATGTGTTTTCTTCTCAATCCTTTATCTGTCTCTGAATCTGCTTCATCTCCTTCCGCCATCTTTGCAGAGTGGGGGTCCTTCCTATTGGTTTACCACAAATTAAAAATGTGCAGAATGTTCAGTACTCTCTTCAGCCTCTGGGGGGCAGCCTTCCTCACTAAATCTTTGTTTCACACTCCAACGGAGCATTGCTTGAGCACACTCCGACATATGGAAAAACCCCAAGAATGAAGACAACAGGTCAGTAAGTCCTCTGAGCTGGAGGCTCATGTCTTTTGTCAGTTTGGCTCTCCTGTGTATCGCCACATTTGAATCTATGTTCAATGTCAAGCCCTTTTATTTCTGTTTGTACATAAGTGTCTTCATATGTAGAAGTATGTGTATGTGTGTGTGTGTGGCTATGCCCTTGTGGAAAAAATGTGTGTGTTGGTGTGTATTTGTGTATACGCAACACTGGGGGATTTTGTTGACTAAACAGGTCTACTATAAAACCTGCCAAGGACATCCTCAGTGGAAGGATGGAAAGGACAGGAAGCAACCTCCATGGGAAGGCCAGTGCCCAACAGCACAAAGCTGAGGTGATGATCGCTGGGGAAGAGCTCAGGTATGGATGGAGAGAGAGAGAGACAGAGAGAGAGAGAGATGGGTGTTTTGCCCAGTTCTGGAGTTTTTCTTTGGCCCTGTGGTTTTTATGCAGCCGTGATCTCCTGGTTAAACTAGTCCTGTCAGCGTGTAATTAACTACAATCATCATAAAACATTATATTATAACTGAGTGTTTCTTCTTTTATTGTACTTATCATTATATTTTTCCTTACCACTTGCAATGTTGTATTTTTGTTGTCTCAATACACTTTATGCATCTTTCTTGGTGAAAGCTCCAAAAGAGTGACTAAAAATAATCAAGTAGAATGTATGGTGATTGAAAAGGTGAACAGAAAGCATACGAAGCACAGTTCTCTGGTCTACAGAAAAATAAAAATAGTCAACCAGCCAAACCTCGATCGAGTCTTGGACAACACTGATAGCTGGCGGTGACTCAGCTGTTTTTAAGCCTAACCCCCCCCATTCACCATCAGGCTACAGCTTCATGACAACAAGCTGATCAAGGACCGACGGTACTACCTACGCACCTACCCCAACTGCTTTGTGGCACAGGAGCTGACCAATTGGCTGATTGCCCACAAGGAGGCGCCGGACCACGGCTCAGCTGTGCATTTGATGCAGCACCTGATGGACCATGACATTGTGCACCATGGTATGGGCTCTGAATGCACGGCAGCCGATGCTGTAACCACAGTGAGGTTTTTATGGAACGACATGAATGAAGCTTATTCATTAATCTTTTGGCCTTATTTTACTCTAATTCGGTGCTGTTTTAAACCTGAAAAGGTCGGGCCTTATGTTTTGATTTCCAGTGTGCAGGAAAATCACAGAAAAAGTAACAAATCAAAAGACTTCAAATGATTCAATGAAGTAGATTTGGTGAGGCTTCATAACAGACATTTTACTATCAGTGACTTCACACTAAAGTCCTACAGCTTACAGTCTCGAAATTGCCAACTGGAGCATCTTCAAAACCATTTTTACAGCACTTTTGTATGTTAAATGACCTCCCGCACTGCTCAAGGCAAAATGACAAAAGAGTAAATGGCAGCACAAAACAGAACATGAAAAGCATACTTCATTTAATTCTCTGTTCAAAAACACTGGGTTCCAATCAACAGAGACTGAATTCCAGCAATGTAGTAACATATGACAGGTCTCCAGTGTGTAACTGTCTCTGTAGGTTTTTCCCAAGTATCATCCATTGTTATCATGCTTTTCTTTTCTAGTGTGTGACAAACAATCAGTGTTTAAGGATGCCAAACTGCTGTACCGCTTCCGGAAGGATGACGGGACATTCCCATTCAGCATGGAGATGAAGGTCTTCATGCGTGGCCAGAGGCTCTATGAGCAGTGAGAGCTCCTTTGACTTCCTTTGGAGGCTTAGGAATCCCATATTAATGGGAAGGAGTATTTCGCATGGGATTGAGTCACTTCTCATTGGTTACTTTGGTTACTTAGAGGTTTAAATCAAACAGTGATTAGTCATAGGTATCAAACTCCAGTTTTTCCAGTAAATATATACACCATTAACTGCCCTATCATCTGGCATGAAATTTTTTCTGTTAATTTATTTTCCATCGGTCTTTTTTCCAGTCACTTTTTCAATAGAGTGTCACATGGATAAATTATTTTATTACATATAATTAGTGGAATCACTTAGTGGGTAGTGCTGTTGCCTCATATACTTCCAGGGTTGGGGTTTTGAAATGTGGAGTTTGCATGTTCTGCCGGTTCAGATGGATTTCCTCCCACAATCTGAAGTCATGAAATTAGACATCTCTAAATTTTCCAAGGTGCACGAACATGTGTGTGTGTGTGTGTGTGTGTGTGGAAGCCTGTCAAAGGTGTACCCCAGCCTTTTGTCCCATGCTTCCACGGATGGACTCCAGGCTCCTGAGGGACGCTGACCAAGATAAGCAGTTGAAAGTTGGACAGATTGATAATTAAGTTGTGCAGTATGGGGCAGCATGGTGGCTCAATCAGTCATACCGTCTCCTCACACTTCTAGGGCTTCCTCTGTGGATATGTTGCTTTCTTCAAATTCATCACATGTGTTGTTTGTAGGTGTCTTGTAAGGGACAGACATCCCTTCTGGGGTAACATGGTCTCTCAGAGTGTGTGTGGATGGTTTTCCATAGCCTGGTCTCTGGGAAGGACTCCATCCTGCAGCAACGGATGGAGCAGGGTGTGGTCTACCAGCATTGCTTCACTGGATGCCAGCTGATTGATTGGCTGTTGCAGAATGGGGAGGTGGACTGCCGTCGTCAAGGCATGGAGCTGTGCAGCGCCCTCGTGGAGCACAGCATCATCCAGCATGGTTAGCAGCCTTGCACCCTCTTGACCAGCCTGGTTTATCTCAGATGCCAGCAGTAGTAACCATGGAGATGCTGATTTGTGGTTAATCGCGGTGTTCCACTCACATATCTTACAAGGCTCTTTAGGAAATAGGCTGGCAGTGAGAGGGTCCCTCCCAGGCCGATTCACCCCCTCTCTCACCTGAGCAATCGGTGTTTCTCCCTCTCTCCACAGTGGAAAAGAAACACCACTTCTTCGACAGCGCCTTGCTCTACTGTTTCTGCATTAACTTCCGGCGGCAGCAGCGGCTAGCTGAGCTGCTGCATGAGGACAGGACGGGTGAGGTGACAGTGCTGGAGGAGGGCGACGCCCCTGACAGCCCCTTTACCCTGTACAATATGCCCCCAGAGGAGGAGAGAGGCGGCTTCCTGTCTGGTACTGCTCCACATGTATATTGACAGTCATACACAGCAGCTTTTACATGTATGTTGTATGAACCCACCTGACTTTAGGTAAATGTTCTTGTGTTTGTGTGTGGTCTTTCCTACAGTGCAGCCCAGTAAGGAGATCAGGGTAATGTCTGCTGTCCATCGGGGGGCAGTGGCCTCTCAAAAGATGACTCAGGAAGGGTATTTTCCACCCTCCCCTCTGCCCCCCATTCCTCACACCAGGTGCAATCCCAAATCAGGTCAGCAGCTCCTGCTGGGCGAGTCCCAGGCTACACTTGGGCATGTCTGGGCACAACAGGCACTTTCTGGATTTTATTGTCACCACTACTGCCAGACTTTGTCATGGCAGGGAAAGGGAGAGGCACCTATGAGCTTCACAATCTTTAAGTTCCGATCAAACAGAGTTACTTTAAAGCACAGGCTATACGCTAAAGGAGGAACAGTGATGGATGCGGGGTATGTGCCAGCACAGTCTGCTGTCTACATTCATCTAACAGGACGGACAATTACATATCAGCATATTGTGCCAGGCTGTACCCCCCCTACATCCACAACACACTGCCCATTTTATGCACACTGCTTTTACATTGTTCCACAGACAGTCCTTATAACTCATTTCCTCATAATTGGAGAAACTTGCCATTTCATTGGCTGATTCTCCTTCTGCCTGCCCATGATTGACAGTTCTGAGGAGGCGTGTGACCTGTGAGGAGCTTATGTGTCCTGGCGCCCCCTTTGTTAAGAGGGTTCTGACGGTGAGCATCAGTGTCCGTTTGTGTATGTGCCACTTCAGTGTTTATCAATGCAGTGGCACCTCAAAGTATCAGCATTTCCTAGTGCTAGCTTCCTTGGTGTACTAGAAAACATTTATTTATGTGGAAACATTTCTGAGAAAATGCCCCCATAATAATAATAACTTCTAAGGCATTGTTGGGATTGTCTGTCCATCCTAAAACCAATCCACCGGATCGTTGTGATGAGTCTAAAACCATAGAGCAGAATAAAGCAGAAGACCCTGAACAAGACGAGATGGGATAGTCACTTTCAAATTCATAATAAAACCCATTTGCTTTTTGAGTTTTGTCAGAATGGGATTAGGGATCATTCATTGCATTAAAATTCATCCATGGGAAATTCTGTACAAAGTGTGAACTAATTTATAACAGTATCAGTGAATGACAGCGTCTGTATGTCAGTATGTGACTGTGAGTGTGTCCATCTGCAGGTGGTTGGTGATGCCGTGGGCTGGGGCTTTGTGATCCGCGGATCATTGCCCTGTTACATCCAGGCTGTGGATCCAGGGGGGCCTGCTGCTGCTGGAGGGGTAAAGGTAGCATGTGCCATACAAAGGAGCACAAACACACACGCAGTCACAGGCATACACGCATGTGGACAAGCAAAGGTGGATATGAAAGCACACATGATAACTAAAAGATGGACACACACACAGCTACTGGAACACTTGTGTGCACATAAGCAAACAGAATGACTGACACATACACAAAGAGAAGCATGCATGTTCACACTGGGGAGCACAGAAACAAAATTAGCATCACGGGTACACGGAGACACAAATAAACAAAAACCCATACAGACACAGACTTCTAAACAAAAGCTTGAGTCCTAAATGTTGACTCTATTGGCCTTCCCGTAGGTGAGGCAGTTTGTTTGCCAGGTGAATGGTCAGTCTGTCCTCCACCTAGACTACCATGTAGTCACCAAACTGGTCATGACAGGGCCACCCACAGTTGTGCTGGAGGTGATGGAACCGCTGGACTGAGCACAAGGCATTGCCCCAAGAAATGACCATCAGCCATAAATAAAAATCCATGAAAAGATCTTGAGAAGCCTTTTTGTTTCAATTTCTCAGTGTTGCACAGTGATGCCCTCAGAGGGCTTCTGCTCCTGCATGTAGGTTTCATCTGGACATGAGGCTTTAACTCTGCTCCCTACCATTACACACGTAAATGAGAATGGGCTGTCTGCATTCATCACATTGCAGCAAGGAGCTGTGGATAATATAAAGCCGATGGGACCACATTAAGGAAATCGCTCCACCTAGTGGATTGGGATGGAAAAACAGTGCTACACCGTACCAGCGCAAATAACTAGGTATTATGGTCCATTGGCCCATGATTCAACAAAACCATACAAAAGGGCTTCTCTAAGAAAAGGGAAAGGGAAAAATGTAATCAAACACCTAAAATCAAATTAGTCATAATAAATTACCATTTGTGTCCCACTCCCAACTCCCATCGTAAACTATACTGAACAAAAATACATACAATATTTATTCACCACCATCACCTCACCTTTAAGCATGCCAATGTTCAAGCTCATGTCTGAGGGATCTGCACACAGTTCCTGGGAGGTCACAATGTCCCATTTATTCCATGGCCTGCATATCATACTCAGCAGATGTGTCACCTACTGTATTGAGTACCTTTGGGACAGATCCTTGCAAATGATAGCACGTTCCACCTCCCACCAATATCAGACAATTTTGCACAGCTATAGCCCAAAAGTGAGACAGCTGTCCACAGGCCACAGTCAACAACCTGATCAGCTCTATGCTAAAAAGATGCACTACAACAGGCAAATGGTAATCACACTAATGTGGAAATTCAGTTTTATAACCAGCCTTGTTTTTGGGGTGGTACCAGTATCCAAGTTAGTCTAAGGAATCCGTTTCAATTGCTGGATTTTCGTTTAATTTCTTTTCAGTAAAAACTTTGACATGGTTGAGTACTATATTTTTTGTTCAATATACTAAGTGGATTAATTATTTGAGTAATAAACCACACTGAGCTGCCATTTTATTTTTTTATATGATAAAATTTGTATTTCACTTGCAATTTGTGTTAGAGCACAGCAGCTGGTTGGGGAACTGTGAGTTTTAAAATGCAAAATGAGATAACTGAAGTAAAGTGCATTGTTGCCATTGTTTGTCCAGTGAAATAGGTCCTGACTGTAAAGTACATGCATTATCTTTTCAACTGTAATAATCTGTAGATAGATAGATAGATAGATAATCCTTCTGAATGGTGGGTTATGCAGGCTACGCTCTAAAGACTAAACAGTACACTGTCAAAAGTTTGGATCTATACCAACAGATGGTAGTATGGCAGAAATGTCTTGTTATGGCTGTGTTTGTCAAAGATATTGTATATATGCTTTGGCGTGGTATGTCATCTCTAGGATTTGCACAAATGTAAAAAGAATCTCATAATTGCCATTTTTCATACACATATATACTGTGTATA
>JAACJT020000105.1:19416015-19443210 GCA_009936485.2 Gymnarchus niloticus | reverse complement strand
TCAACATTTTTTTCATCCTAGATTTGCATTCATTTTTCATCAAATCTTGTATTGACAACAGGAGAGTCAAACCACTCTATAAAGTCTTCTCTACCACATCCCAAAGACATTCAATGAGGTTGAGGTCAGGACTCTGTGGTGGCCAGTTCATGTGTAAAAATGATTCTTCATGCTCCCTGAACCACTCTTTCACAATTTAAGCCCGAAGCATCTTGGCATTTTTGTTCTGGAATACGCCTGTACTGTCAAGGAAGAAAAAATCCATTGATGGGATAACCTGGTCATTCAGTACATTCAGGTACTCAGTTGATTTCATTTTATTGCTGCATAACTTTGCTGAGCCTAGACCAGACAGTTGACTCTTAAGTACTGTATTTGCTTATTTAAATTGAAAGTGACTTTTTTTTTGGCCAGGCGGTGTCTATTACACGTACATACAGCATACACAAATACAAAATCATTTGCTGTTTTCAATGCATTTGAAACTGACAGCTTGCCTATAGCAGACATGCACCTTGTGAAGATTACACCTGGGAATCTAACTTTTAATGGGAACGTTTACATGGTGCTTATGTTTTGGTATCCACATTATACCCTTTCTGTCCTCAAGAATAAGTATGCCAGAACCAAACAACTTTTCCTAAAAATAAGTTTTTTCCCATGTAATAGTAAGCTGACAGTGAGCTTAAGCCAATTCTTCAAAATTAGACAAGAGTTTCTTTTAAAAATCTGCAGGGTGTATTCTGCTGCTGAAAACTGGACCGCTGTACCAGTTTTTAGGACTGCATGAGGAAACCAGAGTATCCAGAGAAATCCAATGCTGAAATAGGTAGAATATACAAATCCCACACACAATGCTAGGAGCTGAAATCAAGCCCAAATCCTGGAGTTGTAAGGTCACAATATTCCCCATGAAGCCACATCACCACCAATTCAATACCTGTTGTTAACTCACCTCTTAGTTAGCAACTGTTTTAAGTGTATCATTGGTAGTCCCTTTACATGAATATTGCATGCACTAAAACATATATAAATGTGGCTGAGATACACATTTCATATTTACTTCAATGGCTCACATACCTTAATCCGGACTAATATTTGAGGTCAGTCTTTGTCAGTGTATATAGCAGGGTGTTTCACTGTAAGAATTCAGGTTTCACAGTGACCTTTCCTCAGCATACAAGAGGTGTCACCCATTCACACCTTGTTTTTCATACTTCAGTGGTGTATGGAAGTGGCAAAAAATGGTGAGCGACAAATCTACAGTTAGCAATATAGGAAAAGCAAATATTTAACGTTACATAAAATACATGGGGAAACCTGATACAAAATGGCATGATGAACAAACAGGCCAATCTTGCAAGTTGTGTGTGCTTTGCCTCTGGAGCAATACCATTCTTAACTATTTTAAATACAAGCATATGCAGGGGGTCTATGCAATTACCAGGCCTGATGATTATATAGTTTCTAGACAAGGATGGACGCACCATCTTACGAGCACATCCAACTCAAAGGTCTTACACTTGACCCATAGCTGAAACCCTGGATATGAAGAAAACACGTGACACTCTTGGAAAGTAGTCCGGTTGAGTACAGCGCAATAATAAGCATAGCGCCACCCGGGGATGTTGTGAGTCCATGTACACATCCGATTCTTCGCCTGGGGAAGGCGCCAGCATAGGGACAGAAAACGCATGCGCGCCAGTTTTTTTTTTTTTTAAACATTAATTCAACACACCGGACTCACTACCAGTACGCCCCCTATTGGACGCCGGAGGGTGCAGTTCGGTTTCCCCTTTCTCTTAAAACTGTTACTCCCTGACTTTTTTTGACAAACCGGCAGAATTCAAATTTAAATTATAGCATTGTGTCTCCTTGGATCAGGTAAATACCAAGTTTATAGACTCTTAAACTCCTCTGTACGACGTTTCCCTTAATCAAGCGGTCTCTCTGTGGGCACAATGACTTTCTTATGCTAATCAAACGCATATGTCACTTCCGCTCTTTTTCATACGCCATTTTGGACAGGGCAGGTTCTTGACTGGGGGGTATTGTCTGTAGAAGAGGAGGGAGAAAAGTACTGATGATAGTAAATGATCATAGAGGTTGATCCGATTCAATTTTGTTCGAAAGCTGGTATAATTGGCGCAACACCTGATACGGCCCCAGCGCTCATTTCTTCTGTACCATCAGTTTACTTGGCTATTTAGCTACGCACTATCTAGATGTGTGACAGCAGCACTTCATCGCCGGCAGCCGAAAAGGGAGAGAGAAGGACAGCCGTAAGCCCCGGGACGGACAGCAAAGGGAGTTTAGTCCATTCTGTTGGTCCGGTGTGGGCACCTGAAAGACTCCCAGTAAAGCGACTCGTCTCGGCTGCCCAGTGAGGAAGAGGAGGGAGAGCAGCGGTCGCCCCTTTGTCTTCGCCGCGGGTTCTGTTTAACGTTAACTAGCTACAGATCGCCTCAAGTGCGGAGTAGCTAGCCGCCTGATTTTACTCAAGCAGGTAAAGCCAACTAGCCAGCCGGCTAACGGGCTGATATAACAAGTGTTGACAGTTAGCCGGCTAACTGAGTGCCAGTGCAGTACTTACTAATTTCGTCGAGACATGCGAAAGCTGTGGGATTGAGCTCGGTTTGTTTGTTTGTTTATTGGAGCACGATTCTTTAGAAGTTGCTGGACTGTCGCCGATCGAGCCCCCCGATAGTCTGGGTGGATTTCCAGTCATGCCGCTTATTCAGCCACCAGCCCCAGTGTAACCAACTAGTTAGCGTAGCTGCTGCCAGCACATCGCAGCCTCGTCCGGTAGTTTTAATCGCAGATTTCGGCTATCCCGACTTGTAAAACACACTGGTTCAGTTTGGGATGTTGCGGTATTCGTTTAGTTAACGCTGTAGTCGCGGTTCATGTGCGGCCGGTACGAACGCCATACCTTTTAGCTCCTTTCTGAAGACATAGCCAGTCAATCGATAATGAAATGATCGAATAAGTTGTTTTCATTTACTAGCCATGAGGGGTATAATCATTATTGGCGGCATTTTTTGTTGTTCTGAGCTACCCGCCGATGGTCAGTGAACTTAATGCTGTCATTATTAACCAGCTAGCATAAACGTGACGGGTACGTGTGCGGCTGAGTTGGACCACTCGGCTCCTAACCTCCGGTGTAACTGGCTCGGCTGGCCAGACCGTTCTGTGATATCGCACCATTAGTGTTACCGCGAAACTCCCAATTCAGACGGGTGATTTAAGAAAAAAATAATTGATTCGTTCAATGGCCTTTTTCAACTCGCCTTAGAGTCTCGGCGGAGGTCCCAGGAAGCGATCGCTCGCGCTTTAATTAGCGGCCGCCGTGAGTTTCGGCCGCGCGTCTCGCGCAGGTGTTAGTGTCTGGCTAATTGGCTCGCGGTCGATGTGGCCAAGTGATGGGAGAGGCGCGCGCTTCGCCGATGCAACTCCGCCAGGTACGAGCGCGTCTTCAGGCACATATGAACTGTTCCGGATAAGAGCAATGAATGAGAAACAGTGTAATACACGCACAAATCTGGCTCGGTGGCGATCACTCTTAGCCGTTATCCTAACAATTTTCTGTTCCCTTGCCAGTTGTTGATTTATCTTTTCTTTCTAAACGTCGTTCATATAGACAGCGAATCTGGTTGTGTTGGCGGTGAATTTCTGTGGTTAACCTCTTCCCTCAATTTTGGTGCCCGTTTATATGTCTGTAGGTGGATTGAGTGTTGAGTTTATGTAGAAGATGACAGCGAAGCCGGGCCGTCACGAAAAGAGTGTCGTCTGCAAGGGGGGGAAAAAAAAAACAAGAACCGCGTAATTTTAAAAGCTCGATTCAAAGTCTGTATAACGGCAGCTTTCCCCCATTTGCGAGATGTTGGGCAGATTTAAAACAAAAAGTCGGTACTATGGACTGTGTGAAGCGTGCTGAACCAGCGGCCCTTAAGCAAAGCGGACTATACCCAGCCCCCACCGCCAGAGGAAAAAGAAAGAAAAAATTGCAATGCAGACATGTTGGGCGCTGCTGCAGACTCAATAGGAGGCGCCATTCCGTGATCATGGGGGCTGGGCCGCAGATGCAGAGCTGTGAGACTTACATAATCGGAAGGCCAAGGGCTCTCTCTAGCGCCATCTACCAGCCATGGGAGAAAGTTGGCTGTCAAGCGAGCCTGGAAGGGCGCTGGAGCTCCTCATGGCCGCATGCACCACAGGCGGAGTCAGGGCTGAGTGGGAGTGCTGGTGTAGCCATGGCCATGTCAAGTGGGGAATATGGGACATGGTTTGCTATGGTGGTTTGAGTGTGAAAGCTGGACTCAATGCAGTGAAATATGTCACAGTATAGTATTGCGGCATCATCACTCTGATTTTTAAAAGGTATTGAGGTAAATGGTTTATGATACACATGAGGGCAGGATTTTTTAAGCAGTGGTTTGTTAGTCCATGTTATTCAGTTTAGGAAATTAAAACACAATAGTTTCTGTTATCCAGAACAGGGTGATTTGATTTTCTAAAAAAAAAAAAAAAGTTATTTCAAGGTTTTAAAGGTGGCGTGAAGTTTAGCACTGTTGCCTCATGCATGCGGCATTGGGGGTTCAAATCACGCCTCTGGTCTGTGTTTGGAATCAGGATGTTGTTGTGTCCTATGTGCTCCTTCTGGGTATTCCTTCTGTAGTCCAAATGGTGTTTCTGAATTGTCTGTAGCATGTTAGTGTGTGCCTGTATGTGCTCTGCTCTGGACTGGCATCCTGATTTGGGTGTACCCCAGCTTATTTCCCCCTATGCTCCCTGGGATCCTATCCAAGATAAGAGGTTGGAAGATGGATGGCTTTAAAAGTTTGAAAGGCTGTTATAAAAAGGTCAGCTTTAGATTGGTGAACCCATGTGCTGCAGGTGTGTGGGGAGAGAAAGATGGGCAGGTGAAGAGGGAGAGAGACAGGCAGTTGGTTCTGGTTGAAACAGAAGACAAGCAGAGAGAGACAGGTGGAGGATGGCAGACAGATGGAAATGGGCAGAAGGCGAACATGGGAATTAGAGACAGGTGGACACAGCTGTAGATGGTCTAACTGCAGCTTTTTACCTGTTTATTATTGTAGCCTGCCAACACTCCTGTTTGTGTATTAAAACATGCATGTTCAAGTCTCAGGAATGGACATACTGATGAAATGACATTAAAAGTATTTGATGTTTCAGTTGCCCAGTCAGTGGTATAAATGAGATTGTATGACGTTAAATTCCATGGATAGTGTCCACCAAGAAACTTCATGGTGAACGTAGTAGGAAATAAACTCATTGAAATGGCTAATTGGACCAGTTAGCTGTAGTTAATGAACTGTGAGAAATGCAGCCCTCCAGGAAACCCCATGCCCTGAGGAGCATTTTTAACATGCTGCTGTCTGTTTGTCAGTCTGGCAGTTGTGTGAACGTGTGTTTCATGATTGTTAGAAATGCACAACAGCTGTGCTGCCAGTCCAGTGCCAGTGCTCGTCATCTGGGCACGTCGCTCGTGAGTAACTTTTGAATTGGTGTAAATGCAGGGTATGCTTTAAGTGGTGTACCATTCACTATCTATAGGGAGAAGCTGTCGCAGAACAGTGGAATAGAAGTCCGGCACGTGAAGACCGCTTTAAAGAGGATAACTGCCTTTACCTTAGTAGTGGAAGATTGTAACTTAACCAAATCAATAACCTTAACAGTAGACAGATTGTTAATTTGGAATAACCCACTATGGTTATGCCATGACAAATCAGTTGATCTGAAGAAATAACTTTAATTTCCTTACGAATGTGGGTGTGTGATTTTTTTTTTCCTCAAATCCATGACCTACTTTCCATCAACATTTTACAGTCCTTACAAGTTAGCATGAAAAAAATTTGCATTTGTTGCATTACCTGCATTTTGTATCTGTACTTTCATGCACTTCATTAGCCTTATTAAATTTCACATGGAACCATCTTTATTTCTAATTATCCATTATATGTAATGTTTACATGAATTGACCTTTTTTTTGACTAGGCTGGTTGGGTTTTGTGAACTTTGAGGTGTTCATTACATTTTATGTCCCCACTCAAAGGTTAAAACTATTAATGTTTTATGGTTGCAAAATTTTAAAATCTGTGGCTAAAATGTCTAATACAGATCCATTAGAAAGGAGGAAAAAGTTTTTTGAAGACAAGATTCTGAACATTGATCTGAGTTAAGATGTTTTTGAGAATATTGTAATTAAGTTTTTTTTTTTTTTTTTAAATAGATGCTTGAGTGTAAAGTCTGTAATATTTTGGGGGTAGCTTTTAGCATAGCCCGTTACTTTCATTGTTCAGTCTTGAGTGATTATCAGGTATGTTACATTATTTTCTGTTCCTTCTACCCGATAGAAATTATGTTTCAGCTCCCTGTAAACAACCTCTACAGTTTACGGAAAGCCAGGAAAAATGTGAAGAAGGTTCTGAGTGATATTGGCTTGGAGTACTGCAAGGACCACATAGAGGTATTGTCACGTTTGCATGATTTCTTTTTTCTTTCTTTTGACTTTTCAATTAAACATTCTGTCTGGTGATTATCTGCTGTTGTTCAGGCCAGTTTCTCTGTTTTGTCTACTTAAATGTGTGCCCTGACTGTTGTGTTTTTTCCCCCCTCTCGCGATAGGACTTCAAGGAGTTTGGTCCCAATGACTTCTACATCAAGAACACCACCTGGGATGACCTGTGCATGTGGGATCCATCGTTAACTAAAGCACAGGTAAGTCACATCACGTGCTAGAAGGTTTTGAACCTACCGAGGTGATGGTGCCTTGAGAGACTGTAATGCATCTTCTGTGCATGGTACTGTTCTGTATCTTTGATATGTATTCAGTTAGGGTTAGCTGCAGGACGTTCATATTTGGCATCGGGCAATTGGTTTTGTGTTTTTTGACGAGTTTTTTGACTTTATCACTCTAAATGGCTGCCAGGCTACACGAGGGCAACGGGGTTTATCGGAGACCATTCTAGCTCAGCCGTCGGTTTTGACTGAAGTCCTCGTTTGACAGCGAAGGCCTGAAGTCAGGTGTGTTCAAGTTCCCCAGGACAGACTCCTAACTTTCCGTTCCCTTTGCAGGAGTACAGGTCCAAGCCCTTTTGGTGCTCGGGCTGCTCTTTCTCTTCTAAATTCTTCTCGGCCTACAAGAGCCACTTCCGCAATGTGCATAGCGAGGACTTCGAGAGCCGCATCCTGCTCAACTGCCCCTACTGCACCTTTTACGGGAACAAGGCTACGCTGGAGACGCACGTCAGGCTGTTCCATGTACCCAACAATGCGGCACGTCAGGGTGGAGGAGGCGGCGCCTCAGCCACTGGGTTGAAGGAAGTGGGCCGCGTGGACGGCAGTAGCCCCAAGCCACGGTCAGCAGACAGTGTGGAGCAGGCTGTCTACTATTGCAAGAAGTGCACCTATCGGGACCCTCTATACAATGTAGTGCGCAAGCACATCTACCGGGAGCACTTCCAGCATGTGGCGGCGCCCTACGTCTCCAAAGCCTCAGAGAAGTCTGTCAATGGTGGCACGTCCACCTCGGCTGCACCCTCCCGTGACAGTGATGCGATCCACTGCAAACGCTGTCTATTCCTACCACGCACATATGAGGCTCTGGTGCAGCACGTCATCGAGGACCACGAACGCATCGGCTACCAGGTGACGGCCATGATCGGCCACACCAGTGTCGTGGTGCCCCGGGCCCAGCCGCTGATGATGATTTCACCGAAAACTCAGGAGAAGGGCATCCTGGGGGTGACACCCAAGGGCACTGTGATGACCACTGGCGTTCGCACCCTCACTGCACAGCAGCTGAGCCGACTGTCCCTGCCAAAGGCAAGTCTGCTGTCAGCCATGCCACTGAAGCCGGGCCAGTTCGGCTTGAAGGGCTCTGCGACGCAGGCCTTCTCGGTGGGAGGTCAGCAAGTCCGCGTCACCCTTCCTGGCAACGCACAAGTGTCCGTTCCACAGCAATCCCACACCGTCCGGCAGAACTTGCCTGGAGGGAGCACTCAGGGGGTGGGGGCAGCTGGACAGGTGGCATCCCGCCCAGGTGTCCAGACGGGAGTCGGCTCCTCCTCGGCGACTCCATCGGCTACCCTCCCATCGGCGCTAAAGGCCGTGCCGCTGGCTTCGCGGGTGCAGGCAGCCGCTGCCACAGTGACCTCCGTCAACCCAGGCAAGAAGGTGGGCAGCGGAGGAGGTTCCCTCCTAGGCACGTCCTACACACAGAAGTGGAAGATCTGCACCATCTGTAATGAGCTATTTCCCGAGAACGTGTACAGCGCACATTTTGAGAAGGAACACAAGGCAGAGAAGGTGCGTGCCGTGGCCAACTACATTATGAAGATACACAACTTCACTAGTAAGTGTCTGCACTGCAACCGCTACCTGCCCAGCGACACACTGCTTAACCACATGCTCATCCATGGCCTGTCCTGCCCACATTGCCGCTCCATTTTCAATGATGTGGAGAAGCTGGTCGCGCACACCCGTGCGGCACACCCTGACGAGGCAGCGGGACCTCGCAATGATTCCCCGTTGACCTTTGACCTCACGCTCCAGCATGGCAACCCCAAGAACGTGCAGCTGATAGTCACCACCTACAACATGCGTGATGCGCCAGAGGAGTCGGTGGCCTTCCATGCACAGAACAACTCTGCCGCCGCTGCCGCACAGGGCAAGAATGTGTCACCCAAGATCTTGGAGGGAACGACAAACTCCCTGGCCAAGAGCGTCCCTCAGGCTGCCGTGCCCTACAAGAAGGATGTGGGCAAGACGCTGTGCCCACTGTGCTTCTCCATCCTGAAGGGCCCCATCTCAGATGCGCTGGCGCACCACCTGCGGGAGCGCCACCAGGTCATCCAGACGGTGCACCCAGTGGAGAAGAAGCTCACCTACAAGTGCATCCACTGCCTGGGTGTGTACACCAGCAACATGACTGCCTCCACTATTACGCTACACCTGGTTCACTGCCGCGGCGTGGGCAAGACTCAGAACGGCCCCGAACCCCGCCCTTCAGCCGCCCCACCGGCCCCGCTGAAGCGTGAGTCCGAGCCGGCAGACCCACCTTCTGCCAAGAGGCTCAAAGTGCAGGAGCCGGGTGGCCGCACGCCTCCGGTGCCAGCGCTTAAGACTGAGGAACCCGTTGTCCTTGCCCTGGATCCCAAGGGCCATGAGGATGAATCATATGAAGCGCGTAAGGCCTTCCTGACATCCTACTTCAATCGCCAGCCATATCCATCACGCCGCGAGGTGGAGAAACTGGCTGCCAGCCTGTGGCTGTGGAAGTCGGATGTCACCAGCCACTTCGCCAACCGCCGTCGGACGTGCCTGCAGGACTGTGAGAGGCGGAGGCAGGCTGTCCTGCTGGGCTTTGGCATTAGCCAGCTCGCCCGTGTCCAGCACAGCCTGGACCTCGAGCCAAAGCAGCTCTTCGAAGGTGTGGTGAAGAACAAAAGTCGGACATCCAAGACATCCATCGGTCGGTCCATAGCAGCCATCGCCCGGCGGCGTCAGGAAAGGGCCTTGGGGGACACCCAAAATCAGAGGAAGCCAGGGAGTAGGCAGAGCAGGACAATCAAAAGTGGGGCCAGGGCTCCTGAGAAAATATCAGAGCCCATCACTGTGGACTCTGATAGCGGGCCGGAAGGGGAGGTGGGTCCCAGGACAAAAAGTAGCAGGGCTAAAGAGGGTGGGTCACTTGAGCCCTGCAAGAACGAAGCGGAGCCCATGGACAACTCACTGAATGCTGAGGGGCCTGGCTGGGGGGTAGTGCAGGAGAAGGAGGGCCTTGTGAAAAATGCGTCCGGTTCTCCGGAATCTCCATGTGGCGCCGGCCACAGCGAGAACGGTTTTGAGGAGATACAGCCTGAGAGGAGCTCTGAGGGCCTGGAGGAGGACAGAGAATTGGTGAGGAGCAGCCGGTCGCCCTCCCCTGTGTGGCGGGAACAGCACAGCCAAGGATTGCGAGCAGCCGTGGGACACGAGACATCCAAAGAGGGTGTGGCTGGGGGGACTGAGCCAGTATCCGGTCTGTTGGCTGGGGGTGTGGAGCTCAGCAGCCAGCAAGCATGAGACACACTCAGAAACATGCACATGCGTGGTCCTTCACACACTTGTGTCACGGCTTACCTCAAACCCAGAGCTCCCCACAGGCTGCACTGAGCAGTCCAGAGTGGTGACCCAGGAGATGTGACTGACCAGCCTCCTTTTCATCAACAAGCCATGCTTAAGGAGACAGAGACAAGGATTTTTTTTTTTTTTGGTATCTAAAAGACAACTTGGCTGCTTTGTTTTGCAGTTTCCAACTGTGGCAAAACGAATGAATATAAGCTGCCATTTGTGCAGGAAACAAGTGTTGAAGGTGCAGTGGTGGTGTTAGCTTGCATCTTCGATATACTTTATGTATTCAGATATTCAGTGATTTATTTGGCCCCAGACATGGGGAGGTTATGATGTTGTGAAGAAGGAAAGTGACAAACCCTAATTTCATAGTCATACACAATACTGTAAATTTGTACAGTCTTTTAGACCAATTTTAGGAGACTTGTTGCTATAGTCAGTGTATCCTTGCTATATTTGCTACTCTCTTCATGCACAAGTTAGATCATAAGGTCTACCTTGGGCCCCTCTTATGGATAGAAAGTGCTGTAACGTCTTCATTTGTTTATTCTTTTGTGACAAAACTATAGTATTTTGCATAAAATCTCCTATATAATCATAAAATTGCAGATTAACATTTGCCTTTTCCCCCCTCCTCTTTACTGTTAAATCTGATCCCACCCCTTCTCCCATTTTTCAGCACGGTTTCACTTGATGGCCTGTGTTTGGTTCCCGCCTGTCTACTCCTGACGGCATTGTCCTGTTACAGAGATCGATTTGACCACAGATCAGCCCTCTTAAGGTGTATTTTTCTGAAAGGTCTTTTTTTTTTTCCTTAATGAAAGTTACGAGCCGTTTTGCATGGTGAGCATTCATCATTAATAATGACTGTGGGGAATGTTCATTTTTAATCGCTGGTCACTTCCCCTTTCTCTGTGCACCCCCCTAAAGCACTGAGGTGCAGTGAGTACTGCAGGCTCAATTTTTCTTGCGCCTCAACACCTGCCTTCGCACATACTCGGCCCTCCTAAAAAACTGGCATTTTGTTGTTGTCCCCCCCCACCTATGTGTTTTTGGAGGTGGGGGGGGGGTGTTCCTGGCAGTCGTTGGATATGTTGTGGCATGTTTGACTTGGACCACTCAGGGAGTAGGCGCTCGACCTGGAGGCCTCCGGTGGACCAGTATGACTCGCTGCTGCAATTCGGCGGCTGAGGGCCCTCAACCTGTGGAGCAGTTGTCCGCAGGCCGACCTTAGTGCTGCAAGCAACATGACAATTGGTTAACTTTATTTATGCTGAATACTATTTTTGTGTACTGTTATGTTGTGGAGGGGCATAAATAAAAAATATAACGGAGAGAACGTTTTACTGTCTCAATGGCTCCAATGCACTGGAAACTTTTCTACAAATGCATACTATAGGGGTCCTTGGAATACTAAATGTTGCATTTGCCTGTTCTGTTTGGTGCTAATTTGCTTTAACGTGTAGTCAAGGAACTATATATATAGTTCGTTGAGTCACATCCTGCTGAATTTACTGTATGAATTCTGGTTTAAGGTGATGATGGATTATACGAAACAGCCAGGAAATTGGAGTTCTTGAATGAACATTCTGTATTTGACCTACAAGCTTATAGAAATTTCTCATGCTTTACTGATAGGGTGCGTTGCACATTTTTAGATGATATAAAATGTTGTAAAATACCAGAATGTCATTGCAGTGATGCAGTTTGGTCTTTTTTAGTACAAGTATCTCACCACTGCAACTTAACAGCTTTGCCCCATCTGTAACATGAGCCAGCATTCCTTTACTGTCTTCCCTACTTTAACAGTGATGATGCTGGGTGGCCTCAAAATGTCAAAACTGGGGGGGGGGGGAAAAATGGCTTCCGCTTCTAACCAAGCGTCTTTTTTTCCAAGGAAGAGCCTGCATTAAAACCTGCTTCCTGACTTTTGGACATGTCCTGCCCACCAAACTCCTTCCACTGACAAATTTCCCTCCAGATTTTCCCATGCAAATAAGCATTCCAGTAGTCATCCTGACCCAAGTAAGTCCTGCTGAAGATGTTTCCGGTTTAAAATTGAATGCGAAGCCCTTGCCAAATTTGCATGAATTCTGGCTGGTTGGGAAGAGGAACTTAAACCTGGTCCAAGGTAGAGAGATTTCCATGTACCGTATATGCTAATGTTCAGTATAGGATTAATACAAAGGAAATCCTATCCTGACAGCTTTCATGGATGAATACTGGGTTTTATTTTGGCATGGGTAATGGTCATAATCAATGGCAACGAGTCACTTGAACATGATCCTCTCATGCATATGTTGTGTGCCTGTATGTGAGAAGCTGGTTCAGGGTGAAACATGCAGATGGTGGTAGATGGTGAGTCTGCACCCAGAGGAAGGGGC
This sequence comes from Gymnarchus niloticus, assembly GCA_009936485.2. Classification (NCBI taxonomy): domain Eukaryota; kingdom Metazoa; phylum Chordata; class Actinopteri; order Osteoglossiformes; family Gymnarchidae; genus Gymnarchus; species Gymnarchus niloticus. Next base: position 19,430,689 of record JAACJT020000105.1, on the reverse strand, counting down.
CTCTGTAGCTGGGTCCAGTGGGCTGGAGTAAGACTGGCTGCTTCACCCTCAGTCTTGAGCCTTTTGACTGTCTCAACAGAGCTGGAAAAACTGCGCCGCCTTCCCTCCCCCCACCCCCTACTGCTCCATTTGCGAGGGCTGGTTAGAGCGCTCTCTGTATGGAGCATGTGTGGGGGTGGGGAGACTATGAGCCGTGGTGGTAGGCTGCCGGGCCTGGCCCGCTCCGGTTTGCAGTGTCGAGTGCAATGCGCGATCCCGAAGGGGCTTGCTGTGGGGGAGGGGCAAGGAGACTAACAGTGTTGGCGGCTGAACCATGGCACACAGCTGCAGTCGCTGTTGTCGCCCTCTTTTGGTTAGTGCTGTCATGGTCTTTTTCTTGCCCCCTGCTGGTAAGTGTCGCGAACTGAGACATTTTGGCTTGTGGTTCTTTGCGTTTTTTATTTTATTTTTTAACTTATGGTAAATTAAATGTATGATGTGTCAGGAATAGCTGGGTGGTTCTCCTGGGCTTTAAACCCCCAACCTCTTAAATATCTTGCAGCTTTTTCTTCCACCAATAGTTACAGGGACGAGGCTCTCCGTGTTCATCAGCTTGGAGTTTTCGTTTTTCTAGTTCATCCGCTAAGTGGCGCACTTTCACATTCTATATGTAATGCATGTGCGATCATGTTGAATCTGATGTACAAAGCTGTCTAGCAGATTTAACTTAAAATCAATTACCCGGGGCCCTGGAATCATGTATAGATAACCTTTAGGATGTTTTTCATATCATAATTGAAAATGTAGGCAGTGTAATAAGCTGCTCTTAAAGGCCCTGCATTTATCTTAAAGTCATCTTTGCGAAAATAAATGTTTAAATATTTTACTTGTAATTATTTTTATTAAAATGCGGAATACCAGACAAGTGTTTTATTCAATTAATATTACAATTAAAATCGTTCAAAACATCACAAGTAATTACTCTTTCAAAATCAAAGAATCAAATGTCAAAAACACAAAAATGATTAACAGACCCTCTCATCCATTTTCCATCTCTAAGCCTTCATTAACAATTGCAATCGATGTAACAGCGCAATAGTCATTATACAACACAAATTATTAAATCGGATAAATGCAATAAAATTCAGCCATTGTCACACAATTAATTTCAATAACTATCACAGTTCCAATAAGGCAATGGTTTAAAAATCGATCGCTCCAAATTACAGTACAGTAACATCAAGACACCGCGCCGCCTTTTGAATAAAATGGTATAACCGTTAAACACGTTTCCAGACCTAAAATCCAAAGGACTTAACAGCCACCGGTCCCGTTGGGTTTTATAATCTGATGCCACTATACGAAGACTGAAAATAAAGCAAAAACTGTTTTGAACAGTACCACAATAAAGAACAAGCGTAAAGTGGGTAAAAAATTAAATTCTGTATATTGTGCATGTTAAATGTCACAATACTACATGCTTAGTTTACTGTCCCCTTTGGATCTGTTCAGAGTCCATCGCATCTGAACTTTTATTGGTGTCGCGCGGAGCCGCGAGCGGGTGACGAACTGGGCTGTGGTTACGCACGCGCGCGCCTGCCTGCACGCGTCGGCCGTCCGCGTGCGCGCATGAGGGCTGTCCGGGGCATCGGTGTTCCCGCATGCGTGCGGCGTCCAAAGGTGATCTGCGTGCAGAAGGATGGAGCCATTGGGAAGGTGGAGAGCTGTACATTGGCTTGTCGGGTGAAGTCATTGGAACACACGCACCTGTGTATACACCTGTTAGGATGAGCGCCCAGGGGACGATTTTGGAGCGCAAGTCGGACGAGCTCTGCCCTGTGGGAGGGTAAAAGCTGATCTTTTACTGGGTCGTGGTAGTGAGAGATGAACGAAATCCACCGCGTGACGAATAACCAAGTTCTGAGCGCCGTGGAGGTGAAGAGCAAGGTATGTATTATGGTATGTATGACTGTTTTAGTATGACTATACGGTCAGAGACGTTGCCACAGTGATACTATTAAACAACATTACATAATAAAGATTACTACATTATATAAATAAGGAGCGGCGTCTTCTCTGTGTCAAACCGGTGTTTAGTCCTTGTGTAAACAATCATTGTGTCACTTTCTTTTAATTTCCTAAGCCCGTCATGGTTTCCCGGTTTGCGGTACGATGGGCACCCGGGGACCGGCGAGTGTGCTGGTCGACACTACAGTAACAGCTGGACGGGCAGAGTTTAAGCAGCCAGTTAACTATTTACTAAAGTTACGGATTCCTGCCTACACGCCCAAGTTTTTATATACAGTTCAAAATCTGACGATCGAGCCAAGTAATGAAGTCAGACTGAAAGGGACATTTTACTCATCCGCTGTAGCCCACAGTAAACGACTATCCTACAGCCTGTCAGTCGTATTAACGACTACTGTTAAATGTCACTGGGTATAAAACCATCTGAAATCACTATTACTAATAATAATTTTCTCTTTATTCAACAAATCTTCAAAAGTTAAACACGCAAACACACAATAACCAAATCCATAATAATAATATGACTGTATAATACTGATTGTAATAAAGTTATTTCCTAACTACGTTGTTTAGGTCGTTTGGAAATCTGGAACTGGCTGTGTAACGGCCAACCAAAAGTAAGATCTTTGCCTTCCTAGTTAGTCCAGTTTAACACAACCTAAAGCAGACTGATACATAGTAAGGTGTCTTTTTTAACCTTTCACCCCAGCATTCTGATTTATTACAAAGAAATTTGAGAACTCCTGATCGGCATGTGGAGGGCTAGCACAGAGCTAAGTGTCTTGAGTTACACTATAAAAGTGTTCTATGGAACCATTAGTATTCATCCGTAGTTATTGAAATGTAAAGTACAAGGATCAGGTGTGATCACTATGCAAACGTCTATAATATGTTAATTCGTTAAAACACAAATGGAAATGAGAGAGGAGGAAAAATCTTTAAATCCAGAACAAAGAAAGGCTTGTTTACTCAAATGTTGTCGGAGTTTAAACTTCCTGGCAGAAAAACAAATTGGCATACCCAGCTTATCATTTGCAAGACTTTGTTAATGTGCATCTTTTCACCTTCTAACCAGTTACCTGTGTCAAGGGCATGGGGGACCTGGAGCCTATTCCAGGCAACACCTTGGATTGGATACCAATACAATTAAATATTAATATCTTAATGTTGCTCAGAATAATTTGTATTGAAATTTTATTTTTGTCCTTGTAGAGTCAACACCTTCAGCTAGATTTTTTATACTGCTATGCTTTACTGTAGAATTAAGATTTTATGAGAACCTATCCACAAAAATACAACACAAATATCTCCATGTACTAATGTGGTGTAGAAGTAAAAATTCACATGCATAGAAGTGGCACCCATCATCATCTGGCACCACATCCAGAAATACCAAAGAAAAATCCAGCTTAGCAATGAATGGTGATTCGGCGAGAGAGGGACACCATTCTTTTTATTACCACACAAACAGATTGGTGGGATTTAGATTAGGTCCACCACAGCGCGACCACAGGAGGCGATTCATTGGCAAGGAGTGCAAGACACAAGACATTCACAGCAAGGCTTAGAAACACATTCACAACTTGCGTTAAGCTACGACTGCAAGGATGGGCGCAGTAAATGCAACATGGCATATAGTGTAGAGCGATGGCAACAGCTGAATATGAGTTTGTTTCGCAGAGAAATCCCATTACACTTAAATAGGGTGTCCTTTTTGACCCCTGCACGTTTTTATTCTTACATACTTTTCTCTCCTACGTTTCTATGTCTGTTTTAGCATCAGCTTCCTCCTTGCTGAGAAGCAGTTGACAGTTTTGGTATGCTTTTACAGCTCTCTCCCTCTGCCACTCCAGCTGTCGCCTATACCTGTAGCCTGTGTCCCCTTTCCCTGTTGATGAGTGTATTGTCCGTTCTTCACCCTTTCAGTTTGGAGCTGAGTTCAGGCGGTTCTCGCTGGAGCGCTCAAAGCCGGGCCGTTTCGATGACTTCTGCGAGCTTTTGCTGCACTTGCACCTCATCCCTAACGAGGATGTGCTGATCATGTACTTGGACCCTCAAGGGGTCCTGCTGCCCATCAATAACGATGGAAACTACCAGAGAGCCATTTCCACTGCTAGACCTTTGCTGCGTCTATTCCTACAGAGGAAAGGTAAGGGGGGGTGGGGCCATGTCATTCTCTGGCTTCACTGTTTCTCTTTTTGGGTGGGGGGAGCATGACAGTTGGAATGATGATGTAAGCTGAAGTAAACTGAATGGTGAACTGGAAAATGAGCTGTGTTGTATTGTGGGTAACTTGAGCTCATGTTACAGCACATGACCGCTCTCTCTGCTCCAGTTTTCCCAAAGGTCTAGATCAGCCTGGCTACTACATGTAGATTAAGGTTATGAGCCAGCTGTTTGCTCTTTAAGGCCATATATACAGTAGGGAGGTTGGGAGATGCTGGTTTGGCACATGGGAATGACGGGGTTTCTGAGCTGCGCTTGTATTGACCAATGTGTGCCACTGGGTTTTAGCACAAGTCACCCCCCCCCCGATCGCCCCCTCCCGGCTCTGTGACACACGTGTGTGCTCCAGGCATTCTGGCTCCAAATATGTCCACATGTCGTGGCTCAGCTTGACAAATAATTGTGGTCTGCAAGAATTCAGATGGAGGTGCTTTAAGTAAATAGCATTGGTATGTTTGCTTTGGGAGGGCACCACACGCTGTCAGCTGAGGTGAACGTCAGTACCAGCCTGTCAGACGACTGCTGCAGTTGACCGGCATCAAGGCCTGCTCCGAGCTGAATAGTTTCAACAAAATTTTCATTTTGCATCACAGGACATTAAATTTGAAATGTGCGTGAAGTTCTGTAACTGGAATTTGACTAAAAAACCATAAATGACTTATTGGTCCCTTTCCATTCTAAATTAATCTCTTTAAATTCCAGTATTGGCCACATTTATTCCTTAAACATAAAGTAAATAACTTTAAATAATTAAAGGTAATTAAATAACCAAATCTTAATTATCAAGTCAAATTGTCCCACTCCCTCCATATAAGTCAAAAACCTAAAATAAACAAGATCGGTGGAAGCAGCAGTCATAATTTAGCTTTTTTGGAAATGTCAAGAACGAAAGCTGAAACATGCATTAGTCCTGTTTTAGTTTTTCCTCTTTTTCGGGGTTTAAGAAGTTGCTGCAGTTATTTGGTAGATCACTGCGTGTGTTGCAACTTAGTGCAGGTTACATGGTCTACATCAGAAAGGAAAGAGAAAGGTCAGAGCACATCTTTGGTTTGAAAGCTACATTTGTGTTTTACAACCTAGAAAAATCCTGAATTAAACAACACGTGCATACCAATACTCGAAGCCTGAGCTACCAGCATAGCTACAAGGAAGTAATGTTAAATACTATAATTAAAAATGAAATAAAAAATGACACTCCAAATAACCTGGTTATAGGTGAAGCACTGTCATATCAGTGAGTCTGATTAGTGTACAAGATCAGCATGTTGGATCATCATCATGATTACTGCTATTTCTGGAAGCTCTGGGCATGGTACTGGTTACCATAACATCTTTGGATTGTGAAGGTGCATGTATTAGGAGGAGCCTTAGAACAGTTGGTAAACACAAGCAATAACATATGTTTTTGCTTAAGACTTAAATTTAAGAATTTCACCATTTTCCTCTTGGTGCATTGATATTGTTTGCTTCTTTGAGTTGCCAGGTAACACTGGATAATCCTTCCAAACTGAGTGACTGAAACCCACAAACCCCGGGGGGTATTCCATATACCAGCCTTAACATATCCTATGGTCAAATCTGATTTCTGACTGAAGAAATTTGGGATGATTTGACAAATCCTGAAGTCTGGCTTTCAGTTTTCTCCAGTCAGAGTTCAGGTTTAACTATAGGATCTGTTAAGCCCACTTCCTGGAACACGCGTCTGTTTAGTTAGACCTTTTTGATATTCTTGCCTTTGCTCTTATATTAGCTAATGCTCTTGTCACCTTTGCCATTTTGCCTGTTGTATTCCCAAAACATTTTAGTTTCCTCCGTTCTTTGACAGTAAACAACCAAGTTTTAGTATCTGTGGAGGTGAGTTTTTCTCACCTTGGAAAACAATAAAAACTGGCAGAGCTGAAAAAGATTTAGAGTATTGTGGTAAATTGTGGTAAGGGGTAATAAAAAAATTATATCTTGTTAACCATACATGATTCCTAAAGCTTAGCATATGTTAGATTATAGTGTTGTTACTATTCATGCACAGCAAGCACAAGTCAGGGTTGATGTTGCTGTCCTGAGGTGAAGGCTTCTGGATGGCTGTTCCTTGGTCAGGCCTGAATCCTCTGTCCCTGCAGAGGAAGTGGACCAGAATATGTCTGTCACTACTTCGTGGAAGAAGAGGGCCCTGGCCGCAGTGCTTCACCACCCACAAGGTCACAAGTTCCGGAAGCCAGGTGTGGTCATCAGCCAGCCGCGGGACTTCCGGCCTGTGTCATCCGTCGTGGATGTGGATGTGCTGCCTGAGTGGCTTCGGCGAGTGCGGCTGCACCGGCGCGGCTCTGACCGCCCACTTGGCTTCTATATCCGCGATGGCACCACTGTGCGGCTCACCCCCCAGGGACCGGAGAGGGTCCCAGGTGTGTTCATCTCCCGTGTGGTGCCGGGAGGCCTTGCTGAGAGCACCGGGCTGCTAGCAGTCAATGACGAGGTGCTGGAGGTCAACGGCGTGCCAGTGGTAGGCAAATCTCTAGACCAGGTGACTGACATGATGATCGCCAATAGTCACAACCTACTTGTGACAGTCAGACCTGCTGACCAGCGTTACAACGTGGTGCGGGCCCCTGGTGCTGACTCCCAGAGGCCCCTTGGAGCGTATCAGAACTGCCTCCCTGAGGAGGAGGATGAGAAGAGTGAGCAGGTGATGGAAGAGGAGGAGGAGGAAAGTGAGGAGGAGGACTTGGTTGTGGAAGCAGCATGGGAGTCAAGACCTGTCCCCCGCTATGAGTTGCACTTGGGGCCAAAGCAGAGTGGGCCACCAGGCCCCAGCAGCAGCCAGGGGTCCCTGAGCATGTCAGACAATGAGCGGGGAGAGTTGGAAGAGAGCAGTCTCGAGGAGGAGGTGGGGATAGTCCTGACACTGTAGTCACTCAGACAGGCGCAGGAAAAGATTCTTGCACTGTTACCCTAATCTATGTGGGACTGAAGGTCACAACTTCACTCCAGCTCATTGACCCTACACAACCGAAAACGATTCGGTCAGGGGGTAAATACACATTACCTCTCCATATTCGTCTTGTCTCTAATTTTAGTAATTTTTTATCTTACTGCTCAAAGAGACTGGTTAAATTTTAATTGTTAATGATATTGCCATTGTTTGTTCAAATCATAATTTTCTAGATTGAATAACTAATTCTGAATCAGAATAAACTGATAACTTGCCATTAAGAGTTGCCAAGATTTAATAAAAATGTTTTGCCAGTAATCAACAAGGACTCAGGTTCACTGGCATGCAGTGATAGAAACTGCATAGGTTTGTAGATGTATAAAAACATAATGGTAAATCTCCTTCCTTCCTTCCTTCCTTCTTTCCTAAAGCACACCAGTTGCCTGTTGATGTTTAACAAACAGGTCAATCCTCACAGAAAACTGAGCATTAGTTAGTTTATGAATTGTGTATATAAATGGATAGCAGTGTTTTTGTGGCTTGTCACAATGATCCCTGATCATGTGTGCACCTATCATTTTTTTCTCACAAAAACATTTTTATTTTTAACCGATGGGCATGTTCTTATGATATGATTAGCTGAGCCCTGAGTAATATTATACTGATACTAATTACATTAAGCCATACAAAGGATACTGGACATTTGTCTGTGGCAGAAATGATTGTTCATTATAGTTCTCTTTAAATTACTAAAAAACAAACACCTGATGGGCCAGACAGAAAAGGATTAGGTGTCATCGCTCAGTGGAATGTATGTGAGTTATGAAAAACTCTGAATGAGATGCACTATGAGTACAAGCAAATGCATGTTTTTGTTATCCATGCCTTGTTTAATGAAGGTGGGGACCATTCTTTTAGTCTTCACCCGCTTTCACCTGACTTCCCGTGGCACAGGGTTATTTCTCATCATTAATGTCATTTAGAATGATATTGGTCAGAACTGGAAGCACTCTCCATCCTATCACAGTGTTCCAGTTTGGAAAAGAAAATCTTTCACTTGGGCAATGGAAAGAGTACATTTCCTTATTTTGTTATCTGCCATTTAGTTTATCTATTACTCCCACATGCCCATTATTATTACATATGAGACATCATGTGACACCTGATATGTCCTCTTTTAAGTCACATGGTTGTGCCTCCACAGTGCTAGTCCCATTGTGCTCAACAGGGAAGTCAATGTCAATCTGATACATCTCTCATTGCTGCATCTAGGCCAGGGTATCTGTATAGACTGAATATTGAATTGTTTTTGTCATTTATCGATTGAATTCAAAATAATGTGATATTGATATTTAATAAATGTATAGTTTTTACCTGGGTCGATGTGAAGGATGAACCAGCATTGAAATGTAAGGCTGTTTTCATTCTGACTGGGGGGATAAAAAATCTGGACTGATACCCTGCCTGACATCAAATCTGCAGGAAAGAGAACAATTTTGCACCACATATGTCAGTCTACCAACCAACTGATCTTTGGATCTGGGTGCTGTGGAACAGTAGTTTGTGGTTAGGGCAATAAATACTGATATAAGCTGTGATAGCAAATCAGATAACATATAAATCAAATTTGAAGTATATTTTAAATGTAGAAGTAGTTTTATAGATATTTTATAAAATTTGGTGAATTATGAATAGTTTCCATATTAAAATATTGTTTTATATTCGAGTAATATGTCTTGATTTTAGGGAAAATAATTTTTTGTGAAATATTTTGTAAAAGATATAATGGGAAAAGAATAGAGTGAATTTGTATATTGGAATATGACAAATTTGTGGTCAGATCTATATTTTCTAAATGATTCTTTGAAATGTATTTGTTACCTTAAAATAAACTACATTGAGTCTTGCTCTTGCAGTTTCGTGATGTGTTTAAAAATAAACTTGTGATTTAGATTAATAGCATGCAATTAGCGCCACCCAGCGGCCACAATATGTAACACTGAACAGTGTACATGTTCATAATTATCCAGACACCAAACTTCATTTACATCAGTGAAGAACAAGGGACAAATACTTTTTTTTGTATTTGGGCATTAAAACGCTTAAGATTCGAACTTCGTAATAAGCAAACGCTGATATATTTCCGTTTCTATTTTCGCTTGATTGGTTTGTTTATTGACTGAAGGCGGAACATCCGAAAACACGTCACAACGACAATGACCAATCGTTAAGTTGCACAGATAACCTTGCAAAAGCAGCACGACTGTTGGACTGGAAAGCGCGCTACAAAAGGGATTATAATGCTTTAGAAAAATTCGATCATGTTGTCTAATACTTGTAAATACTAACGTAAGTATTTATCATTATGGTTTAATGGATGTGAAAATGCATTTTACATTGGCTACTCTGTTAATACTTCACAGATCCACCACACAGAGAAAGCTACGTGGACAATTGTTCATCTTCTAATAAAATGGATTCCTTGCTGCCACTGGAAATTGCAGTTGCATTGATGGTGCATTTGCCAGATGCAGAAGGGTTTCGCCTAGTTCGTTCAATTACATACGTAACTGATTATTTCAATTCTATGAAATCTCCCTTTTCTAACTAGGAGTGCGTTTCCTGTTATTGTAACACTGCTATAAAATACATCATGTTTTGTCTGGTACTTGATTACGCTTGTTTAACGGTATCTGTCCGTTTTCAGTAACGCCTTATACAGTTACGGTGACCCACAGCCAGTTCCAGAGGGCACGGAAACGCTAAGCGGGGCACCAGTCCGATGTTTACCACCCGTGCACTTACGAGTCATCGCTTCACCAGAACAGCTTGTCTGAGGGACTGAATCCAAACGCCACTAGGGAACCCGCACGCGAATGCGGACCTTTTAAAAACAACGTCGACTTGCTTTGGGACGCACGCAATTTGAACCCGAGCTGCGAAGAAGCGACTCTGCCCTGTGAGCCATTGTGTCATTCCGTTCTTGAAATACGGCACAAGAACGTTGCAAATCAGATAATGCGGATGCTCTTTTATTACGTGTTGTACGGTGGCGCAAAGGGGCGGTGTCTCCGTGCGAGCCAATCAGCGAAGGCGAGGTAAAACCCCGACATTCACGTCAGGTTTTTTGCTGGCGACGCTGATTCAACGCAGCATCCAGCTGTCGGTTTTTGACAGCAAACGGGGAAACCGTAGTTCGTTCAGTTTAGTATAAATAAGTAACCAGACAGCCAGAGCCAGGTTGTGTTTACGATCTACACGGTATCTGAGGCCAGGTATGTCAGCTCGTCTTGTTTACCTTCCGACGTGTTTAGTCACGAATGGCTACAGGCTCAGTTCTTGGCCATTTTCCCTTCGCGTGTTTTGGTTGATGGTCGGTGTTTTTATCACGGTGTAGCCGGGAGGAAACGCAAACGGTTAGATTGCCACCTTGTCATCTTGTGGGTTTTCCTAATAATGAGTAGAGATTTGTTTCATTCTGGCCGTTTTATTTCAGTGCTGGTCCATGGCTAATTTATATTGCTTGTGCTCTGGATCGGTTGATGTTTTTTGGGCACATTTCGATATTCCAGCTCCATGGCTATCCTCCCATCATACTCGTAGGATCACTTTTCCAACAGGAAGTTGCAGTTATTCATATGATCTTCTGTAATTGTCAATCCCTTTAAACCTCCAGGATCATTATAGCAAAGGTTAACTAGAGTGCGTCATTTGCTGTAATAACGGGGGCGTATTAACCCTTCGTAGTCGTGTTTGGATCCTCCATCTTCCCGAATGCTAATATGACACTAATCATTTCATACTTGTGCGAATTCGATCTTCGAGACCACAGCCGCTGTGTGTCTTAAAACAGAAGACGTTTTACCCATGTAAATTGCCTAGGCAATATTATCGTGCGAATTGAGTCGCACCGTATAATAAGTTGGTAATTGACCTGTGGTGTATGTATAGGTCAGTGGATTAGACCCAGTTTACGTGTTTGGTAGGTCACGGGTGTAAATCCCATGACGGGCAGAGTAATTAATCACTCTCATCTCGTATGGCTTCAAGAATCCTGGCTGACCCTGCTTTCTGTCTGTTATATCTTCTTTACATGTATGGTGCTTTGGATGAGACTGTCTGCTAAGTACATAAATGTAAAATTCATGTTTGTAAATACATATGCTTTCCATGGGATGAGTCCTTCTGACTAATTGGTAAAAAGCAATTCTTTGATGGTAAGTCTTACGATTCTGTACATTTTCTTATTCTGTTTAAACCAATAGAGAAGTTCCTTTAAAGAAATTTTTGTCCCATTTTAATTAAAGTCAGATATGGGTAAGGGACTGTGTTACCTGGTATAACACAGTATTGATTCTTGCACATTGAAAAATAGTGAAGTACATTAAAGCATTAAAAGTCCTTAATACCAACTGTAGAGTCAGTATTGGTAATAATACTGTTTTGGGAGACAGTGCACATTATTGTTCAACTTCAGGAGCCTGCTCTAGGCCTCTGTTGACCTCACTGCCTCTCAAAACATCCAGAAAGGCCCTGTGGGGGCAATACTGTCCCTGTTCAGAGAGCCACCTTAGGCCCCTCTGTTGACTGTGCTCCCTTTTAGCCTGTACACATGCTTGTTCTGCCCTAACGATGCTCCCGTGTTTCCTTCCCCAGGGCTCTCGTCACCGTAGCTGCTTTCTGCCAGCCGTCGACACGCCTGGAGGAGGCTGGAGGGGGCAGACATGGCACCTGGAGTGTGAGCCAGCAAGGGAGAGTCGCACAGTCCCATTAGCCAGGGAAGCCAGTGACTGACTGCAGGTGGGAGGTGGGGGGGAAGGGACAGAAGGGGGAAAAGCATGTCCTACAGCAACAGGGAGCTGGTGGAGTACTTCGTCAGCTATAAGCTGACCCAGAAGAACTACTCCATTGATAACTTCCAGCAGGACAAAGCAAGTGAGCACTCTGAACACTCGGAGGAGGGTGAGGCCGAGGCAGGAGGAGCTGGGGCTCACGCTAATGGATCGGTTAGCAGTCGGAGGTTTCTGGTCCGGAGGGAGCCTCATGAGGATCCGGGCCTAGAGGCTGTGAAGGAGGCACTGCGACTCTCAGCCAACGAATTTGAGTTTCGCTACCAGCGTGCCTTCAGCGACCTCTCCTCGCAGCTGCACATCACGCCAGCCACAGCCTACCAGAGCTTCGAGAGTGTCATGGATGAGGTGTTCCGGGACGGTGTGAACTGGGGTCGAGTGGTGGGCCTCTTTGCCTTCGGCGGTGCACTCTGCGTGGAGTGCATGGAGAAGGAGATGAACGAGCTGGTGGACCACATTGTGGACTGGATGACCGTCTACCTGGACAACCATATCCAACCCTGGATTCAATCCCAAGGAGGATGGGTAAGTTCAAACTTCCTCATGGTCCATGGCCGGCCTGTTTATGCGGCTCATGCATCCTGTTGTTCTGTAGTGGGCACAGACCATCTACTTAATGCTAGTCTTATATTTGGCAGTCTTTCTTAGGCTTAAACCACCCAGGGCCTGTTGATTGTCATCACATGTGCTGGCAGTAGACAGTTCTGTCCATATTCTGATGTACTGTCTGATGCCACAGACCCATTTGTGCCATTTGTTCTTTATCTCGGAGGTGTCCTTGAGTGGCACCTGTGGGTGGGGCACTGGGTACTGTACACGCTTGTGTCCTGCCATGAAAAGTACCTCTGCTGCCTCTCAGTCTGTGTCTGTTCAGCCACCAATAGCATTTGCAGCATGTGAGGGTTTTTTTTGCATGGGTGCACAGGAGCTGCGCTCTGTTAGTGTCATTCGTTAGCTGCAGCCCCCGTCAGAGTTTAGTGCCTCTGGTTAGCTGGCAGCCCATGTGACACGTCTGGCCTGGCTGTGGTGTAGGCACCTGTATCTGGACTTGCCTCCCCTTTGGGGTGGGGGTGTGCTCCAGTGGGCTCCCCTCTAGGCCATTGCTTCCAGGGCTGGTGAGGTCACTGGGCCGCTTACCAGAAAGGGAGTGGTCATGCAGTCATGGCTCAGGGTGACTCAGGCCTTTCTCTCCGCTTGCTCCTCGCTCCCCTCCCCAGCAGCTCTCTGAGGTCAGTTTCCTGTCTGGTCTGTTCCAGATTTTGCTCCTCTGATCTAAATCATCTCAGTATGAGGGGGTGGTTAGTAAGCGATAAATCAGAAGCACCTCAAGTACTGCACTTTCTGTGTAGGTACTATATACAATAAAACTTGGGTTGTTACTGGCACATTGTAATTTACTGCCAGCTAGATCAGAGGATTTGTTTTTAAAGTTCTTTGAAGCCCTTGAAGGAGGGTAAATGAATTTCTCTAAATGGGGCCCCTGAATGGATTCAGCAGGATGTGGCAGGTCCCAGGGGAGTCATTGGCAGGTACTTGCAGGAAGTGGGACAGGGACAGTGGAGGGGATGCTTTGTGCTTTAAAGTCTGAGCCCTTGGATGAGTGCCAGAGAGCCGCTATTGCGCCCTTGAGGTGGTGCGAGAACATCATGGCATCCTCTGGTTGAAAGTGAATGGCAGACACCTCATAGCCAGAGTAAAGAAAGTGGCACAGTGAGCATTTTTATACTCTGACATGCAGTAGTTCCCATTGCTTATTATGTTAGCTCTCCATACTAACTTGCTGCTGTGCCACAAACAGATCTCCCAGCAGAAGCGTGTTGGGTTGCTAACCTCATGGGAGTCCAGCCCATCCTCGACTGCTTCTCACGCTCTCATTTTTGGACTCCTGTGTGTTCCCCAACTCCAGAGTCCCTCATGCTTCTCATGTGCCTGCTTCTGTCTCTCTGTCTCTCTTCACCTCATATTTCCTCCATTTCATGCCCTCTACATTTTAACCTCCATTTCTTCTTTCCCTTCTTCCTTGTCTTTGCACCGTCACCCTGCTCTACGTGTGCAGTGAGAGCCAAGCTTTTTCTGTAGGAAGCCGGACTCTAGCAGCCTGCCAGTGCTTTCTCATCCAGAATCCCCTCCCCAGTTTTTGAGTATGACTTGACATCAGCCAGTATTAAGTTGATCTGAGCCGCTGAGTCACCCATGTACAGTGGCTGGTCAGCAGTGTCTGGGACGGCAGGAGGGACATGGCAGCAATTGTATTAATTTGCTGAAGATCACCTGTGTGCTCTGAATTGACCGATCTGTGCAAACACCCCGGCTAAAGTCTTTCCACTGAGATGAGCGTCCATGCTTGGGGTGGCTGAGGCCATCGAATGGACCCTGCTGGAACATTCTGGAGAATGTGCCATGTAGATTACATTCCTGACTGGGGTTACGGTTGGACACGATGATTCAGCGGGGGCTGGGTATCTGCGACAGGAAGTGAGGGGTGTAGGAACAATGATCCGCTCTGGTGCCTCTGTGTTTCTGGAATGCTGCATTCTCTCTCTCTCTCTCTCTCTCTCTCTCTCTCTCTCTCTCCCGCTCCCGCCTGCCCCCTTCTCCCCTTTTTCGCTCCCTTCCTCTCCCCCTCTCCCCCCTTCCTTCCCCTCCTCGCTTTCTCCCCTCCCAC
>JAACJT020000105.1:19404803-19415609 GCA_009936485.2 Gymnarchus niloticus | reverse complement strand
TCTCTCTCTCTCTCTCTCTCTCTCTCTCTCTCTCTCTCTCTCTCTCTCTCTCTCTCTCTCTGTGTGTGTGTGTGTGTTTCCCCCCCCCATCCTCCCTTGCTGATCATTTTCAGGGCAGGTAGACCAAAATGTAAATAAATGATAAAGGAGGAAAATGAACAAAGCCATAGTGTGAAGAGAGTGATTGCAGGGTGAAGACTGACTGTATGCACCTTGCCGGAGGCCGTCATCGGGTACTCCTTTAGGCCGCGGTATTGAGAAGTGATGGCGGCATTACTCTGCATTCCTCCAGCTTAGGGCACCCCCCTTAAATTCAACAAAAGCTGTTTGGCTGGTGCTGGTGCTTCTGGTGCTGGAGGACGTTTTCAGGATGGGCACTGCTGGAGTTCTGAGGAAGCCAAGGTATTTAACCAGCATACAAAACCAGGCTGAGTTAAGATCATACCTCTGAATTCAGTCCACATGTCGCCTTGGGTCATGTTTTAGTCACTTGGATGATCTAATGGGGGAGAGGGGTGTGTCCATGTCATGCAGGTTAAGGAGTGACTCTTTATTTTGAGGGTCCCATTCTGAGTGGATCGAGTTCACATCGGGGACTCTTCTGCTGGTGGCCATTTCTCGGTTTCCTGGAACCAGCTGGCTTCTCTTGCTCCTGCACGCCACACTGTGTTTGGAGAAGGGCGTTAAAGTGCATGAAAGCTGTGTCAGGGGACAAAATTGCCCCCCCCCCCCCCCCCCCAAACCAGTCTTGGTTTCTCAACATCCCTCCTCTATTTCATCATTCCATTGAGTCCATCTTGTTATTGTTGGCTCACCTTTGAGACGTCTTGCGGCGCATGCCACGTATGCTTCAACTGCGTCTCGCTCTTAATCTGGTATTTAGATGATGAGAGCGCACAGAGACCGTGCCGCACAGCGTGTGCTCGGTTTCCTTTGACACAGTTGCGCAGCACAGGAATGTGGAACTTAAAAGCTCCCGGCTCACAATTCCTAATTAACTAACTGTTCAGCTTTCACAAAGTGACACCCGCAGGAATCGGCAGACAAGGGTGTAAAGAAAAACCGTACCATTATAATGCTTTGGTATCCTGGCCCAGTCAGGTTCCTAACAAACCTGCTGACCGTAAAACAGGTCAAACCATGTCATATTATATGCTGCCACTGGTTCATGAGGTGCCCACTGGGACTGCATCCATTTCAGATGATTTCTCAGCTGACAGTCCCTACTTGGAGTCTCTCCCATTTGATTGCTGCATTTCTGGGGGGAGAATTCCCTAGGTATTTATCCTTGAAGGACCATAGTTATGTCGTCTTTGGGTAGGGTGTGGCGTAGCATGTAGCCAACTGTGAGAATAAAGACTGATTTGAAAGTATATCTGTTGCTGTGCATCTCTGTGTCTGCTCTTAGTTCCTTGTCATCCCTTCCCCCACAACAGGACCGCTTCGCAGAGATCTTTGGCAACGACGCGGCTGCCGAGAGCCGCCGGGCACAGGAGAGCTTCAGGCACTGGCTACTGGTGGGCTTGGCACTGGTCGCAGGAGTGCTGCTTGGCTTCCTTGTTGCGAAGAGACACCAGTGAGGCGGTTGGCGGCGGGGAACGCCACCTGCTCAATGAGTCCACCATCGTCGTGGTGACTTTCATCCTGGGACTGTTCCGACCGCTGAGTCAGCAGGTCACTTCATTCTGCATTCCAAACTGTCACCCATACTTCAACACTATCACAAAAAAAGGTTTTGAAGGATCAAGCATATTTTTTTAATTACTGTTTATTTGCTACCTGTTAGGACTACCAGTGTTGTGCAAGTTCATTTGAAATTTGCCATATATGCTGTTTTTGAGCTTTGAGGAGGTGGAACAGCCAATAAGTCAGTGGAGACATGTCTGGTGTGTGTGTGTGTGTGTGTGTGTGTGTGTGTGTGTGTGTGTTCTTTTTACTCCTGCACGGCACGTCATCTGTAAAATGAAAGCAGGAATCTCCACTAGCAGCACATTAGAAGTAGGCGTGGGAAGTCTAGACGCAGGAGCAGCATGTCCATGGGGTTTCTCTGGAGGGTGGATCTCCATCAGTGACATTTGCTGAGGTATTACCTACAGTACGCCACAAACATCTGGAGCAGCCGGCTGGTCTGGGGCTTTTCTGTTTAACTTTGAGGAAAGTATTTTGAAGTAAGAGTTTTTGAGGAAAAAAGTCTTGCTATATAGCGATGTTGTTTTCTTTTCAAATATTTGCAGAACTTTAATGTTTAGGGCCAAGTTAGACTAGATGGATAAATTTGTGTGTGTTTACGTATTGTGTGTCCAGAACATCCATACCTACGCACAAGACTCAAAGGATTAATAGAAACTGCCTATTAAGGAGTTCCTCACAATTTGTTTATGGTTTAAATTAAGGATTTACTTTTTGAAAGACTATTTTGACTGAAGTAATTAACTGATGTTCCTCGACTACATGCATCTCAGCTCATTTTTAACCCTGTATGGTTCGTCTACGCCTACACTGTGGATGATTTGTTTTTCTCTCTAAGGTTAATTTGTTTTAGCCTGTATTTCTTTTTCAGGACATCTTTGTCAGTAATTACTTTTGAACCAGTTCTCGTCCCCTGGAGAGAGTCACAGTTTGAAACACTTTTGCTGAATATTATTTTCTATTTAATACGATTTTATAGTCATTCTATACTGTGTGTATGTGTGTGCGTGTGTGCGTGCGTATTTTTAGGAATCCTTTCCCTACTTTTGCTCCCTGAAAGATCACCTCTCCATGGGCAATTTGCAGATGTGGGGCAGCTACTTTTTTGGTGAAAAGTCACAAATGAGAGTGGGGAGGTTTCCAGGCATTCATTAGTGATGTTATAACTTTGTAAACTCATAGCTGAACCTCCAACATGTTTTACATTTGTCTTTTGTAAGCCTGATCTTCTAAGGGCCTGATGTGACTGCAGAGTTTCATGCTGCCTGAACATCAAATGTCCTAATTAATCTTTCAGTTTTATTCAGTTAAGTAATTTATCTTGACAGAGCTGAGATTGGTACCTGCTTACACAGAGCAGGAGACCCTGTGAGACACTGTGGCCCTCACCACACTGAGATGGGGACACGGGTTCGAGACCCTTTGTGAAGAGTTGACTTGACGCGATCATGACTTGCAACCGGCCAATCCGCTGCTTCGCGGCAGAGTTGAAATGCCATAACTGCTAGCTACTTTATCATTTCTGCCCACGCAGGTGTAGGCAGAAGAGACGTGAAAACTAGCGGCACAAGGTGTCGCTGGTGTGACCTTGCTGCTGGACTGAGTGTATATATAATATATTTAAAACACAAAAGGAATGTGTACTGGGGCTGCTGGGATGACATTCAGTCAAACTTCACCCACCTTCAGTCCTAAGGTGTGGCATGTCTGCATCATGCATTTCCTAGTTGCTACCAAGGTATCATGGCACTGCATTCATACTTTTTCCTTCTGTGCATTCGAATGGCAATGTTTTGTGGTTTGGCTCTACTTCCTACAGAGTGAAAACAGCCCTGGGTTGGGACCATGGCAGGGTCAGCTGTTTACTGACTCATTCCATTCGTGGTGGTCTTTGCATGTGTGTCGTATACCATGAAGTCACGTCAGCTGATTCTGGCCTGCACCTTTGGTCCGGCTGAAATCCAAGCCGTGGGGAGACTGCGTGTGTGTGTGTGTGTGTGTGTGTCTGTCTCGTGATGCTGGATGCACTGAATGGTGGCTTTATACAAGAAGCCCAAGAAGAAAACGACTGATAAGATACTATGTACATTAGTTAGGTTAAATGATCATTAGAATAGGTTAATTTACCAACATATTTAAAACCCTTCATTAAAAAAAGTTGATATTGAGTGTGATGCATTGTGTTCTCCCCTTTTGCCTTAAAGTGGATGTGTCCCATATTGTGTTTGTTCTAGCTTTCTGAAACATTAAAATAGAATATTTTTTTAAAGTTTTCTTTTTTTTTTTTCTTTTTTTTTAAGTTTAATAAACTGTAAATAGAAAAATGCCATTTGATGTCTTAGGCTTGCATTAATGTCCCAAATGATTCAATACCTAATAAAACAAACTGTTGAAGTTCTGTGTTACGCCTGTATTTTTTTTCCTTCAGATGGAGATTGGTTGTCCTGGTATTGAAGGTCATACTCTTGCTTTCAGAAATCTTTTGAAGTCAAAAGGACTGTTGCTATAAATCCAAAGCAATCACTTGCCTTTGTTCATGTCTTTGAACAGTAGCGCTCATCAATACAATTTAATAACCTGCAATAAATCACTCATCCAGTAAACTTTATACAGTTAACAGCAGTACAGTTCGATCTTGGTATTCACTTAGGCGGATCCTTAAATGGCTGCCTGAATGTTGAAGTCAAAGGTGAATGACTGTCAAGCTTATGAGAAACCTGACTCAAAACAGGAAGTGATGAGAGGTACAGTAACATTTCATACTGGGTTATGCTTGTTTGGAACCATAATCATTCATAAATTGAACTGTATACACCTCTTAGTTTTTCTCCATCACTTTGGTACATTTCTCAGATCAGAACTGAAATTCTCAAAGCTACTTGTCAAACCTCCGCATTATCTAGTCCCTTGTGTATGTCATATAAGCAATGTCTCATTTTTTGAAGAAATTGCAAATGCTCTGGCACATTTAGGTAAATAATTATGTAAAATTGTCTGCTGTTTCCTGCATTATCAAATGCTTATGTCATGTTGATCAAAATGTATTGTCCTGGTTCTCTATTGAATAGCCTCATCCCCCAGAACATCTAGGCATTAGTTCATTGCATAAGTCATTACATACAAAATGGCTGAACCAGTTATCATCTGTCAAGCATATTTTCTATACATTTCTAAAAGACTTATTTTTTTGTAAATGTGTCCTGAATTGATGAATTGCTCTCAGATGAATCTTGACTTTCACCAATGGAGGGTAAAGTTTGTAGTGCTAAATCAATCAGTGATCAACCAGTTCTCTAAAATATCTCAGAGGTACATCTCTTAAATCCTTACTTGGCAAACATGTATTGACAGAATGACAAGGAAATGAACAGTGTCGATGGCCTGGAAGATGAAGGGTAGATGATGGGAAGGTAGGGAGGCAAAACAGTGGAAGAGGTAGAAGAGTTCAAGGACATATAGTAGGCACGTTCCCGATGAAATAAGGGCCACAGTTGTGGACTATGTTCTCAATCAGGGCCTTACAATGGCTGAAGCTCTTGGAAGAGTACAGCTGAATGCTAGGAGAACAACCGTGTCTTCAATCATTCAAACGTTTTGTAGGGACAACAGGTACGTAATCCAGCAATGTGCCCTGTACTGTAATACTGCAAACTTACTGTAATGCTTCTTATTACAGTATTCCACTTGTATTTTACAGTAAACAGTGTATATACTTTATACAAATACATACTGTACATAAACTGTAACACACAAAACACACACGTGTGTTTATATATACATACATACATATACGTGTGCAGCCTTGTGCATTTTCAGTCATTGTCGTCAAAGCCACAGTTTAAATTAGAAAATACTTACAGCGTACACTTGTATTGACAACATGGTTAAGGATTTTGAGTATCTTGTTCCTAAATAATAACACAAGGACTTGTCATTGTGATAGCATTGATTTTCATTGGCATAAATATATACTTTTGAGAGACAGACTGAATATTTTGAGCAAGTTGCAGGTAATCCATTGTATGGTGCTGTTTGTACAAATTGTTTTGAGAAATGCACTTATTGTTTTGCAAATGTTAAGGATGATTTGAGAAATGTTCCAGCGACAGAGAACAACTGCAACAAGAACTGGAGTCAGGCTTATGGACTGTCTACATGTAAATGATTTGGGTCCAACCACTACATACAGTATATCTAAGACAAGTAGAGGATATGAATTCTGTGTATGGTTAACACTGGCAAGCATGGAGAAGGCAGTGTCATTGTCTGGGTTGCTTTGCTGGTGACAGAATTTGTTATCCTGACTAAATCCTTGGACATTTCAACCAGCAGGGCTGTAATAACATACTTCAAATGCATGTCATGCCATCAGGTCTTTTGACTGAGCAGTCCTTTATTCTTCAGAAAAACAATGAGCCAAAACACACCTCAAGATTGTGTAAGAAATTAAGAATCAGCCAATCCAGTCTTTGGACCTCAGTCCCAAAGAATGTGAATGAGATGAACTGGACAGAATAGTCAAAACAGCCAGGACCTGTTTGGGGGCTCGAAGGTCATAATACGATAGACCCTATGCTGACGACTTGGGTTTTATACTTGTGATGTTATCTACTGTGAATAGACCAAGTGAACGCAAATCAGCTCTTCTTCAGCTGAATAAGATGACTGGGACCTTCTCAGCATTGGATAGTGCCATCTACTGTCAGATGAACTACAAAATGGTGTGTGAAATACACAGTTCATTGAATTGAAAGAAGCATAGGACTGGCAGCACACACACCAAATGAAGTGTATGCTGGTCTAATGATAGAAGCACAAGAACTGACAACAAACTGCATCATGCATAGAAAGGGGTGTTCTCCAGGCTGCTCCAGACTGGGGGCGGGGGCTTTTAATTGCTTCATTGAGGTCGCTCTGGTACTCTACACATGCTCATTCAAATAGCCAGTCTGTTAGGCCATCTCTGAGATAGCAGACCACCATCCTCTCCTCAAAAACAGAAGATTGGGGTCTTTAGATAAGGGATCAAGAACTCAAGAAGGACATTCATGAGATTCTTATGTTTCCTCTGAGAAACTCCACAACAAGCTTTATAAATGACTGCTTGCTTCTGATAAGTGCCAGCTAAGTTTATAGGAGGTAACTTGTGGTGATATCTATTCATACCTTGATGTTCAAATCTTTTTTTTGATTGTACTACTATATGCCAGTGGTTTACTACAGGGGGTCTGTCATGCATTAATGTCACTGCATTTTTAAAACTGTTGGGTGGGCCTGCACAAGGCCTTTGTGCTTTTCTGGGTGGGCCAAGAGATGGTAAAGGTTGGGAACTGCTGCTCTATGCAATCTTTACAAAACTTGTTACATTATTTGCCCTATTGCAGTTAATTTTTAAGTTCACTAATATGAAACATGATGAGCAAGTTAAAAATACAAAGAATTTATATGCAGTTTGACATGAAGCTGAGCTGTTCTGTAATGTATGGGATTTTCATTGTCTAATGGTTATTCCACATAGGCACTCACTAAACTAACTGAATTGACAGAATAGCAGTATAGTTTAATTTGCATGAAGAGTCTACTCTGTAAAGAATAAAAAGTAACCTAGCATTGTCTTCTAACTAGTCAAATTGGTCTCATCAGCTTTATATTGTAAGTAGACTGGACTTGAGAGGACTATTTTAGAATTGATGTATATGAACATGGCTAAGATTCTTATATGTAGCAATGGTAAATGAACACCACACTTGGCTTTGTAACAGACTACACTTTGTGTTCTAAGAACAATCTACTGCTATCAGCTGATAAGGAATAAATTTAAACTCCCTGCCATCTGTTGAGGGCAATTCTTTAATTTCCTCACATATACCGCCTTGCTTTTCACCAGGGCACCCCTGGCATAGATGGTCCTAAGGGCTTTGCTTAAGGTCCCAACAGTGATTTAATTACTCTACAGTAGAGGATTTGAGCCCACAACTTTTTTGATACAGACCCAATGTCCTAACCCACTGAGCTACACGACACCCCTGAGTTCCTGATTGCTGACAAAATATTTTCTCGGGTACAGAAGTTTCTGAATTCAGTTTCTTTAATGGAAACTCTGCATTCATATTTTAGATTAACTGCTAAACTAAATTAATTTACTGGCTATTCCAGAAGGGGGCACAGTGGCTTAGTTGTTAGTGCTATTGCCTCACACCTCCAGGGTTGGATGTTTGAATCCCACCTTTGCGTGGTGTGTATGGCATTTACATGTTCTACCTTTGCTTCCTCCAGCAGCCCAGAAACATGTAATTTAGCCAAATTGGCATTCCTAAAATGTCCTTAGTGCATAACTGCATGTGAGTACATGTGCCCTGTCATGGATTGGCGTCCGACCAGAATATATCCTAGCCTTACACTCTATGCTGCCTGGGATAGGTTCCAGGCCCCACCACAACCCTTGCCAGACTAAGCGACTATAAGATGGATATTCAGGTGACAGTTGTGTGCCACACGGGTTGGTGCAATGACACAATCGTGGCACAAGGTGGCAGTACTGTGCTATTTGAATAGCGTAGCAAAAGTGTGATTTCGCAGGTGTCTGTTGATATGATCTTCTGAATGACCAGCTGGCGGCAGCACATTGACTTGGACAGTCAAACCATCTAGTTAATATGTTTATTTCATTACCTGAAATGTGTGTAAACTGCACTGGTTCAACGTTTATCATTAAATTACAGCAACAAATGATACTCTAATTTTCAATGTTGACATAATAGCAAAATATTACAACTTGTCACCAGGAAATTAGGTAAATTAGCAGCAAGGGGTGCAGTGGGTGGCATGGTAGCTTAGTGGACAGCTCTGTTGCCTCAAGCCTTCAAGGTTAAGGGCTTGAATCTCCTCCCGTGTGTGTGTATTTACCTTGAGTTGTGTTGGTTTCCTCTAGGTATTCCTGTTTACTCCCACAGTCCATAGATATGTAGTTAGGCTAACTGGCATCTCTAAATTGCCTGTAGAGTATATGTGCCTTATGATGGGCTCCTGTCCCCCAGCTTTCTGCATTGTGCTTCCAGGTCTTCCAGTGACTATGGCCAGGATAAGTGTTTGGAAGATGGATGGAATCAGAACAGAAGTTCAGAGCTCGGGGTTCCTATAGGATGACGGAGCTGTCTGGAGGTACGTTTAGGTGTCTAAAAGAATACGTGTATAAATCCCAGAAGGACACTACTATTGTTCCTTTACAGATACTTAAAAATATACTGCTTGTAAACTGTCACTTTTAAGAATAATACAATTAAAAACAATGGATAGGCACTAATAATAGTATAAACTGATAATAGTTTAGGATAACTGGAGAAAGGAGTGATTATACCATGGTACTCAACAAGGACAGGCCATGGTGTGACACATCATTAATAATTAACACTCACAAATACTATGCAAGAAAACAGAAAAATCACTTTAATGTATGCAACAGACACCTACACTAAGTAGTTCATAGTTAACCCAAATGATTTGACTTTTTTAGTATTCATTTGACCAGCATTAGCCTTGACAATGCATCAACCATTTTCAGTCCTTCAAAAGACTATGTAGATCATGTTTCAAGAAAATATGAACAGATCCACCAAATCCATCCAAATTCATGTAATTTTATGAAAACAGCAAATGAATTGTAGAAAATAATAAAGCAAAATAGAATTTTATTTATGTTCCTCAATTCCACAAACATACAGGCAACTCAAAGGGTGAAACCAAACACAAAAGCCAGTTTTTAAAATCATTGTTTTATTATTTTCCTGCAAACCTTGGTTCACAGACCTCTTTGGCAGGAGTTGGGTGCTGTCAAAGTGTTGAGTGGGACCAAACGTTAGCAGCACAGACTGGGTGTGTTGGGATGGACTGTGTGTGCAATGCACTATCTGTCCCCGGAAAAAATTTAGCTGAATCCGTCACCCCAGCCTTTAGGCTACATTCAGGTTTCAGCCACAGATGCAGTTTTTAATGATCATGAAGAGACAGAAGGAGAAACCGAGGGATGTCAAAGGGCACAAGTTCCACCCCCCACCCAGGACTGATTCCATATTTGGTGACATCGAGAGAATGGTGGGCTGTGGCTGTGGCTCAGATTGTGTGTATGAGAGAGGAGAGCAGAGCTGGGAAGGCAGGAGCAGGCAGGGGTCATATAGTGGAGGAATGTCCCTGAGTCCCTCTTTTACTGCACGTTTTCCATCATCTTGAGGAATTCTGCAAAAGCAAAAGCACACTGAATTCATTTGAAAAGACACCTTACCTAAATCCAGGTAACAACCTGACGAGGTAAGCATAAACCTAAATTAATGTTTCTAGAAAGGAATGGCTGTTGTATATAATAAATAATCAATAATGTTGTATGTTTTTAATAACAGGAAATCTTATTAAGCTTTGGGTAAAGATGTTGACTACACGAACAGTCTGTCTAGAGGTGACAATTTCCTCCGGGCACCGTGGCCCTACCGTCGAAGTCCAGCATGCCGTCAGCGTTCTTGTCTCCTTCCTTCAGCAGCTCGTCGATCTCATCCTCTGTAATGTTCTCACCGCTGCTGCGAATGATCATGGCAAACTCCTCCCTGTCAATGTAGCCGTCGGCGTTCCTATAAAGAAGCCAATGCTTCAGCAACCACAGTGCATCTCAGTGCCAGTGATGTGCTCAGTGATATTCGGCAAAGCACTCAGTAAGTTAAACTGAAGTTTGTACAGGGAACTCTTCCTGGTCACATACAAAGTGTGCGCAAATGTACATCCACCCATACATCTTGTAACTGCTTATCCTGCTCAAGGTCATGGGGGGTGCTGGAGCATATCCCAGGCAGTACTGGGCTGGGGCACACCCTGGACAGAGTGCAAAGTGTATGTATACAGCAACTTGCTAAAGTCTTAGAGAGGCAAAGAAAATTATATTAAAATTATGTTTGTGTTGTTGTAAAACTATGACAATATGTTTGTTAGTTATTTCTAAAAGTCTCCTCAAGTCAGCCCAGAATTTGCAGTTAGCATCTAAGGTTGTCTCTTGGTGGTACACTTAATGGCTGATCTATGCTGATTTTTGATGTGTTGGGGGTCACACACTTTCGGGTGGTGGTGGTTGTGGGG
>JAACJT020000105.1:19329632-19404703 GCA_009936485.2 Gymnarchus niloticus | reverse complement strand
GGCTTTTGGCTGGTTTTGGGGTGTGGGGGGTAAAAATTTTGTGTGGGGATTGTGTTGGGGGGGGGGGGGGGGGTTGACCATAGCAGATTTGCTCCTTAATTTAGTTGTGAAATTCAAACATATCTGAAATACCACAACTTGTCAAAACCATCGTCAGGAGGTGAAAAACTAGAGCTGGTGTCCATCATACAGTAGACCAATGTCTGTCGCAATTAACAACTACGACAGTCTCAAAATTTGCAGTTTAGTACCAACTAATGCAGATTTGTTACGATTGTGAAACGGAGCTAAAATCGGCGTAAAAATCATGCAGTGTAGCCCGAGCCTAAAATATACCCATGATTTTTGCTGACCTGAGCTAAACGTACACCTTGTTTGGCTAATCAATAGCTCATAAAGTGATTAACTAATTAAGTTCATAGGTAAGTTAGCTGGTGGTAAAATATAACAAACACATGGTACCAAGGTTGTGTTGTTCTAGCTATGCAACATGATATGACTAATGTTTTGGATGTGTGTATGTATGTATGTATATTGAATGAATGTGAACCATACTTGTCAAGCACACGGAAGCATTCTGCCAACTCTTCCTCACTCTTGCCGGCTTGGTCCTCCTTTAGCTGTCTCACCATCATGACCAAGAATTCCTCAAAGTCAATGGTACCGCTGCCTAGGATAGGACATAGTGTATGCATTTTATGAAATAGCACCACTTTTCAATAGGTAAACTTTCAATAGGTAAATGTATTTTTGACATCCAGTGTTGTTTCACCTTAGCTCCCCTTTGAGGTATGACATTTCATACACACTCTGTAGAATATTTTCCTTATGAGATTTACCAGATTTACTAAATTACACACCATAGACAGCAGACTTGCATTACCGTCCTCATCGACCTCCTCAATGATTTCATCGAGCTCCTCTCTAGTGGGGTTCTGGCCCAGCATCCTCATGACGGTCCCCAGCTCCTTGGTGCTGATGTCACCACCACCGTCCGTATCAAACATGTCAAAGGCAGCTTTGAACTCTAGAAGAATGATCACGAAAAGATTTCAAGGTGTGAGAAGGTGGAATAAATAACAGAACTGAAACAGTATACACATATTTTGAATAATTTAAGTTTTCCCCCTAAAGCGGCCATTTCTATAACTCAACCTCGTCAAAAATCGTTGTGAATTACGGTGCACTCAACAGTGATCCAACTCACCAGCAATCATTTCCTCGCTCAAGTAGGAGCGGGCCTCCTGCTGCGCTTCACTCTACAAAACAGCAAGTACGACGGTTACCAACTTTATCACAAAAACACAGAAACCAAATAAAACCCCATTGCCCTTTTGTTAATGCACTCAAAGTTGGTAAGAGCAGTATTTTTGTACATGCGCATATATACATTCAGCTACAATTTCAGATGAAAGTATCTGAAGAATATTATTACACACAGATGGCTCGCAAAACATTATCCCCGCTAACCCGTCTCCGAACTCGCATCGTGAAATGCAATTACTAGGAATGTGCGCGATAAGCAGAAGACCCTGACGGCTCGAAGCCCAGCTGACATCACCTTTAAAGGTCGAGGGTAATACTAGCTATTCCTTGCATTCCACCCGCACCCTTGAGGAACAACTGACTAATCCTGTTTGGTCCTATTTCAATTCTTGTATCCCCCGAAAATTAAGAAAACCTCTAAGACATTTGCAAACAAAATAGTAATGAAAATGTTGCCTAATATAAGTGTGTGTATATATACATATATAATTCAAACATGCATATGTATATATATACAAAAAACGTGCATATAGTGCATTAATTATATACTGTATAACGAATTCAATATTAATTTAATACTTCAAACGAAATGTATGTATATTTTAAATATTTAAATTAAATACATAAAAAATCAAACTAACATAAGAATTCAAAAATGTGAGGCGACATCATGCTGAAACTATCTTTCGACTCGATGATTATTTAATACCATGCTTCACACAATGGCGACGTAATAAATATGACATCCAGCGTGACGAGCTTCTTGCCGACATAAAAGAAAGATTGAGGCCATGTGGTGTTCTAGAGCATGTTTATTAATCATTCAAAATTTCAGCTGTACTGAGAGCAGTTTTCCAACTGATATTTTCTGTATCACAGATGTCCCACACATCTTAATCAATCAATGTGCGTTAATAGTGAATGAGCAAGCTTACCATAGCTGTGGATTAATTTCCCCCCTAAATTCCAAGGAACAAAAGCCCAGAGGAACGGTCAGCCTGCGCGCACCTGAACAGAAGGACTAGACGTCAATTTGGGAGTTCAGACACGCTTAAAATCGTCCTCCGAGGACACGCCCCCTTTCGCTTAAGGATCTCCAGAATTAGCATCCTCAACTTTTAGGGTTTGTGGGCGCCTGCAAGCCAATCGAATTTTAGAATGAAAGGCAGCTCCTTCAGACGTCTTGTTCATTTGAGGAAAATTCTGTGATAAAATTCTGCCCAAAGAAAATGAGAACAAAAAAAAAACGCATTTATCAAAAAGGCTCCAACGGGGAAATAGTCGCTTGACGTCCTGGGATGGGAAAGGCACTACTGATTGAATACTTGTTAATTACTTAAATTATGTATTGTTCTACTGTGTGCATGAGTCGCATATTTTTGGTGAAGTAATCTGTGATGGTAGGTAGTAAGTAATGATTTGTCAAAAAGGTTCTGTTTTCAGAATGTGTCCAGTACTATTCTGCATGATATTCCCGATCTATGTTCTCTGGATATGTATACTCGTCAGATCCACCTTCATGAGCTTATACAAGGTATTCAGCAGGTTACTGCATTCCAAAAGGCTTGTGCATAAATCAGCTAAAACTAAATGGAGAAGGATGAGTCTAATTTAATGTGCATTTTGGAATACATTTCTACATGTTTCTCTTTTAGCAAATTTGAATCGACATGTCCAAGATGCAGTCTTTCACATCCAAGAGGCAAGCACTCTAATGGTAAGAGGTAACCTTAAGCTTTAAGAAAGTGCTTGTTCCACAGAACTGTCATGCCGGGAATAGCTGTTGCCTTTGGGGTTGTGGGACATACCTATGGGGAATGGCGGCAGATCCTGGGCATGCCTTGTATGGATCCTACTCTAAGCAATCAAATGCCCAGGAAGCAGAAGGCTTCCCCGGGGGGGAAAAGGATATAAGGAAGTGTCCCTCTAGGGACCGAAGACATGGAGTAAGGCAGGAGGCAGAACCAATCACTCCACAGACCTCTATTTTGGCTGGAGCTGAAGTCAGAAAGCCGAATAATCTTTTGGAGCCGCAGGATAAATGCTTCCATGGGAATGCAGTGACAACCAAATAGCAGCAAGAGACCAGAGGCTAAGGAAGGGTCTGCTCCCTCCTGCTGCCACGGGGAATAAACTGGTAAACCAGGCCTGGATTAGCATTGGTGCAGGGTGAGGACTGACCGGACACTTGAAACGGGATGGGATGAAACCAGGGAAAGTCCACGCTCATGCTACAGAACCACCTCCAGTCTGGAATTTCCTCATGCTGCTGGCTGAACAGTAGTAGATAGGATTGGCAGGGGCAGCATGCAAGGTCCGGCTGGTCACAGCACTCCAGTAAGCAGGAGAGTGTAGGCTGCATTTCCTTTGCCTTGCATTGTCCTTGTTCCTCACTGGAGTTCTATTGCTGTAGCGACTGAGAAGAGTCAGAAGAGAGTCTCCTCTAAAAATTAATACAAAGAGACACTACCTAACCCAACCCCACTCTCAAAAAACTAGTGAAAGCTACACTAACCCCTAGCAGATGTCTACCATGTCACCTCCCCAGCACCCACCCCCAACCAACACCTTTAAAATCACAACATGACCAGGAGCCCAAGGTTTGTGAATCAAAGCTGGAAAGAGGTTTATTTTATAAGCATTATGTATATGGGAAAGCGTCTTAGACACAGTAGCAGGTGGGCAAGAAGACAACTGGAGACTAAGAGAGGGAGGGGGACTTGCGTTCCTCACAGAAATTGGCCAAGATATTAATACACACTCCCAGAAAGTTCCATTGTGCCAGCATGAGGTACAGCCTTCACCAAGGAGGACTGATCATGCCTTTTTCTTCTAGACTCTTAGATCTCAAAATCTCTTCTTTGCTGTTTTTTTTTTACCAGTTCCTGGGTACAGTAGCCCTTTACACAGGAGCAGTTGTCAGTTCACAGAAACACTCCTTGTCAAGATGAAGGGTTTGTTCAGGAATGTTTTCTTCATTTCTACTGAATGTTCTCCATCATTTTCAGCCATTCTGCAGATAAAAGGGAAAAGGCAATGTCTATGAGGAGAAAGAAACAAACTGAATTCTGCTTTATCAATGAAGAACGGACATTTGTCTGACAGAAATTAAAATAGTGTAGATGTGACTGTGAATAGCTGTCCTCAGTACAACGATAAAGGCAATGTGTCCTTTGTTCTATTTAATAACCATCAATAGAGGTACAGTATATCCGAACCTTCACCGTTGCACCTAGGCTGCACAATGGTACAAGAGCGCGTGCATAATTGATGATGCATGTGTGTGAGTTGCGTGATTTATTTTTGTGTGATTGCGTGTACTTGTCTGCATTGTGCATTGTTGGGTTAGAAAACAGCAGTCTGTCAACATGATTGTGTTGTCCATATTTGAGCGTGAGGACAAGGTCCAAGTGACACACCATCAAAGTCGATCTTGCCATCGTTGTTTTTGTCACCATCGGCCATGAGTTCGTCAATCTCCTCCTCTGTGATTGGCTCCCCTGCAGTGCGCAGGATTTCACCAAACTCCTCCCTGTCAATGAAGCCGTCGCAGTTCCTAGAGGACCAGAGAAGAGACACATCAAAAAAAGGCACTGAACACATTCACACATGCAGACATTTATATGCATGCATGCAGACACAGACACACACATGCAGATTTTCTCTCTTACTTATAGGCGCAGGTTCTCTCACTGATGCCGAAAAGCATTTTGTCTCAAGTGTAATCACAAACAAACACAAACTCTCCTATATACATATTCTGCCTTAGGTAGAAACACAGATGTTTATGCTCATATATGTAAGAACAGATAAGGAAAACTATTTTTTGTCATTACTCTCTTGAGACAGTCTTATGTAACCAATGAGAAGATGTAAATAGAATTTTTAACCATTAATAAGTATTTTTATGCTAAAAATGATTCATAAGATACTCATAACTGAGATAAAGCTGGAATGTCATGACAGAATGCCACAACAAAGTTACAAATCGAATACATCAAAAAGAAACAAAGAAAGTGGCATTTCTGTGATTTCTTATTGATAGCATCAGTGGGAACATTCCTATACATGGACAACAGACAACAAGTAAACATTTTGTGTGTGGATGAGGGAATGTGCTCAGGTGTATGTGTGTCTGAAATCTGTCTTTCATTTTTATTGTAGATGTCAGACACTCTAAGTATGAGGGGGTCATTTTAGCACCCACCTCTTCAAACAGGGTGACTGAGAGAAATATATGTGTCACAGTTCTCACCAGGCTAGGGTTGGCAGTGCCATGACACCAGGGCGGTGAGGATGCAAGTGCGAGTATGAAACAGATTTAATAATAAACATCAAGAAGATAAACAGCATGGCAAGGACATGACGAGAGACATGGACTTAAATAAAACAACACACAGGTGGAACACATGAGGGCAATCAGGGTAAGGGCAATTGACAAGGAAACATGAACGGTACACACAAAACCCTGGCCAGTACTCCAGGCACCAGGAGCACCAGTGCACTGTTGCAGGTATGACCAGAGAGCTGCTGAATTCAGCATCAATGTAACAGGAAATAGACATACTTGTCAAAAACACGGAAGAACTCTGAAAGCTCCTCCTCGCTCTTGCCAGCCTGGTCCTCCTTTAGCTGCTGCACCATCATAACCAAGAACTCCTCGAAGTCAATGGTACCACTGCCTTTGATTGGGGAGGGGGTAAAACATTGTATAAAACCATAAACTTACTGAGAGCAAATCTAGGAGAAACAGTCACAGAAACTCAGACCATGATTAAGGAAAGTCACGGAGGAGGTGTTGCTGACATTGCTATGGCATCAACAATAATGCTAGCTGAGACTGAGTTTCTTTGAAGACAACTGGAACACAACACATGTGACCTATGACCTTTCGTCAACAAACTTACCATCCTCATCGACTTCCTCAATGATGGCATCCAGCTCCTCTCTGGTTGGGTTCTGACCCAGCATCCTCATGACGGTGCCCAACTCCTTGGTGCTGATGTCACCACCACCATCGGTGTCAAACATGTCAAAGGCAGCTTTAAATTCTGGAATAATGCAACAGCAAACATGAGTCAAGGCACTGAAATCAAGCAAAACACAAACTATAAACATTTACATAATCCTTCAATATGTTGAGGTAATGTAAATCTTTCAAAATAATATATAATTATTCGCATTCACAAGGAATAATTAAGACAATCAGATTTTCTAGGCACTGGAAAAAAAGAATTATAACTGACGATTTTCATGAACTATTATGAATGTAAATTTCGAACCATTGGATGGCCATAATGCTTCATTCTCACCTGCAATCATCTCCTCGCTCAGGAAAGAGCGGGCGTCAGCTTGTGCATCGGTAGGCTTGTAGAAAAAAGAGAAAGAGAAGGAGCATGAGAAAAAAACAGCATGTACAAATGGAAAGAGAGGAAAATGGGCGGAAGAAAGGGTATAGAGAAAGAGAGATTTGTGTCAAGTACTCTTTAAGGCAAAACCCACAGTTAGAAGGTGCTGTCATATTACTCATAAATTAATAACTCATTAAGAATGTGAAGAGATCTGAGCCTGAAAATATATTTCTAAAGTGGCCCCTGACAAACTTATACTGAGGTAAGATTTTCTAGGCCAGGTGGTGCAGGTTTAGAACATTCTGGAGGGAAAACCCAGGCAGTGAAACAACTAAATCTGTGGCAAAGCTAGTGTGTTACCCACTCGACCCTCTTATGTACTGTAACTGCCAGCTGAGGAGGGCACTCATAACAGTTTGACGTTACTGTTAAGTCCTTTGTTGCTATTTCTGAGGCCTGTTTTTTTGGAATTTATCATATATGTAAAAAACAAGGATGAATGATTCATGTCGCTATCAGTCTTCAAATAAAAATTCTACGACAACAGCTGGCTTAGAAAAAAATACGGGTCACTGAGTGATAACTCAACCATCTGCTGACTGATGCTTTCAGCAGGCTCAGATCACATGACCAACATCATTCCAAAAAATGCTGGTGTCAGAGAACAGGACCACATGATTCACAGGTCAAATTATGTGGCTCAAATACAGCTGGGACAGAGTTGGCTTTGGGTCTTGAAGTGAAAAAATACAATAAAGCAAGCCAGTTTACTAATAAATAGAGAAAACAAAGTAACAACTAGATGAATCTGGGTATTGTTTATTTATTTAGATAGTTTTGAAAACATGAATGATGCACATTTTGAAAAATGTATTCCTCATTGGTCGCCTGTGAATGATTTTCTTCAGTATGTAAGTCAAAGATGGATATCAGATTAGCCTCTGTTAATGACACTAATGGTAATCTATGTCCCAGTCAAAACAGATCTTGCATGGAAACTCAGTTATGCTCATTACTGGGACAATTATAATCTGTAACTTTGCACCAAATAGTTCTGGCTTCAAATAAATATTCTTAGGGGGCTTAATACTGTCTAAAAGGTGCAGCCAACAGAAGTGGCGTAGTGCGATAAGGTTTGCTAAATTAAACAAGCGAAACCCCACACATCTGCTGACACCGATGGAAGCAGAGAGGTAATGCCAACACTTTGGCGCAGTTCGCCAGCAGGTCTCCAATCTCCCTCTAGTCAGCTACAAACCATCACGGTATCCAGTTATATAAACTAATGACTAATGCTTGCAATTAGTGCCACTGATGGCATTTGCTCAGCTAGGACTCTTCTTTCTGCCCAGGCAAGCATGCAAGTTTGCATTACACTATATATGGACACAGGCATATTTATATTCTTCCGCATTGTTTAATTTTCATTCTTCCAGAGGATTTGTTAGTACACGCATGCACTGCATTCATATCATATGACTTCCAAGTTTTCTCATAAAAAAGCATCCTGTATACAAATGCACTAAATGTATATATAATTTTGTTGTGCACACCACTGAACTTTCGTGCAAAACTCTTTGAATGAAGACATAATAAAGAATTTTTCCAATTCTGCCACATTGCCCATCCTTGAAACCGTGCTGTGTTTTCATCTGTGACTAGACCTTGTACAGAATGCTGCTAAATTATTCCTGTTGGCATCAGTGTTAGCTCAAGCACTTAAGTTGGCAATTTTTTCAGGGGCTGTCAGTGTACAACAGTCTACACTGCATCAGAACAGGTGTATGGAGCATGTTTATTTTCATGCATTTTTTTCCATGATAAACCTAACCTGTAAGCAGTAAACCAGTTCTGTCACTTCTTCATAAATCACGGTCACACTCAAAATTTAGCCAATTATGGAAGCGTATGATTAAATATCTGTAGAAATATGAAATATTCCACTGGAGCTCATTTGTCAGTAGAAATCACCTCGTGCTGGTCTCAAGGCACATTTCCCTAATGGCAGGTAATACATGTTTACGGGGGCTCACTGAAAACCTTATACATCATCCGCTGCACTGACCACACACTGCAGAGTGTACACATCTTTCCCTGGCCAAACTACACAATAATATTCAACCACTCGTTCACAGTCCCTCAGGCAGTATAACACTCATTCACATTCACGCACACCAATAATCCCTAACTCACATAGACAGAGTCACAATCAGCTAATTCGCATCTACCTTTCTCCTCCCCTCACTCTTTTGTGTACATGAACACTGACCAGTCGACTCCTTACTTCACACAGTACTAAAGCTCATTCTTTGTTGAAAAAAAAAACGTGGTGACATAAGCAACATCCTTAGGGACACTTACTCCACAGCTCAGCACTTCAATACAAAAGGGCACCCAACACAATGACCCTTAAAAATGCTAAACTATGTATACATATCTTTTTATTTAATACCATAACTTCCTAGGTGAACCTTACACTCCCTTAAAATCCTCAACATCTACTGGAAATGAGCAGTATAATCCCTGCTTTATAGGCACACCCCTTAATCATTCATGATCAATATAACAGTAATTTCAAGGTGGTACCCCTGAACAAACAACGAGTAACTACAGATAGGGGTGGTCTGGCAGCTTCTACAGCGCCAATAAAAAAATGCTGACTTTAGTAACAGGCTCTGAGGAGGAGGAGGAGGAGGAGGAGGAGGAGGAGGAGGAAAGAACACAATTGGAGAACGACGAGAAAGATGCATCTATTCTTTCTGTGGATGGAGGGGATATATAGAAGACCTGAGGAGAGGGTGTTATCGCAATGTTTGGACACACAGAGACATGCACACAAACATGATAACACTTGTGCCCGACTGCACAGACTCACAGAAAGACGTATTGATGGACACTATCAAGGATGCAGGGAAACACAAACATGACTGCGCTGGTGCCGAGTGTTTTTTTTTAGCCATTCACTCCACGGTTCTCTACAAGTCCATATTACCGCCCTGACACAAGGATCTTCTAAAACATCTTCCTTAAAAAAAACATTTTGTCCAAAACTTCTACACAAGATTCCAGTTCCAAAACAAAACAGACTGTACAGCTTTCTGATGGTTTCTTTTATTTCATTTGTCTCCTCCAGAAAGTTTCTTACCATGTTGGCTTGTAATAAAAGGTCTTTAGGTCAGAGAGAGTAGCTGTAGAGATCACAGAGAAGAACACCTAGAGGTACCCTGCGTACTTCCTGGGCCGATCCACCTAATGCCTGTGTTCAATCCCCACTTAAATATGGACTGCAGTTTCATAGAGGACTCCCGTGATTGGTCAAGAGGTGCAGAGGCACAGCCTTCTCTCAGCCAATCACAGCTCTACCTCCATCCTCCTCTCACTCCCATCCCAAGTCTGGGGTTCTTACAGAGTTGCTACCCACCCACCAGCTCCCCATATTTAGCCTAAGGACATGACAGTCAGGCTCAATGACATTTATTTAAAAAAAAACCAAAAAAACATTATTTTGGAATGGGTTTTGCTATAAACTGACAGCAGATGCACTGATGGGGTTTTGAGGGAAGAGTACCAGACACAAGGAGGACTGTGTGTTTATCCAGACTGCACCATCACCAGCACAGCAACATGTACAAAACTAAGTGATGCAACTGAATTCAAGTTTGAGTTTTTATATTATATGGCGCAAATCAAATTCAGCGGAGGTATGAGAAGAACAGAGAAACCAAAACATAAAATAAGGAAATCTGAGTCCCCATAATGCTTGCCCTGAATAGCTTTGCATTGGCCACAAATGAACCAAGGAGCTCAACTACCAGCAGAGTCCTGACTTAGGGGGTGAGAGATGAACACTCTGCTAAACTGAAAAGCCAATGTGGCAGAGTGAAATAAGTGGACCTAAACATACCAAGTTTGGTAAATTGGCAAGAGTATGTGATTATAAGCTACGCTATTCTTTTTCGTTTGAGGATATAGTAACGCTACTTAAAAATGGGATCACATAAATGATTGTATGTAAGTACGTGTGCAGATGATCTTGAGCTAGTTCCAAGTGGACTTACATTCTGATTCATATGGAGTTCGGTATGTTTATGGCATGGCACCTGAAGATCGAAAAAACGGCAATGACAGATGTGTTGCAGGAAAAAAGGAGAAAAAAGTGATGATTTGACTTACTAGGAAATAAACATTTCAGCCCAGCAAATATGACCGGATTATTTGGGTTCTATCTTTTATTATATTCCGGTCACAATTCCTGGGTCAAAACAAACAAAAAGAAAACAGAACTCTTAGCATGCATCAGGAGTAAATTTCCCCCAGCAAAAGCCCTCCTTTGGCACTAAGCAGGTTACGTGTCGTAACTTGGCAGACTTGAGTTTCATTTGACGAAATGACAAGGCATGTTGACGTGCTCTGGAACCAAACCCATCCAAAGAGGAAGCACAACCGCTTGCTCTCACTTTACCAACTTCTGTAGCCCTCCATACATACCAAAACAGACGTACCCCAGGCCTGCAAACAGAACGCAGAAAACGGTTTTGGTACCTTGCTTTATTTCTTGGGGAACATTTAATTCTTCTCAGAGATTCTGGAGTGTAGCTGAATTGTTCAGATGTCAACAATCTTAATTGACTTAAACATATACTTGCCTTCCTTATGACCATTTAATACATAAAAAAGTCTTCCAGAAACAGATCAGTCAAACTACGACCCGAGACTGATTTCTGAATTGACAGTACCTGCAGCATTCATGTCCCTTTGGGAGTGGGTACCTGTCTTTTTGTCACTGGTGCGTGCCTATGTCTCTCAGTATGTAGCTACCCTTCAGACTTCTAGTACTGCAGGACGTATGTGTCTGCGCACCATCTCAAGCTGTTTTTGTAGAATAATCCTGCTTAGCTGTGATGTACCGCTAGAGGCATGGCTGTGATCCTTATTACTCTCTACTTCTGTGTGTGAGTCCTAACAAAGTTCGCTTTTACTGGTAATTCCTGGCATGTGCTCAGTCAACCCCTGACAGTACCCTGGTCACCTGACAAGCTGGCATGGATCAATTTTCTGACACTAAAAATGTGTGTTGGCAGCAGTCTCCAGAACAGGACAGAACTGCATCCTGCCGGGGTTTTTGTGGTTGAAGGATGTGGAGAAATCAGCTCAACAAAAATCAAAAGTACAACAATATTTCAACACTGATCTCAAAACATAAACCTTCCTTTTCACCTTCCTAATATTGGTGTTAGCTGGGACTTTTTTTGTCAATACAAGTAAATACACCAGCGGTCTTTTAGACGGAGTGCTTTTAAAACTTTAAAATTTTAAAACTTTAGTGTAAATCTGACTACCCAATCATTCATTCTGTTACAGGGAGAGGAAAAAAACTTGTTGAACAATTAATGTAGTATTTGGTGGATTATTTGTTTGTTATTATCAATTATAAAACACACCTTGATGCTCTGCAGGGATGCACATCTTAGTTAGCCAAAGCCTAATCAAAAGCATGAGAAGACAGGAGTCACTGGAGAAGATGCTAATGTTGGGAAAGGTTGAAGGCAAAAGGAGGAGGGGACGGCAGAAGATGAGATGGATAGACAGTGTAGTGGAAACAATGAACATGAGTTTGGGCAGGCTCCGAGAGGCGGTGGAGGACAGGGTGGCCTGGTGTGCTCTGGTCCATGGAGTCACGAAGAGTCGAACACGACTGTGTGACTAAACAACAACAACAAATCAAAAGCAAGAGAAAAAGAAAGCTGGCATTGTAATATATGTATGGCCTATTGTAACATACACTATATGTACATATATTGTAATATACACATATGTACATACACTATCTGTATGTTGACACCTGCCTGTGTATACATATATTAAGGGCATACATAGCAAGTTTGTCTTGCCTTTGCGGATATTATAGCCTATATATTCTGTTCTAGAAAAGCTTTTCATTAGATGTTGGAATATTGTTGGTGGGATTTACTGCCATTCAGTCATAGCAGCATTAATGAGGTTGAGTATTGATAATATCAATTACATTTCTAAATATGTGACCTAGCACTTTCCAGCTGCAGTCTTGTTGCTTGTAGATGTTTCCACTTCATAGTCATTTTACTATCAGCTGACCAGGGAAAAAATTCTACCAAGTGACTTGTTGCAAAGGTGGTACCCTATGATAGTGCAACATTGAAGGTCACTAACCTCTTCAGTGTGACCCATTCTGCTGTCACTGTTTCTTGCTAAAGGTTCCATGGCTTTGA
This sequence comes from Gymnarchus niloticus, assembly GCA_009936485.2. NCBI lineage: Eukaryota > Metazoa > Chordata > Actinopteri > Osteoglossiformes > Gymnarchidae > Gymnarchus > Gymnarchus niloticus. The sequence continues at coordinate 19,391,838 of JAACJT020000105.1, read as the reverse complement.
GCATAATTACACACCTGTCAGCAATTAAGTTAGCTCAATTAGTCAATTCCACTGATTACTATGGGTTTCCACATTATTTTGTTCATAGGGTATATATAGTCCAATAATTCCCAGCACCATTGATCCTAGAAATCATATTTATGGCATATATTCCCACATTGCAAGGAGAGCAGCATATCCCAGCAGCAGCAAATGTCTGCATATGACTTAAATTTCACTAATAAACAATTATGCATTATGCACCGAGCAAGAGGTCATATATGCAGTGGGTTTGTAATGTAATCCTGTGAAATGAATCTAAGACCAATGGCCTTATATGACTCTAGACTACCCATCAATCACTGAACCCTTCAACTCGATCTCCCCACCTTTTACCGGAATGTATTTGCTTAACATGACCTGTATCTGCTGTGCAATGTGTATGTCAAACAATCTCATCTATTGTTATGGTGATAAGCTGACGATCACACCTCTTTTTCCAAATGCCTAAAGAGTATCTGCACAGGGTTCATCCCCTCTCTTCAGGTAACTTTTTAGCACAGTATATTCCTGTTTTCCTCCCCTATGTATGCATGTGTTCTATACTGTCAAGCAAAGATTCTGTGCTTTCTTTATGAGACGTTAAATTTGTGTACTCTCCCCAGATGACTGGAGAGTGAGTGAGCCACTCTACTGGCATGCTGTTGTCCCCTGGCTCCTACCCTCATTCAGCTTGACTGACAGCCCCAGATGGTAGTCAGCCCCTCCCCCTGCTGCTCACTGTGCTTCCCTCTTGACTGTCCACCCTATCGCCTGCTTGCTCTATTCATAGGCATTCCCAAGAAAAGCAGATGAGCCCTGGAAGCTAAACCAAGACATTTCAAACTAAATAAGGAGAGAGATAGGAGACAGTCCTGCCAACCTCAAGGCATGACCAAGACCCTCCAGCCATCGAATGCCACTGCTTGGATGCTCTTGAGGTCCAGTCAGATGGCTATTTATAGATTGCAGTAGGCCCAACAAGTCCTCAATGTTGAACAGTGGAAACAGGCTACTGTTTAGGTGTTATGATTGGTGACTGGATTCAGAAAAAAAGAGAAAATAAAACCCATTTGAATCTTCAAAGTGTCCTGTTATACTCATGCCACAGTTTGGACAAGCAATTTAAGATGTTGTCTTGTAAGGAGTGAGAGAAAGAGTGGTGAAGAGAGCACAAGGAAGCCATGACAAACTTGACCACAACAGCTCATAAAGAATTTAGAAGGAGAGGGGTCTATGCCCAAATGACCATAGTTATGCCATAAACAAATTTGTAAAACGATACAATAATTTAATTTTTAATTTGATGGATCTCAGATTAAATTAATAATTCCATAACAAATACATATATGTTCAACTAACTATAATTATTTTCATATATATATATGAAAATCAGACACAAATCACCCCCCCCAAAAAAAAAAAAAAAAAAAAAATCAGGGCCAAATCACCTAATGGTCAAATTATTGTCCCTGAGTAGAAATGCAGAACATGTCTGACTTAAATATGGTCAGGCTTAACTGATACTTAATAGGGATATAATGCAATACAAATGAATTGTGGTCTTGCTGCTGCTAACAGATTAAGTATGGTATTAGTTTGATAACAATGGGTGACAACGGGTGCCAAGAATTGATCTGTGGCATTAACTATAAATAAATAGTAGAATTAAGAACTCACTACCACAGAAACAAAACAGTGGGATCTTCTACTCCCCGAACATCTTGAGGACTGAAAACAATAGTAACAGAAAGCTTAAGTACAGTGATTGAACTGAAAGTGAAAGTGTTTATACATATTTCAGCCCCACAAGCAAGGGATGACAGACAGACAGATGGTCATGGCTTGAAGATTTGGATTAGCTGCAGGTTCAAGTGTCATGGGGGCTGCCAGCCACTACACAATCTAAGGGGGCTCTTTAAATGAATGTGTTTAATGAAATATAGGCCTATACATCTTGACAACTAAACATGTAACTTGTACACTGAACGTACAACAGAATCTAATGAAGTTTATGGTATTAAGCAATTAACTAGCATTAATAATAATGCAACACAGACACAAGCTAGATCCGTTTGGGATATCACCCACAATTCATTTTATTAACGTTTCTCACAAACAAATCAACAAAATATCGATAATACTCACATATATAAAAAGCATTTTATTGTTAGGGTATCAAATCAGTGTGGTATTACGCATGACAGGCGCTATTTCTGTATTTTGGTTTTCAGTCACTTCACAGCTCTACCAGCACCGGCAGAAACTCGGTGATCATGGTTTTCGAATTGGGGCTGTACTTTACCTTCTCACAAGAACAAAGATTTATGGAAAACGAGGATTAAAAACAGAAAGAACTGGAGGAACTCAGTATGTCACATGTTTCAGGAAACAAAACTGAACACTTCGATGGACGGAGTATACCCGGTATCACGCCCAAACTGTTAACACGGAAATCAGAAAAAAAAAAAGATTTCTGATTGTGGCCGACTGGTTGTCAGGAGGTGCTGCTAAGGTAATTAAATTTAAATTAAAGAACACATGTCCTTTAGATTACTGAAAATCTATTTCTGTTCTCATAATAATGACTGCTAACAAAACACCACATTAAACGAAGCAAAATAAATCAAAGAAAGCTTCCATTGCTGTTGACTTTAGTTTATGATCTAAAATGCGTACATTTTTCATGGGGAAAACGGTGGCAGGATACGCAATATGAAAGCACATGATTTCAGACTTTAAACACTGTCCATGGTCCTGTCGATCATCTTCTCATTATTTATGTAAACATAGTTTGTCTCTTACAAAAGTAACACTTTGCAAAATTCCGTCAAACACAACATTTAAATAAAGTAGATTTTAAACAGTTAAATCGCCAGATTCTATTTCATTAATGTATTACATCGGAAAAAACAAAAACCGAAGAAATTGTAAAATCTACAGATTAATAATAAGCGCTATAGTGGTGGCCTCTTGTGGCGAGTCAACTCAACTGAACAGAAGAAAGTTGCCAGGCATTTAATTCGAGAAAAGATAGACGTTAAAACGTAAAAATAGGCAACAATAATAAGACGCATTTCAAATAATACAATATTTTATACAAAACTTGTTTATATAAATTCCACATAGATTTGTTAAACACACTTTTTGGAACAGGCAACTGATCCTGGCAACAGGTTAAGTGTATGCATACTAAAATCCCTATATAATTAAAATTAAAAGAATTAATTTTATACATATATATATATATATATATAGTGCACAGTCACTTTCACCGTTACTTCAAATTAAGTTAGGTAGTACATTTGGGCGAGTCGTTTTAGAAAGTATTACATCTGAAATGGTTCAGTACAAAACGAGATTGAATATATTAGGACAGCGATGTTGAAATGCACTGCAATGTTATTCAAAGATGAAACATTACAGGCGGACTGAATGATTTCCATTTCTGAAGGTACCCGCAATAGCAGGAGCCTTAAAAAACTGTTACACAAACTCTCTACTATAATGCAGCTAATGCATACTATAACCTCAATGTTGAACAGTTGTACATTTTAGCAAAGCGGCTGTTCATTGTCAGTTATAACATTTCAGGGTTCATTATAACCGAACTTTATGTTTAGTCGAAATGCGCCTCTATATTTTGGCCACTGTTGGGCTGGCTTCTTTTTTCCTTAGTAACAAACCCAGCAGCCCATCCAAAGGCGCCTCTTTCCCTTCCGAAGCGCTGAACTCCGTCGTCTTTGAACGCTGTCAAATCGCCAGAGAGGTGAGAGAACCGGAGCTGCCCATCTTCTTGAATCTGTTAGCAGCCGCTATCGCAATGTAGTTTTTCTGTCACGCCAAGAAACAGTCACCAAAAATAATTAAAAAAATATATATATGTACACCGCGTATGCATAACGGCCAACAATGGGCGAAATAACAATAAAGTGTTTCTCGTCAAAGTATCTGGAGGTGGTTATAAATCGATAAAGCGGTGTAAATCCCTGTAAAAGTCAGTAATTAGTTAAGGAGTGTGAGTAATAAAGATGCCCACCTTCCAGAGCCTCCTGGCGACGTACTTCTTGAGCTTGAGCTGCGACTTGAGGACAACGTTGTGGCACTTGGCTTTTTCCGTAATGTTATTCAGCCAGGGATGTTTCAGACACTGTGTCGCACTTAGGCGCCCACTGCAACACAGTATGACTCAGTAACTAAACTAAGTTTCTAAATGTAGTTAATTCTCCAAAACTGCAACCGCAAAATTAATACGGATGGATGGATGGATGGATGGATGGATGGATAATTCCCTTTCCAGTATTAGAGCAGGAATTTCTCCATTCTGTCCCTTGCAATCTAACATGCCTTACATGTTTTAGGGTTATTGTTGTATTATTAAATAGGATTGTTTGAGTGGTCAAATATATCAAATACTTAAATTCACCTGGCATGTTATTACCCATTCTAACACAAAACTTTTGAACATTTGAAACTATTTTTCAGCTTCATTTTCATATGACTGTTCAGTTCAAACTGCAATAACTCGCATTAAAATATATTATGTTAATCAGTCATTCAGCTAATTTTTCCTATGCCTGAAATTGTCACGGGCCACCACAGTTTTGGTTCACAGGACCACAAAGCAAGGATGGTGATACAAGGATGGTTAATGACCAATGAGGGAAAAAACATCAGGCCTTGCCCTGAACACAAGGAAAAGAACTCAAAAGATATACCAGACAAAACAAGAACTTTCCAAACAATTCTAAACTAGCAAACTGAATGACCAGAACTCAAAACAATTGAACAGAACAAACCACCTGAAGAGAACAAAAACGCAACACCAATAGGATGGGAACCCAGGTTTGAGTAACAATGAAACCAGGTAAGATATACAGTATGAGGGCAATTAGGGAAAAGTCAATTAAACTAAACGGGAAAATAAGGGACATGAGTACACCCAAAAGGGATCCAGGGCACTGGTGCAGATGTGACAGAAATGATTCATTCTGGTCACATGTTATTGGGTCTCTAAATATTGTGCTTTGTATAGATTAAGTCTGTCTGACAATAGCAAAATATTAAAATCTAGTGAAAATGAATAATGAAACATAAAAATCATATTAAATGGTGTCTGAATATTTGAAACAATGAGAGTAATTTGGAATATTACTACTTGATGCTATTGGTTCATAGTCAGTATTCTTAAACAAACCTTCTTTCACGGATGAGCAGGTTGGAAACAAAATCTTTGGCTTCAGCTGAGACATGCTCAAAGGCCTCCTCGTCAAAATACCAGTTTATAGTTAGGACGTTGTTGAGGGTCTGGCTGTCATCATCACCCAAGAATGGGGACAGACCACTCAGCCTGTAGGAGAAACATCAGTAAGAATGGGGACGGACCACTCAGCCTGTAGGAGAAACATCAGTAAGAATGGGGACAGACCACTCAACCTGTAGGAGAAACATCAGTAAGAATGGGGGCAGGCCATTCAGCCACAGAAGAAAAATCAGTAAGAGTGGGGACAGAACCGCATCAAGCAAGCTCTTCACCTGAGCAAAACTGAAGAAATCTGAGGAAAGTCAGATGAACACAGGAAAAATACACAAAATGAACACGGGCAAGCTGTGGCTACGTGCACTGTCCTGGAGATGGCTGAGAAAGTGTGCCATCTATGACTACTTTATATTCAGTTCAAAACTAAAAAAAATCATACATTTCAGTTACTTGGCTGAAGCTTTTATCTAAAACAACCTTTTAGGCATTTATGCAGTGAGATCATTTAAACAGAGCAATGGAATTGTTTTTCTCTTCTTCAGTAGACCCCTCCAACCACTTCAACTGACCATGACCATAGCTTTTATGCTACCTGATAACTGTGGAATACAGACAGTTGTCTGAGCTAAAATGCTATTAGTTATATAAATAGTACCTTACAAGAATGACTCAATTAAGTTTCACAAGTTAAAGAACATTATGAAAAATATCACAAGACAAATTATATGTTATAATAAATCAGAATGGCTCTAAATTCCATTGATTAAAAATGGAGACCATTCAATTCTAATTCAAACTTGTCAGGCATACAATGACAATGACTCACAGCATGTAGGTGACGACTCCAACTGTCCACATGTCAGTGGGGAAAGAGACAAAGTCAAAGTTAACGATTTCAGGGGCCAGAAACTCCGGTGTTCCAAATGAGACACGCAGCTTTTCTCTAGGCTTGTACCTGGTGTTAGTGGAGACCCACAAAATGAAAGAGAGAAGAGAAAATCAACTGAAACAAGTGAGGGAAGAAACCTATTTAATAATGGCTAATTAATTCATAATTTAACAGAAGTTAACACCTACTGTATACACCATATGGAACATCGGACTTTCAGGTGTACAGTTTGATCCTGAGTGGCTTGGTGTCATTTAAATTTCATTTTAATATTTAATAAATATTATTTGTGGTTGAAATAGTTGTTTTACATGAATTTGTTTATGGAGTTCATCTTTTGGTGTGGGGGGAAAAAACTATCCAGATAACTGGTTTAACACAATCATAACAATATCTGTTGAAGTAGGGAGCATTTGTTGGATGCACACCTGCCATACCCCCCAATACACTCACCATGTACCATATAAAGAGGTTTCTGACAGACACCCAAAGAAGTGAGGCTATACCTTCTGGCCAATCCAAAATCAATGATCTTCACCTGGTGTCCAGTGCAATTCACACAGAGAATGTTCTCAGGCTAAAAAACAGGAATCAGCAGAAAGGGTTCTTGGTTGAAGGTTCTGCTGTACAAGCTGGTTAAAATGACAATAAAAGCTCACCTTAAGGTCCAGGTGTAAAACATACATCTGGTGCATGTACTGAACACCCTGACAGATCTGTTTTACGAAGATCATGGCATCGAGCTCAGTCAGAGGCGAGCTCTCGTCCACAATCCTCTCAAAGAGCTCCCCTCCCTCTACACTGTAGTCAAGGCCAAATAGAGATCACATAATAGTCATGACTTCTGATCATGGTCATCATACTCAGGGGTGAGAATGATGATTATGTTGGCAGAGATCTACTTACTACTCCATGACCAACACCACTTCATTTCTGGCTTCGTAAGCATCATACAACTGGATGATGTTGGGGTGACTCAACTGGTTCATAACCTGTATCTCGTTTAGCGCTGTCTCCTGGCAACAGAACATACATGGTAGGCTAAGTGATGCTCAGGTTGCACTCTACACTGAGTTTCAAATACACAAATAGTACTGAAAGCATTCACTAACAGGCCAGCCTTGTGGGAGCACTAAGAAAGTTAACAAACAGAATGCAAAAATAGACACGAATAAAGAAATCTCATGGTCAGAACACAACACACACACCTTCTCTTTGGCACTCCGTGCTGTTATGATCTTTGCTGCCAGCTTCAATCCTGATGTTTTTTCCGTGCACATGTGCACTCTGCCGAAACGTCCACTGAAACAAAAATGACAGCAGCACTTTCTATCAGGCGCTCTGCTATACTAAGGTACAGTCTACTGTGCCTCAGGAAGTCATTCCCCTCTGTCTCTGCACATTCACTCTGGCTCTAACCTGCTGTATGTTACTGGGACCCTGATGTGGTTTGGGTCTAAAAACCAGCTTGTGCATTGCATTTTGTCAAGTCGAACTGGCAAGCTGATCTGTCTGTCTCGCCTCCCAGTGGTGAAATGGAAGACTCTCAGAAGTCTGGACTACTGATTTTCTTGCTTTGTTTCCAGTGTAGACTTTTCTCTAATCTTCACATTTGCCACAAGGCCCACCTTTTTATTTATGGTATTAGATATACCCAGATTCTGCAATGGACTATTGGAATTATGTGGAATGTAAGCTGTTTATCTGGCAACCCAGCCGCTGGGGGGTACACAAGCCAGTGTATTCCTTAGTGCCGGTCCAAAGCCCCGATAAATGGGGAGGATTACGTCAGGAAGGGCATCCGGTGTAAAATTTTTTGCCAAATCTAATATGCAGACAACAACACAGATTTCCATACCAGATTGGTCGACACCCAGGTTAACAAGAACCGCTACCAGTACTGTCAGCCAACAGGGTACTGATGGAAATTGGGCTACTGTTGGCCAAAGGAGCCAAAGAAAAAGAAGAGGGGGAAGGCGTGTCCGGAGACAGGAGGAGAGGAGGAAGATTAGGAGAGTGGAAGTGAGGGTAGGAACTTTGAATGTTGGCAGTATGACTGGTAAAGGGAGAGAGCTAGCTGATACGATGGAGAGAAGGGAGAGGTTGAGGAGACCCTGGAGAGGTGGAGGTATGCTCTAGAGAGGGGAAGAATGAAGGTCAGTAGGACTAAAACAGAACACGTGTGTGAATGAGAGGGAGGACAGCGGAATGGTGAGGATGCAGGGAGTAGAGTTAGTGAAGGTGGATGAGTTTAAACACTTAGGGTCAACAGTTCAGAGTAACAGGGAGTGTGGAAAAGAGGTGAAGAAGAGAGTGCAGGGAGGGTGGAGTGGGTGGAGAAGAGTGTCAGGAGTGATTTGTGACAGACAGGTACTAGTAAGAGTGAAAGGGAAGATCTACAAGACAGTAGTGAGGCCAGCTATGTTATAGGAGCTGGAGACGATGGCACTGACGAAAAGACAGGAGGCAGAGCTGGAGGTGGCAGAGTTAAAGATGTTAAGACTTGCACTGGGTGTGACGAGGATGGACAGGATTAGGAATGAGTATATTAGAGGGTCAGCTCAGGTTGGACAGTTTGGAGACAAAGTCAGAGAGGTGAGATTGCGTTGGTTTGGACATGTGCAGAGGAGAGATGCTGGGTATATTGGGAGAAGGATGCTGAGGATGGAACTGTCAAGCAAGAGGAAAAGAGGAAGGCCAAAGAGGAGGTTTATGGATGTGGTGAGAGAGGACATGTAGGTGGTTGGTGTGACAGAGCAGGATGCGGAGGACAGGAAGAGATGGAGAAGGTTGATCTGCTGTGGCAACCCCTGGGGGAGCAGCCGAAAGTGAATGACGATGATGATGATGATGATGATGATGAATGATGTAAGCTGTTTATCTTGCCTCATTTTGTATGTGTAAATTATAAATGCATCTAATAGCATCTGCACCTTTTGGATCCATACAGTATTGTGCTGCGTCAAAACATACAAAAGCGGTGAACCTTTCAAAGAGTGCCTGTTGGAAGATCCTGTTCTTTTGTTGTATTGAATTAAGTCATCATCACCCCCAGCCAAAACCTTTCAGATCTTAAATCACTAATGATGCACTAATGTTATGAGAAATGTTAGGTAGCTGGACTTGTTATACTGTGTTGTTACTTGTCCTTACTACATAATGGCCATACAAAATGTTCAGCATGAAAACCGACTGGAATGATATAATGACCTTTTTTTGGGGTACAGTAGAACTTGTCTACTGTCTTATTAATAATTTTGCAATGGTGTATACATCAGCAGTGGGGAATAGCATATCTTTACAGTATTCAACACGTTGAAAAAAAGCAGGGAAAGTCATACTTCATATGATCACTGCCCAAGTTCTAATTAGAAGTGAATATTTGCTGATGCAGTTCTGCAAATTGAGATAGTAAACAATGCGTAGTGTCAGCGCTGTAGGTTTCATTATAACCGGTTCATCCGCATGGTGTTGCTGAGCGACTGCTCTGGCTGATAACTTACCCACCCAGAACGGACTGGGTATTGATGGTGAAGGAGTCAGATGGTCGGCCTGGTCTCAGCGACACGATGCGATGAGGAAAAAGGGCGGCCAGAGGAGGGTTGTCATCTACAACATGGAAATGTGCAGTAGATTCTTAGTGCTCTTTCATGCATGCTTGCAGAACTAGAGATCTGGTCTGTTTTGAAAAAAAGCAGCTTAAGGCTAATGTAATGTCTGTGATGTCAGACTGTACCAGGAACCAGGACTTTGCATTATTTTGCTTTTCGAGTCAAGTCAATTCAATTGGGCTATATTATCATACCATCCATATACATTGATGCAGTTGTAGTAGTTAAAGTTTCCTTAGGACCTCATTGGAACAAACAGTACAGATGGGAAATGAAACAGGACATAAAGACGGGTTCACAAAAATTTAGAGTACAAAAACGCAGGGCAGTGCAAATTCAAGCATTTATAGTTTTTTGAAAGTCCAGTGGGATGCAGCGTAAAATCAAAAGTGTTTTGTTTTTAATATTGTAGTCTTCCATACTATTTCTGCTATATAATCACTGAAATAAAAACTTAAGGTTAGAGATACACAGAGAAATGAGTTAAGCTACTCTTAGCTCTCACTTGTGTTTAAGTATTTACTTACATTATCTGATGCTATATGTATATGGTGTCATGACACTAAGTAGTACTGCAGCAACAAATAATTAGATTGCTGCTGTGACTGTAGCACATGACCTTCAGCCAGTGGTTCAGGTGTAATGGAAAAATGAATGAATGCAGTTGGACTCAGCCTTACTCTTGCTTGGCACAGAGGCAGAGAAATTATAGTACAATAGTGAAAACACTCTCATTCATCACATTATTATTTGCGCATGCAGGGGCAGTTTTCTAATTTCAGGTGTTGAACGCCCTCAGAAAGCTCTCATCTGGACGGTTTTCCAAAGGACAGTCCAGACTTAGGCCCCACTCAGTCTTCCTTTGGCGTCAGAATAAGACTCATCTCCGATTTCGGTGCAGCGGCCATGAGGTTCACTGGAACAAGGCCGAGGTGTTGTCCCCACGCCCCCTTCTCTAGTTGGGAACGCAACATTCGGGGATGTGCGGGATGCCTCGCATCCTATAGGGATTATGTGCTTGAATTCTCGCCTGGTGTATTCTGGAATTCGCGCCTGAGGTGTTGACTGCATTGTGTGACTGACTTCCCTTAAGAGGAAATGAATGTTTATTAGTGGTGTGTCCTTAATTTCACTTTACCTGCCCGTCAGTTTTATATAAATAGTATGTTAAAAAGGCTGGGGGGGTTATACTAAAAGAAATGAAGGGATCAGAAGGCTGGAACGGCCTCAGCTTTGCAGTTATCTGAATGTAGTCACTTCCCTGTCAGCTTCAGTGGCAATGACAGAATGCATGGATCTGTATACCTAGAACCTTGCAGCTGGTCTGTGGTGGAGATTTTGGCCTGGGCAGAGATGCAGGGACCGGGCTGATTTGGATTTGTATACTGGAGGCCGCTGAGAGCTTCCTTTGTGCTGATCCAGGATCTGAATTACCTGTCTTTGCCCCATGGCTGGGAGGAGCATCTGAGCTCTGTAGCCTGTCAGGTTGGTATAAAGCACACATTCAAACAACAGCTCAGTTTACACTATAATGACACTAGTTGTTAAATGAAGATTATTTTTGATATATTGCTCATATTATAAGAGATTTTAATTTATTATTGATGATGTATCAGTAATCAAAATGGTACAATAACTGTTGAGCAAGGATAGAATACAAAGCATACTTTTTCATATTTAAATTTATGATATTGCAGTAAAATTTGTATAATAAAAAAGGCTGGGCATGACTGGTTAAGAATTATGGGTTAAACCAAAGTGACTGTGAATGAAAAGGAGAAAACTGAGGGGCATAAATACATAAATACATTTTAAGAACCCAAATTCCAATGTAGTGTTCACCCTAACCCTGAATATTCTAACACTCCCTGACAAACTTTCATTAGTATTATTACCCACCCAGTTCATGATAACGAACCATAAGGTGAACAGTTTTAAAATAATACCTCACTGTTTGAGTCTATGAAGCATGTGGCAGTGAACACATTAATCTCCCTCCGAAGCTTTAAAATGACTGACCTCACACACAGCCTTTCTCACTTTACCTCTGCAACGAGACCGGACAGCTGCTGACATGCCGGAGCGCAGAGCCTTTGTCAGTCGCTTTGGGGACCATCAGCAGGGACTCCTCTGGTAGCTGATCTGGGGTTTTCGGTTTCTCCGGTTCAGGAATTGTCACTAGCAGTACATTTGGCAAGGAGGGCTTGCTGCTGGCCTTGGGCTCTGTCAGCACAGCTCCAGATGTTTCCTTTGCTGTCCACGGTGGCCCGTGCGGTTGCTCACCCTGACTGGCACTGACCTGTAGCTTGTTTTTATCTCCCACCTCTTTTCCTTCTCTGGGCCCCAACTTTGGTGTCAAGGACTTCCTCCTCCTCCCGATCCTGTCGCTTTCCGACCTCACGGGTCTTTCATCCACTTTGGGTGGTTGTGCTGAGGGCGCAGGCTCTGAGGGTTGGCATTTACACTCCTCTCGCTCCTGCGTGTACCTGTGTGTTTTGCATGCCCTCTGACCCCTGTCCTCGTCATCTGTCAGCTGTGCTGGTACACCTAGAATACAAGACCCCAGGACAAAAAAGCGGGGACCGTAATTGTATAACGATCCATTTTTTACAGCTCTGTACCACCCACTCTGCCTTAACCTGAACCATAATGAGACTTATTCATTTCCCACCTTTTTTGGAGGGTGTCTGGGTGTCCTGCTGTGTTAAGTTCTGATTTCTGTTTCCTCCCACATTTAATGGCCCCTCCTGTAGAATAATTGGAGAAACGACAGGAGAAAGGTCTAGTGGAGGTAACGCAGCATATCAAAATGTAAGTGTGCTATGAATTAAAAATGAAACTGAGCTAACAGTAAGTGGTGAAAAAGCCAGGCCATGAAAACAGACAAACAATTCATAAAGGTAAAATAGCAGTGGCTCTGGACAGACAAACACTGCACAGAAAGAAACTGCTGTTGTATTTTTACATTTAGCCTGGAGGAATAACTTACTAAAAATCACAAGCTATGGATAGAATACATAAATGCATTTAACACCAGTCAACATTTTTCAGCCTTTATTTTGTTTTTTAGATGCTCTAGCTTACAATTTTTTAAATCAGAGGTTAAAACGTACTTTGCTCTATTGTCCAAAAGCAGGATGCTTCCTTCAGTTCAAACCTACAACCTTTTTGTCCCTAACCTTATTCCGTAACTTGCTTGACCACTATGCCATCTGATGCCACCAATACAGGAGTCAAAAGGAATAAACTCAGGTACCTTTCTGTCCCAAGTGGGCAATCTCAGTGGCACTTTGAGGGTAGAGGGGTTCCTACTTCGCAGGTCCTTCCCAGGTCCAGGCTTGGTGGCCCCCTCCCGACTGGGTGGTGGATGCCGTTTCTCTGGGACGCCCCCAATCGACCCCAGGAAGGCAGTGTGCATAGCCAGCACCAGCTTCTCCAGGGCCTCCAAGCGCCGAGTCTGCTCCTCCTGCAGCTGGGCATGCCGCTGGCAGGCTCCACACTGCACGCATGTCGCCCGCGACAGCAGCTGCTCCAGTGCCCTACTCAAAGTGTCCATCTTCTCCTCCAGCGCTGACATTTCCACACCACTGCCAGGAGGTCCTCTTTCAGAGCCCATTGTGTATTACTCACAAATTATACCAACTAGCAACCAGAGTAGATGAAGTGACAGTGGTAAATTTTAACTCCACCCTTGCCCTGAACATGCGTAGACAATATGCAATCCCAGCAATAACACACCAATACAGCTAACGTCCTGTTCCTGTTCTCTGATCTGAAGCCACTCCCAAAAATGACTCCCCAAAGCTCAGGGACATTTACCATAGCGGAAAAGGGTGGTGGGCGGTTCAGCCCGTCAGATTCCAGCATTATCTCCATCAGCTGTACTTACAGATCCAAATATAGGGGAACGGTAGAGAGGACTGGGGAGCGTGTCATTAGCAGGTTTTGATAACAGAGATATGCATGCAAGGCCAAATGAATGTCGAGCCTGTTTGGAAGAGGAGGGCACAGACAAGTTTTTCAGATCCTCACTAATGAACAAATGACCACACGCAATGCACCCACGTCAGGATAGAGGGTGTAGGACCTAATATTTTACTGTTGGTGTTGGAGGGGGGTGCTGACCGCTGTTTGTTTGAGACCACAGGAGCACAATGGGGAAAACAACGAGAAAGGCAGGGGGGTCAACCAAGAGAGTTATTGCTTGACAGACCTTCTCCATGGTTCTATTTTAGTTGAGGACAGAGCGCCTGCCCTTAGCAGGGAGAACAATGATTAATGGAAACAGATGTGTACCTGCAATTCATCAAGCTTTCAGGACCATGGTATAAACTTTGAGTGAGCATTGTTGATAGAGTTCATAAGGAAGAGTTCATATTTTGGAAAATTGTCAGGAAAAAGCCTGAACTGAAAACACTGGTCACTGTATACAGGTTACCCACAAGGGGAAAAGAGCCTACATTCAAGCATGAAGTTCAGACTTTGCAAGAACATGCATACAGTCAACAAGCAATCAACTAATCCATCCATCCAGTTTCCAAACTGCTTATCCTATGCTGGGTTGTGGGGGGCCTGGAGCCAATCCCAGATAGTTTAGGGGCACAAGGTGGGGAAAACCATGGACAGCGTGCCAGCCCATTGCAGAACAATCACATATGCTCTCAAACAATATGTGCAATTCTTCGAATCTCCAAGGAGCCTAAACCACATTGGAACATAAGAGGAAACCCTCAAAGCATGGAGAGAACTTGCAAACTCCATGCACACAGTGCAGAGGCAAGATTCTGACCCCCAACCCTGGAGGTGTGAGGCAGCAGTGCTAACCACTGAGCCACCATACCCCCTGGCCTGAAATATTATTTGTATACAAACAAACATTACAATTGCACTTAAAAGATGGTCATAATCTACAATAACAGAACTCCTCTTTATGGCTAACAGCGCATGACCGGGGCAGACCACTGTCCCCCAGTTGAAGCTTGGCCCCTCTCTGTTGCCCCCCATGGACTCTACATGACTACAGACAATCGTGAAAAAATAAATCCACTCATAGTTTTGCCACACAGTGATTGGCCTGTGCATGGCCCTGATAGGCTACTGTTCCAATGTGGATGGAGTGCACGCAACAGTGGGAGACTTCAAAGGCATTGTACAATTTCCCAGCCGACGGTAAAATCAGGTCAGTTGATGATAGTTTAAACATTAATGCTATTTAAGGTGATTTCCAAATGTAATTTAAGGTGGTGGAATTTGTTATGGAAAGTGAGCTGAGTTGGGCTGTCTTTTGCTGGTGGTATAAAGTAGCGTTACCTAGCATAAAAGTTAACAGTTAGCTAACTATCCAAGTTTAATCCACGGTGTTTAGCAGATGTTCGTATCGAAAATAACTCCCGTTGCCCAAATACAGGGACAGTAACTTTATCACAAGCTAACATGCACCTGACAGTAGAATGTGTTCTGCAGCTAACATTAATTAAAATGTTCTTTAAATTAATAGATGTCAGGCTCAATGAAAAGGAAAGCAAAAGAGCAAAAAATTGATTCAGAATTATTTCTTTTTAGATTCCTAGTTAGATGTTCTACTAAAACTATATTAGTCATTAGTCTTTTATAACCAGTTTCATATTAACCTGTATTGCTATTGATGGACACATTGTCACTTTTCTTAGTGTACATATTTCAAATGTCAGGAAAAAGACTGAAATTGTCATGTAAATATTTGTTTAGACATGTGCTATTTGAATTTGTAGTGTAAATATCTTTTGTTTATTCCCATATTTTCTGCATTGTATTGCTTTTGTGAATTGAAATGGACAAGTTTTTGTGTAAAATGTCTTGAAATTGAAATGCTGTCTAAAATGAAATATCGTACCTATCTACATGCAGTGCATATTCTTGCAGTGTTAAATCAATTGTGCAGGTAAACACCAGTGCATGTGTTTAAAGATTTCTTATGTGCACAAAGTCATTCGATGATCTTTGGCAATACACATGTAGTCTATCTATTGCCGTTATTAAATTGGCTACCATAAAATTTGAAAACAGTTTTATCATAATCTGCCAAGTGCCACCCCCAATAAAAAGACTGGACCTAGATGGCCCTCCCAGTAGAAAAATGCCCCTGTGTATGACGTCACAATAACAGGACCAGAAGGGAGATGCTAAATACTTCCTGGGTTTGAACAAATGCAAATGAATTTACTCTTATCCATCCATCTTCCACTGCTTTATCTGGGTCTAGGTTGCAGAGGCAGCAGTCTAAGCAGAGATACTCAGACCTCCTTCTCACCAGCTACCTCCTCCAGCTCCCCCTGAGGGAAAACAAGGCACTCCCAGGCCAGCCGAGAGATATAATCTCTCCAGCCTGTCCTGGGTCTGCCCCGAAGTCTCCTCCCAGCTGGACATGCCTGAAACAACTCCCATGTGAGGCGTCTAGGAGGTATCTTAGACAGATACTTGAACCACCTCATCTGGCTCCTTTCAAAGTGGAGGAGCAGTGGTTCTACCGAGTCCTTCCCAAATGTCCAAGCTCTTTACCCTATCTCTAAGGCTGAATCCTGGCACCCTGTGAAGGAATCTCATTTCTTCCGCTCGAATCCACGACTTTGTACTTTTGGTCACTACCCAGAGTTTGTGACCATAGGTGAGGGTAAATACATTGACCGGTAGATCGAGATCTTTGCCTTTCACCTCAGCTCTCTCTTCACCATGACAGACCAATATAACGTCCACATGCTTGATGATGCTACACCGATCTGCCTGTCAATCTCCTGCTCCATTCTTCCCTCACTTGTGAACAAGATATTTAAACTCCTTGAGGCAGAAACTCATCCCCAACTGAGGGGGAGGGAATCCACCCTTTTCAGAGTGCAAACAATGGCCTCAGACTTGGAGGTGCTGATCCTCATCCCGGCTGCTTCACATTTGGTTGATAACTGCCCCAGTGTAAGCTGGAGGTCACAGCTCAATGAAGCCAACAAGACCACAAGGTCAGCAAACAGTAAATGTACGATCCCAAAGCCACCAAACTGCACACCCTCCACCCCTCAGCTGCATCTAGAAATTCTGCCCATATAAGTTTTGAACAAAATCTGTCACAGAAGGCAGCCCCAGCAGAGTCCAATACCCATGAGTCTTACTGCTGGCAATGTGAACCAAGCTCTCACCTCAGTTAAACAGAGGTCATAATGCCTGTAGCAGTGAGCCCAGTACCCTATACTTCCAAAGCACCCACCACAGGACACCCTGAGGGAGACAGACATATGCCTTTTCCAAATCCACAAAGCACATGTAGACTGGGCAAGCTTCCACGAACCCTCTAGTATCCTTGTGATCTGCCTGATCCACATTGCACAGGACCCATATGGCTCCTCCTCTAGGTGGTGGGCTTACAGAGGGGCAGTCCTGTGTCTTTCAGACCGAGCCTAGCCCAGCTCCACGGGTGAAGGCCCAACCACTAGGCACTCAGCAAAGAGCCTGTGCCTGGTATCCCTATCCCAGGCAAAGTAACTAGGTTTCTGATATTTCTACTCACTGGAGTCTTTTGAATAGCACTTAGTCTGGCCACTTGTTAAGGACCAATTTTCCTTGTGAGACCCTACCAGAGGGAAACTGGCTCACAAAACATAGCTCAGGATCACTGGGACACAAACACTTTAACCATGATAAGGTGGAAATTCATGGAGGGGTCAGTGTTCTGAAAGTCAAAAATCACTCGGAATGAAAAGTTTACCTACCAAAATATTTAATCTTAGCTAGCTGCTGTTAGAGTAAACTCAACATTTTACATCACAGATACACTATTGCTGGCCAATTAAGCCTTTTTGGACTGAAATTTAAACCTCAGTACCAAGCTGTCATTTAACCTCACCATCTACAGTACAAGGCTCTACCTTCTAATTAATCAACACTGGAGAACCCTTGAAAACTGAAAACCCCTGAGCACCACTCTGATATTCAGATGCATGACATTGGTGGAAAGGAAATCTTGTAAATTTAGTGTCTGTGCACCAATTAGATGCACACCATCTTTTGTTTTTTATGGTAGTGGAGCAGCAGGCTTGGATTATTTAAGCAAATAAGGCATTGTAAAGTAGCAGAAACAGGACAACATATAGAAGGGGTACCAAGAACCACCCAGCCAATCTTTTTACAGGTACAAAAGCTGTCCGAAAAGCAAAACTCTGGTTTTAACTTTGCCATGGGCATCTGCAGCTCACAGAAATAACCTCCCCTTGACTTTGATTACAGGCTGCCTGGAAAGGGGCACTAGGTGTGAAGCCCTTTTGGTCTCAGCACAGAACAAATCAAACCTGAGAATGCAGCAGAACTAGATGGTGGGAGCTTGGCAAAACCATTAAACTGGTTAATTTTCCAAAATGGTCTTTTATTGCATACTTAAGGGGAGAAATTTACACAAGTTACTCTTCAAAACAAAAAAATATACATGTTAGAAATAGGATCAGAAGTAAAAACAGAAGGCTATAGGAAAGATAGGCATTGTATATACACAAAGAATCCACTTCAATTCAATGGAGACAGGAACACTGGAAACCAGGGAGACTGCTGTATTTTAACTGCTGCTGGTAGCTCAACACTTCAAGTAATGCCAGGGAGAAAAACCTCCCTTTCATTTGTCATATGGCTGAAGAACCATACATGAACAGCAAAGGGCCTCATAAACGGAAACGATCAGAGAAGTTGGGAGACTGAGGAACGGTGAGAGAGACCTCACTCTTCTTTAGCTCCACCTGTTTGTAGCGCCTGATTGGTTGGGCTTTGTGAACCTGGGGGGGACAAAACTTAAGGATTAAAAATGGAGCCGTATACAATTAGTTGGTTTAACTGTATTAGACACCCCAATTCAAGGGCATCAAAAATGACTATGGATGGAATGCCAGCATTTCTTCTCATGCTTAAGTGGTAAGCTGGCACCTCAATTAACAGCATACTGCACATTGGATATTATGTGGCACAAGGCTGGATTGAGCTAATCTGCTGTATTAACATGGAAAGTCAACAAACACGGCTAGCAAGATTTGCAAGAGCACATTTAAATACAAGCAGCTATCTTGGTGATCAGGATCTGCAATACCTGCTCCTGTCTGAGACGAGCAATCTCCTCCTTCTCCCTTTCCTCCCGCTCCTTCCTCTCCTGCTCCTCCATTTGAGCCCGCTGAGCTTCTTTCTCAGACACGGCTTTTTCATACTCTTGCCTCTCTTTAGCCCTTCGTTCTGTGCATAGCTGGAATGCCTCTGTTACTGTAGAGTGAGAAAGGCCTTCTGAAAAAGGGCCCAAAGTTAGGGGGGAGAGGTTGTAAAGGCAGAAAGTTGGCAGAGAAAGGAAATACATCCAACAAACTGTCAGAGGTGATGATGGATCCCAGAATGTATCACTTGTTACAAGCAGCAAAACAGGAACAAGTGCAGAAGCCAGTCAAACAACTGGGGGAATTAGAGAGCATCATTACCCAGTACTGCACGGTTCTCCTTCTTGGGTACAAAAGGCTCCTTGTGCACAACTGTATTGGGACGGGCCTTGAAGTTGGCAGCTTCAGCTTGTTTCTTCAGCTCCTCCTTAATCTGTGAAGGAAAACAAGTCAGCATCAAAAACATTTTAAGGATTGTACTCTGCACAAGCTTACAGGTTTAGGTCAAGAGGTAAACACCCCCTAAAGCAGGGAATCAGAAACCAATTCTTCAAAACAGTGCTCATAGAAGTGTCATTCTAATCAACAGGGAGAGCACGAGGGTCACCTTTTGCTCCCAGCGGTCACTCTTGGCAGCTCCGCGCTCATCAATGAGAAGTCGGAAGGGCTCAACCTTGGTGGGCTCAGGGACTCTCTTTTCAGGAAGATGCACTTCATGAAAATCAGGCAGTGGCTGGGCCTTGAACTTGGGAACCTACGAGTATTTAAAAATAGCAAAATAGAAGTACTGAGTATAATAGTAGTAATAAAAATAGTACTCATCCCCTACAGCATGGAAGCAGGCAAATATGCACAGGTGCATAGGCTGTCGGTAAGATATTTATGAGGTCGAGAGTAGCACCTCCTCACGTCTCTGCTCCTCGAGACGTTTCTCCTTCAGCACAAGACGTTCCCGCTCACGGGTGTCAAAGGAGAAAGGGCACACCTCCACCTGCCGCATCTCCAGCAGCTTGGGCTGGAAAGGCAGTCCAAAGTGGGGTGCTGGGTTGGCCCGGATCGGAGGGGCAGGCTTCACCTGCAGATTATGACAAGCATGCATCACATTACCCAACCAGCTCTCCATGGCAGTTAATGATTTCAGGTCAAATATATAGCTATGGAGATAAATGACAAACCCTTCTGAAGAGCCCATTGAGTTGTGGAGGCTACTGAAACTCTTCTTCCAGAAGTAGACTACAACAGACTGCCCCTCTACACTTACCGGTTTAAAACATGTACGCCTGCATGCTATGTGGGTCTTGACCCAATCCCTACTATGTCTACAGTTAAGAATAAAAGCAGGAATCGTATCCAGTATCCAATTCATCCCTTTGCCAATGTGACATAGAACTGAGTGTGGTACTAACCCTGGTATCCAATGCACTTTATATGCTTACTCAGCCGAGCAACAGATGGAGAGAGGAAACATCTAAAAATGAGTTCCCCATATGGCATGTAACTGGGAGACTCCATTTCCCATTGTGTGTGCATTTATGTCTGCGATCATGTAAACGTTAAAAACAGGACAGTGAGCAACTATCATTTCCATGGACAATTCATGATTTAATTTATTGAAGAGATCATCACCGGGCAGAGAGCACAACGTAACAGGGGCTGACAGACCTCTTCCACTTTGCGCTCTACACGGACACGGTTCTTTAGTGCGAAGGCTGGGGACTCAGGAACAGTTGGGTTCTGCACCTTCTTCTCTGGAACACCCTGTCAAGCAAGAACCAGAATGTAAAATGGGGCCAATCAGCTAAGCAGAAAGGAAAGGCACAGGCGTGTCAGTATTAACAGACAGGTGGTTTCAGTACACACCACTACATCCTCGAGAATCCGGACAGGCAGCGGCCTGGGGTGGAAGGTGTGGTCCACTGGCTCCTCCTGCTTCCGACTCGCCTGCCGCTCTTGCAGCCTACGCTCAATCGCCAGATCAAAGCCCTCCGGCTGGGTAGCCTCCCGTGGGGCCGGCTTCTTTGGCACCACAGCTGCCTCTAGGATCTTCTTGTTTAACTCCAAGGCTTTGAACTTAAACCTAGAGAGGGAGCAACACAAACTGAAAATTTCTGGGTCGTAGTGGATACAAGCGCAGAGATAGAGTTTCAAACGATGTATTCTTGCGAACTTGGGTGGGTGGGGAGGACTTACTGCTGGAGTTTTTCCAACTCCTCTGCCTCCAACTCAGCAGTACTCTTCACTGGCACAGGACGGCTCCTCTGCCTGGTCATCAGCTGAGGGGTTTGAGGATTGGTGATCTTCGGCTTGTCCATCTTCACTGGTGATGGACCTTGGAAACAATGACTTGGTTTACAGATCAAAACAAAAATAGGGGGTTGGATTCAGATGTTGACCCCTCCCAGAGGAGTGCATACCTTTCTCATCCCTCTGCCGGCTACGGAGGTGGTAGCGTACTGGCGTTTGCTTCTGGAACTGTTCTATCATCTGGGCCATCGGCACATAGGGCTTAGTCTCCTCAAACTTACGCTTGGTGCCAGTGGACAGGTTGAAGGGTTTGGGCACCGTGGCACCCCTTTGAGCCTTCGCCTGGGGCAGAGAAACTACTTAACAGCACAGCAAGAAATGGGGCTAAATGACCCCAGCTGTAAAAAAGTACTGCCCCCTTTAGGCAAACAGGGTTAATACAAGACCGTCATTGCATGTTTACAATGAACATGTGGCAACTCGCAGACTCGCAATAAATACTATGGATAAGTATACATAAAAAGATGGATACATCTGACTACATACAATAAAATGTTAAGCATTATGTATCCTCGATGCTTTTCTGTCCAGACCTCTCCAGAGCAAGTTTATTTTTAGAGCACCTCAAAAACACAGCATAGCATATAATCTGTCAGTTAATTTTATATACCCACTGTGAAATGCATAGTTAATATTTTAGTAATATTCCAAAGTGAACTCGATTTGTGGCAAAGACACCAACACTGCTTGGAGCCTCACACAACGACATTCCAGCTGGAGGAGCAGCAGACAGACAGGCCTGCATACCGGCGAGGAAGGGTGTTTGCGAAGCTGGGCCGTGAAGTCGACTGCCTTATAGGCACCATCAGAGGGCACTTCTGAAGAGGCCTTCAGCCTCTCATCTGTGCGGAAGTGAAAGTCCACAGGCACTGTGGTACACAATGCAGGCTTCTTCGCAGGCTGACCTGAGCGAGGAACCATAAAGTTTAGCAGACACGCTCATCTTTAGAAACAACCCTGAGGGCTTCTAGGTTGTCACAGGTGACATTTTCACAGGCAAATAACTAGACTTGTACTAAACCCTTAGTATCAAGATGCTTAACTCCAACAATCACCCAACCCAAAATACTTGCCTATACAATGTGCCATTAGGACAGATGTTACTCACTGCCTGCCATAGCAGCCTTAAAGCTGGCCTCATTCTTCTTGCGGTGCTCAGCGGTCTCTTTCTGAAGAACTGCTATGTGCTCCAGCTCCTGCTGCTCAGTGGTCTTTGCTTTTTGAGAAGCTCTCCTCCTTGATGGCAAAGACACAGACACACCGGATTCCACAGCAGATCCTACACACCCTCATTTCCTACAAGCTTTCAGCAATCGTATTCCTCAAAGGAGTTTGCTTTAGTTCATATGAGGCTAAGTAGACGCTTGGTTTGAGAAATCCCTGGAAACAATCTCACTTAGGAGAACCCAGAAATTGACAAGCCGCACTAACATTCTCTTAAGAACACACACCTTATTGCCATAGCAGAAGAGGCAGGCTGTGACCTGCCTGGGCCTTTAGACATCTGGGGGTCTCTCTGGACTCCAGCCGCAGAGGACACACTGCGTCGGAGGGAACGGGAAGTTGAGCTCCTATATGGAAACAAGCAGAACCACCTAGCATTGCTGAATTGCTCACTTCAGCACATACCACTTACCCCAAACCGCATCCAGTTCCAATAAGTTTATCAAAGCAAGGACCCTATCCCAGGAAGCACAAAGCATAAGCCAGTTTACGTGATTTATAATACTGAATGCAATAACTTTGTAATGCGGCTTAGAAAGTTTAGTCAGTGGATGGGTTAGACCATTTGGTTCATCACCCTCCCAAAACCAGTTACATTCATTTAATCTCAATGAAGCATACCACCCAGAGTGAAAGGAGTGATTTGCAGCAAACGGAGTCAAGCTATCCTGAGTCATGCCCAGTGGGAGTCCAAGCAGCATTAACTGGCCATATCAAATCAGGAATTAAGGTGAAGAACTCAAACATTTGTTACAGTGCTGCTTAACATTCAGTTTTCCCATTACCAACCAACAAATCTCCACTACTGTAGTGGGGAGTTCTGTCGTCTTTGGTCTCAATTACATCCACAGCAGGCAGTCTAGCATTTGACTGATTCAGATTTCACTACTGGAAAGTTTTTTTTTTTTTTTTTTTTAAATGTACTGATTTAGTTTTTTCTGGTACACTAGCCAAAATAGTTATTAGGATTCTCACCTGCATTTAACACTCCAGATCTCAAAGTTCTATGCTAGACAACCAGAAGTGGACACTCGTGCATTATATGGAAACCAATCTCCAAAAGTGAAGTTGTAACTTATGAGCCACCAGAGAACGGGACAGATCACACTAGTAGACACAGAGTGACCTTGTGATATTGCACCCTATATCCTAGTTACCCTTGACAGCAGCCCTTGTGGTATAAAATACACTTCTCTACCTTCGCTGACGAAAAGTAGTTCTTGGTACAGGTGGTGCTCGCACACTCCTATAAAATGCAATATGTTCAATCGGCACCCAATTACTCAAAGCCTGGACTACCTAATGATAATCAGTCTTCATGGAGAGACACACACACCTACTCCAAAAGCTTTGTAGCTGAATGGAATCTCCTTTCCAGTCACACACACATTACCTTCTCTGCTTTTTGACGGGTGGGGTGCCAGGTGCTGCGGCACTCCTCCTCTCCTCACGCAGGGCCATCTCACGACGCTTTGACACCCTTGGGGAATACGCAGTTAACATACTCAGAAGGGTCATACTGATATTCATTCTGAAAGCAGAGGCCAGCTTCATGATGGCCTGTAATGAAAAGGATGCTCAGCCTACCTGCGTGGCTGGGCCAGCTGCCCTGTTCGCTGTGCCTGATTTCCACTGGAGGGCTTGCTGTTACTCCAGGATGTAACAATATTTGAAGGAACTGCAGAAGTGGTTGAACACTCTTCATCGGCTTCTAAAAGATTAAAAAAAACTGCTAGAACCTCATATCACAGACAAACCCCAGGTGTAAATTACAAGAAAAAAAATCTGAATCCATACTTCTGTAGCATGTTATTACTATACAACTAGGGTATTAGCAAAACCACTGATAAGGGTGAGGAAATCACCTGTATTGGAATTCTCAGTTTTCCTCCTAGGGGACACCACAGCCCTAGGCAAATTCACTTTGACGGGACCACCGAAAGGCTTTTCCGACTTGTGGTGCGTCACAAGTTTGAGTTCATCTAAGGCTCCGGTTTCCACATCAGCAAACTTGTCTGCAAGAGTTATTTTAAAAGACTTTGAAGAACCGCGAAGAATAATTTTATGGAAGACATCCAGATTTCTCGGGTGCTCTTCGACAATTTCTCACCAAACCAATCATCGGTACCATCATTTTCCAGGGCTTTCATGTCTATAAATAGCGCCGGCACATCAAATTCGTATTTACTGGCCGGCTCACCCTGCTGCATGTCCATCTCCGCGGCCACGTTTGTTTCCTAGAGATAAAAAGCAAAATGCACACATTTAAGTCGCATTCCTCTAGCAAGTTACCAATAACTCAAATTACTCCTGAATGCATCATTGCTATTAGCCCATATTTTAGGCCAGTGCTACTTTTAAAAAGTTTTAAAGATTGCAATACACACAAACACAATGGCAAAATATTAATTTTAGCCTAGCTTTGGCGATACCACAATGCTGATCAACGAAGAAAAGGCCAGCTTACAGTCCCCGAACCCACCACCGGCTTCCTAAAAGGCCAGCTTACAGTCCCCGAACCCACCACCGGCTTCCTAAAAGGCCAGCTCACTGTTCCCCACCCCATCTTAATACAACTCTAAGACAAGGCACTAAAACTTAGGGCGCTCATTTAGCACAAAACGTGCAAATAGACTACAAGAGCTACTTAAATTACTATACTGGTTCTTAATCTAGGATTTTACGGCTTTACAATATGACAAAATTCAAAATTCTAAGTAGTAGCGTCAAGAGCTGCTTCCTATTCATTATCAACAAGTATGGCGTTAAGAAACGTACTTAATATGTTCAAAGACAGACGACCGACCCTACGCGAACCACATTTTAAACAAAATACATTACTAAGAACAGACTATACTCACTCAAAAAAAAAAACCTCTTGTAAAAGTCGGTTAACGGTCCGAAAAAAGAGAAATATACCAAAACAATACACCACTTTATAACGCACCAAAACACCAGCGCCTCACAGAACCAGCAATCGCCGGACGCGGTGTGATTTGAAAGTACCCCTTTTCAAACTAACCAATCCGCTGCCTCCGCCGACATTCTCTGCGCCTCTAGTGGTTCGGAAGAGTGTCAGTATGGCACACGCTCAATTTGCATATTACCCAAGAAGCCTTCCGTTTACCAGATAGGCTTAAAACGGGGGAGGTCTGAATTTCAAACTTTTTAAGTACACAGCACGCCATATCATTGTAGGCCTATGTGCTGCATGTATGTCTACAGGTACCTGCTGTTCATTTTTCTTAAGAAGGTTTGATTTGGATCATTATCTTAAAATTTAAAATATAACAAAAAGTGCATTCGAAACACCATAATATAACATTTCGCTTTTGAGTTTGCTGTGGTCT
Source organism: Gymnarchus niloticus (assembly GCA_009936485.2). NCBI lineage: Eukaryota > Metazoa > Chordata > Actinopteri > Osteoglossiformes > Gymnarchidae > Gymnarchus > Gymnarchus niloticus. The sequence continues at coordinate 19,366,033 of JAACJT020000105.1, read as the reverse complement.
CTGCCATTTGAGAAAAGTTCCATAACACAATTTAAGTTTTTCATTATGTTTCCCAACTCTTTTCTTTTCCTTGAGTTGCTTTATTTGATGACAGAAAATGATTGCTTTTGTAAAAAGAGCCTAAATTTTCCAGAATAATCTTCTGCTAAAAATGTAGAATTAAAATATTACAGTTGAATTTGGCAGTCACCACTTAACGCTGTAATCTGTAGGTTTGTTGATGATGCCATTTCTCTAGCTCTATGCCTTTCTGGACCTTCTGGAAAAGCAGGACTGCTGATCCATGATTTCATTTAGCATTTAATACAATCCTCCCTACCAAGCTTATAAATACACAAAGTCCAAAATCTCAGGCTCTGTAGCTCCTTGTGCATTTGATTACAAGACTTCTTGACCAGCAGATACAAACACCAATACTGTTCAAAGCTGCTATCTCAGTCCCAAATTATTACAGAATCAGAATCCTTTTTATTAGCCAAGTATGTATCCATACAAGGAATTTCCCTTGGTGGTGATTTTACGAAGACATTACAAAAGAACATATAACAATTAGCAAAAGGTATATACAGAACAGTAAAAACTAGATTATTAAGTATTATGTATTAGGTAATTCAGCATTAGGTAATATAATAATGATAAGGATATAATTATATATGTATCTATACAGTGTATGTATGTATATAGTTATGAATATAAACTGGATGAGCTATATAAACTATACAATATAATAATTTAAAGGGCACTTATATATAGCACAAATTAAGTAGCAGCGATGTCAAATCTATGTACAAGAATGCAGTGTACAGTGTATATATATACACACAAGAGTTTGTGCATGTGAGCAGTGTGCGAGAGTGCAAAATATATTTGTATAGCGGAGGTATATCAGTGGTTCACTGCAGGTGATAGTCATCTGAATGTCTGTTCAGGGACTGGTTTGGTTAATGAGAGACAGCCTGAGAGAAGAAGCTCTTGGCGTGTCTTGTAGTCTTGGTTCTGATTGTCCTGAGTCTTTTCCTGGAGGGTAAGATTTGAAATATGTAGTGTGCAGGGTGGGAAAGGTCTTCGAGGATCTTGCTTGCTCTTTTCCTGGTTCTTGTGTTGTACAGTGTCTGGAGGGAGGGCAGGTTACAGCTGATTATTCTCTCTGCTGAGTGGATGATAAGCTGCAGTCTGGCCTTGTCTCTTTCCGTGGCCGATCCAAACCAGACTGTGATGGAGGAGGTGAGGATGGACTTGATGATTGCAGTGTAACACTGGACCATTGTAGACTGTGAGAGATGGTGCATTTTTAACTGCCTCTGGAAGTAAATCCTCTGCCAGGCTCTCTTTGCAATGTAGGTGGTATTGAGCTGCCATTTGAGGTCCTGAGAGATTGTGGTCCCCAGGAATTTAAAGGAGTCAACAGAAGTGACAGTTGAGCCCTGTATGGTTATGGATGGGACACAGGGTGGGGGATTTTGCCTGAAGTCCACCACCATCTCAATTGTTTTCTGGCCATTGAGGTCAAGATTATTAAAACAACACCATGATGTCAACAGCTCAGTCTTCTCTCTGTATAGGCTGACTCATCACTGTTCTGAATCAATCCAATCAGGGTTATGTCATCTGCAAACTTAATGAGTTTTACAGAGGGGTCCCCTGACGTACAGTCATTTGTGTAAAGAGAGAGGAGCAAAGCAGAAAGCACACAGCCCTGTGGAGCTCCAGTGCTGACAGTCTGTGATTCTAAGGTGTGCTTGCTCATTCTCACACGTTGTGTTCTGTTTGTGAGGAAGCTGTTGATCCACATGCAAAGTGGATCAGGCACAGACAGCTGTAAGAGTTTCATCTGCAGTAGCTTTGTGTGAATGGTATTAAATGCAGACCCAAAATTAACAAGCAGAATCCTAACATACAGATAGGTCCATAAGTATTTAGACATTGATGCAATTTTTGTAATTTTCTCTCTGTATACGACCACAATGGATTTGAAAATCTCTTCACTATAACCCATTCTGCCACCAGTGTTTGTTGGTGGAGGTTGCATGGCTGTGTGTTTAATTATACACCTGTCTCAGTAATGAATATGGCTTAATTACCCAAATCTCAAAGTATGTGACCCCCCCCATTAACTGGTGTCCCAATACTTTTGTCCATATAGTGTATGTGGCATCACTGTTTGGTATGGCAACACCACCAAGGGAGGCTCTTCAAAGAGTTGCTAAGACAGCAGAAAGGATCACAGGAACTGCTTTGGCTTCAGTGTAGATTTACACACTCCACTGTCGCTCCACAGCAGTGTTCGCCATCCAGGATCCCAGCCACATGTTCTCCACACTTACCTCCAGAAACAGATTCCACTGCATCAGGATGAGGACATCAAGGTTCAACAAAGGCTTCTACCCCATGGCTGTTCACACACTTTACCATGTAAAGTGCCGATACAGTGATATTCTTCTGCACAGTGACCTTACCTGTCTTCAGGCTTTCCTAATCCCTTTATATATACACGATATATATATATCTTTTCTCAGTTTTTTTTGCCTGTTTATTTATTCTGCAATAACATGCATCTCCATACACACAGCTGCACTTTATTTGGCAGCAAGATGTTATTTGCCTATATTGTTATTGTGTGCTGTCATTTGTTGGCAGGAGAGGGCACATGAATCCAAATGCTAGCATACTTGGCAAATAAAACTCTACTCATAAAAATCATATTGAACTATTATGTGATGTAACTCAGTAAATATTCAATATTGCCTGGGCTACCTCTTCAAAAATCACAAGCAAGGTTGAGTGAATGTACAACAGTTTTTTGTAATATTTAACTGTACTATGCTTTTTAATTTACTAGTTTTGAAAAGCAATAGCAAACATAATTAATAGTTGTGTGTTAATGACTATTTGTATTGGGAAGTCACTCACAAAGCACCAAAATAAAATTATTCATATGCTTTAAACCATGAACAATTATTTAATCTGCAGACTGTGAAGAAAAGCCAGGGATTAAACACAGAGTATGAAGCTATTGATTAGTGACTGAAGTATAAGAGCGAAAAACAGTTTTTTCTCCTATGCATGTATACAAAACTTATACATATTTGATTGCCTATTCTGAAGTAACTGGGATTGAAACACTGACACACAAATATGCAAGCAAAAGGGAGCAACACCAGTCACACCTTTCCTAATTATTTAATCACTAGGCCACTTTATGATCCTTTTAAAAAAAAAATTTGCTCTATGTTGTTTAATGCTAACAGTAAAGTCAGTAGACCACTGAGATTCCAGATGAGATGTCCACTAGCGAATATGCTATTTTTCAATCTCAAAAACACTACTGGTAAATGCTACTTTGGAAACATTGTAAAATCAATACAAATTTTCTAACTATCAATTAAATATATATATTTAATTGCCTAGCAGTTTTGCAATACACGTTCCTTTTTGTTTAATCAACCCAAACCATCCATCTTCTAGCCACTTATCTTGGTCACAGTCACTGGGGGGCTTGTAACAAATTCTGAGCTCATAAATGGTTTCTTGAATTAAGTCACCTTACCAAGTCTACCAAAGTGAAATCTGGTGCTAAGAAATATACTCTTCAAAACATACAGAACTGCAGGCTCAAGGATCAGAGCTGGACATCCTGGCTGTATGGCCCGATGCAGTCATTTTAACAGTATTGTCTGCAGTAAAAGAATTAGCAGCATAAAACAAAGCATGCACACTGATAATAGTCAATGTCAATAATCAAAAGGTCCCTTGTTTGCTTTTCTGATTAACTTTTATGTCAAAATATCACTGATGCTACTAATTACAAGTGGAAGATAATATACATTGTAGCACCCTACACAAAGGGAACCCTTTATTTAAAAAGCACAAATAGGAGATTACACGAGGTTCAAGTGTTGGCAGGGGTGTGGGGGCTCACAGAGGACATATTTTCATGTAGCTAAATCTTCTGTATCATTACTTGAAATTTACCTGAAAAGAAGAAAGAAGCATCAGAGCAAAACTCTATCTCACTGTCGCAGATTGACAGCACTCTGTCACCCACTTATAATACAGTATAAACCTCATGCTGGTCCAAAGAGATTGTCTTTAAATAAATCCATACAAATCTAATTTTCTGCATTAATGAAAGATTAACAAAAATGTCCTCATGACTTCACCTAGCACAACTGCAGCTACATCAATTCTGAGGCTTTCTGCTATCAGGTTCCACTCACAGGCAGGCATCACTGAGACTTCTGCAGTAACGATGCTCTTCACACCGAGATTGGACAACCCCCCCCGGACCAGTCCACAGGTGAACGCCAGGTACTGAAAAGATGCAGACAGTTACAGTCAAAACATTCAACTTTAGTATAGTGTCTTGCATAAGTATTCACCCCCTTGAACTTTTTCACATATTGTAACGTTAAAACCCGGAATTAAACCTAATTTAACTGGGATTTTAACCATTTGATCTACACCACAAACTTAGCACTGTAAATGTGCGAAATATAACATTTCTAATATGACACAAAAGGTTGCTTAAGGACACCCCCCACCAATACTCCCAAGTCAATTCTTGGTAAAGCCACATTTGGTTGCAAGCATTTTGTGGTGTCTACCAGCTTTGCATAACTAAACCCTGGAATTTTGGCCATTTTTCATGGCAAAATTGCTCAAGCTCTGTCAAGTTAGATGGGAACCAAAGATGAACAGCCATTTTTAAATCTTTCCACACATTGGGTCTGGGTTTGGCTGGGCCCTTCTAACACCTTCAGGTTATTGGTTCTAAACTACTCCAATCTAGCTTTGGCTGTGTGTTTAGAGTCATTGTCCTGCTGGAAGGTGAAACAGGTCAACCCCAGGAATTGTCCTATATTGGGATCCACCCATATTGCCTTTAATTCTGGCCAAGTTCCCAGTCCCTGCCAATGAAAATCATCTCCACAACTTGATGCTATAACCACCATGCTTCACTTGGAAGATGGTGCTCTCTAAGTGAGGAGCAGTGATACCTTTCTCCCATACACATTATACCAGAAACAGAATATTTTGGGTTCATGCGACACTTTAATTGGCTCCAACAAATTTGTGACTTTTTGAGGCAACTGCCTGCGCTACAGTGTACTTATGGGCTTCTCACTAAAGACGGTGAAGACTTGTAAAATCAAGACTTTTCAGTTTATTTTTGAATACTTTTCAAAATTCAATATTTTCCCCACTTTTACACAATGAACCCTTTTGTGAAAACCATGACTTAAAATCCCATTTAGTTCCAAGTTGTGACACTACAAAATATGGGGAAAGTCTACTACCTGCTTTTATGATACTCCCTTTGCCATGTTACAGTCACCTCCCTTCCAGTGCACCATGGCTTATACTGACCTTTGGAGCATGCTCTAGATACTGCTTCCCTGCAGAGAGCTGTGTTAACAACCGGAACTTGTTGTCCTGCAGTACGTAAATACCCTGTGAAACAAACACTTGTTATATTACACTATTCTATAATTTATCTTTGTCGAAACTGACAACAGCTAACCTATAGCTATAAGAAGACTGACTCAGGAGAGACATTCTGGTGACTGGGGTTACTCATATTTATGTTTTTCCCCCCACCAGTTTTTCTCTATTTTATGCATGAATTAATATGTCCCACTTTATTTCACCCATAATAACCAAGGGATGGGACAAAAGATTCAAAAACAATGGTGGATGGGAGCATCCTGAACTAACCAATCATTACTAAATGAGGCTTCAAAACCCCTGGCGAGTGGGAGTATGTGAAACTACCAATCAATGTGTGCACTAAATGAGGCTTCAAAGCCTATGGTGGGTGGAAGTATCTGGAACTACCAATCAATGCTGACACAAAATGAGGCTTCAAAACCTGCGGTGGCTGGGAATATCCTGAACTGCCATCTTAAACTGATTGGTAGTTCAAGATACTCTCACCCACCACAGAATTTGAAGCCTCACTTGTCCAGTCACTACAATAACCTATACACTAATTTTCACCTGTTCCAAGACCTATAAAGTCCCTTTACAAGTGATTATTTCCTCTACTGAGCAAAAACACACAATTCCCAAGAGGAGCCAATCACACGCCAGCTTTCCACCAAGTTTGGGTTTGAAAGCATTCTTTTTTTATACAATAAAATGAGAGTATGATATAAATATATAGTCAAAAGTCTACTAACTGCAGTATCTCAAACATGTTGCTGTTTTTGTGGGCAATTTCTTTTAATGATATTCAACCTCATACATATGTTTACATGTCTAACATACTTATAACATGTACACATGCCGCATTTTTGCTTAAAGCATCCCAAAACAGCATTATTGCAATCTTCAAATTAATTTTAGTTGCACCAAGACAAAAAAATCTACTTTAAATGAGAGGAGTTGTAATGTCTAGGAGTGATAATACAGAAGACTATTCTGAACCCTGCAATGAGCATCATCTGCTTTATAAGGATGCTGACAATTTCAGTAAAGGTTAAATTTGCATTCACCATCAAATAAATTGATAAATCAGAATGAAAAAGAAGCTTTGATTTGGTAAATAAGAGCTGGTATCAAATAACTTAGAAATGACAAGACTCAAAGGGTAACCTGGTGATTTGTCCGCAAGTTGTCGATTTGCTTTTTAAATACACTGGTCCAAAAGTCTTTGCATATGAACTTCATAACATCCAGCTCATCCTTAAAACGTGGAGTATCTTTAGTAAATCTGAAAAGAAAGAAGAAAACACTTGAATTCATTTATTGCCTGTCCTTCAAAAGGCAAATAGGTGGTCATATCGAGATCAAGACCTGACATACGGTATTATCCGCACCACCGATACTGGCCGGTTTTGCAAATACTCGAGAACATGTTGTTAGCATGCTAATTAATTTGTTACCGAAGAACAGTTTAAGTTATCTGTGGCATCGGAACAAGTACAACTGACACTGAAGGGCAAACGGGGTCAACAACATAGAACGAGGCATAAGACAATAGTAGAGTGATTTCTCTACATGGGATTAGACGTCTGAAATAAAGTTATGACTTACCGTTCAATCAATCCTTGACCCACTCGGAATCCCATGTTTTCAAGTTTGGTGATGCATCGACCATTTTCCTTTATGAAATAGACCATACCGGAAAACAGCGTTAAAATCTTAACTTGGCATACGGTCATCCAAAAACAAATGTAGCTGGTAGCTGACTAAATAGCTCACAGTGCAATATTAAGTATTTCCAAAAACGACGACAAATATTCCGACCGCTGCCACCGACTGTACGGTAATGACCAAGTATCGTGAAACCTCACCGTTTCTCCCTGCTCAGCTGACTTGTAAACATATTGTATAAGTTCATTGTGAAGAAACTGAAAAAGAGCCTCGTCCGCCATTCTTCAGAGAAAAATAACTTCGCCCAAAAGGATTGACAAAAAATGATAGCTGTGACAAACCAAATACGTTATAATGCATTAATAATTCCAGAGACCGACCAACATACCGATTCTGACCGAGTTAACGCGAGCTAGCGCAACATGGCTGGCTGACTGCAGAATTTTAATTAACCAATACTTGCGATTTCGCTTAATTACTCAACTAATAACTACCGAAATAAACACCCAGACATATATACACATTCAGCCTCCCCGCACACTATATCACTTCCACGTTCGTTCCGACAACAAAATCTACGTTGACGTCCGGGTCCTTGTGAACGCACAGGAAAGCCACACAGTTGTCTTCATGCGCGCCTGAGTAAAAAAAAAAAAAAAAAAACATTCGTGCTATTCACAGCTTCGTGTAAATAATTTCTTGTACTAAATATAGAGCGCTTATTATATACAGTTGCAATCAGAAATATTCAAACCCACAAAGATTGTAAGGATTTACCAATGAAAGTTTTTTCAAAGAGCTTGATTTTGATTTGGATGACTTCTTAATCAGTTGAGTCATACGTAAAGTCAACAAAGAAAATGTATGATGTAGTATTCGTGAGTAACAGGATATTTTATTAATATAGCCATAACACAATTATTCACCCCCTACATGATATTGCTGTTTTCATAACCTTTTGGGAGTTTGGTGGCCTAAAGTGGAGCTAAATCATGAAGCTTTTGGAAATTAAATTATGATCCTTAATTAGCTTCAACGGTAATGCATAGGCTTAGGGAGAGAGAGAGAGAGAGAGAGAGAGAGAGAGAGAGAGAGAGAGAGAGGACGATTTCATTGCGCCTGAAGGGCATCGGGTATAAAATGATCTCCCAGAAATTGAACGTTCTAAGAGGCACCATTGAGAACATTATAAGGAAGCTTAAAACTTATGGCATACCTGCCTAGCCGAGGGAGAAAGCCCAAAATTTCATCAAGAGCCCTTAACAACTTAGTAAGGACAGCTAAGAAAAATATAGTGTAGCGGCACGGACCGGCGCTACCTTCTGTAAAGAGAGACTGTGGGTAATGCGTGTGGAATGTCTTGTCCCACCATATGTATGTGTACGGGGGCTAGCAAGGCTAACCCCCAGGTTTGTGTTGTAATGTCGACTCGGTGTGATGTATGTGAGGCTGCTTACTGGCGTGGATCGGCTTGATCAGAAGCGCTTTGGTTGAAAGTCAAGATGTGTCCATGTCATGCCTCTTCCATGATTTGAGCGCCCTTTATTGTTGTTGATTACATCATACAATTAAACGTTATATAGGTTAACAAAATATTATAGGCGATATTGGCGTATCCGTCTAGCTCTGATCTGTTTGCATCTGGGGGTCGATCTAGTTTAAGAAAGGTCAACTACCCCCGGGCTGCCTGGTACGATAACAATCTGCCACCAGTAAAGATCAATTTCATATCTTCCCGGTAAAGACGGAGGCGGCGGCTCCCCATGTCACTACCGCTTACGCGTGATAGTCTCACGGGCACCAGACGACAGACAGGATCATAATCTCTGACAAAGAAATGGACGGTTCACTCGCACTGCATTCCGACAGCGCGGAAGATGTGGCCACCTCTTCAAGCTTTCGACAGTTCCGAATTAAACATTTCAGCCTAGATCTGAGAGTGGACTTTGATCAGCGGAGACTGCAAAGCACCGAGATTCTAGATCTGAAATGCCTGCGGGATTCCCAAAGCGAGCTGTGCTTCGATGCTCATCCCTCGCTTGAGCTGCATGAAGTGTCGTACAGCGCACACAAAGGCAGTTCGGAATGGGTGAAAACAGAGTTCTTCACTAAAGAGTTTACCAGTTATGGGACGACGCTAGTAGTAAAATTTCCATCTCCGTGGAAGACAGAGGACGAGTTTAGTTTATCAATCAAGTATGTCGCTTCTGATGGACCAGGGGTAAGCAGTGTTTCTTCTAGTCTACACAAAGTCCAAAAACTGTTTAAATGAACGATATTATACTGTACTTTGAGGGCGTCGTACTCCGTCATCTAGCAAATCTAGGTGTTTTGAAAACCTGGTGTTAATTGGAATTTCACATTTAGACTTAAAACATTGACAGATATTTGACCCTTGAACTAGTTTCTCAGTGTAGACTTTAACATTTCAGCTTGACCTTTGGTTTCTATAATACTTAATTTCTTTCCGGAAACAGGAGACACGAAGATAAGTGAAACTAAGTATTATCTGGGTAAATTATTCTAAATGATTTTCACTTTCTATTTGTAGCTATTACAAAAGTATGTGTGCACGTCTACTTACACTACTTTGCCATTGGTGAAAACCCAAAATAGTTAAAGGTGCAAAGAGCAAGCTGGTAAAACGAGTTAAATGTCAGTTGTCACATTTGTGTGATTACATAGGTAGGTATCTAGCTAGTTATTTAGCACTGCACTCCTATCGCTCCCCACCCTCATGAAAAAAGCTCCACTGACCACATCACTTCAAACACACCACCCCTACACTGAAACTACATATCAAAAGGGGCTACTGAGGTGCACGACCACATCTAATGGCAGTGTGGAGCACTACGCGAAGGAGATTGTAGTTAGACAGTAAAATTACACCCAGGGAGGGAGTGCTCCACTCATATGCAGAATCATCCCCGCTCACCCCCCAGGAACAACCATCGCTGTTCCTGCCTCTTCCCATACATCCACATATCATCCCCTTTATACCTTCCATACCCAGTTAAAACTCAAATTCCCCACTAATTTCCCAGTGTGATGCACCTGGCAGAATATTCCACCTCAACCACCACACAGGAAAGTCTGTCCCGCCACCTATATCTCTACACCCAGACAAGATGGAAGCACTGAGTAAGGCTTTATATCATGGTAAAATCTGGCAGGGTCAAAACAGAACAGACAGGATTTCCTAACCCAAAAAGGTAATCGGGGTCACATACAAAAATGGTCAGAATCCCAAGCAGATTCTGGTGGTTGTCCTGCAAAGGACAGGAGGAGATGGAGGCAGTTGATCTGCTGTGGTGACCCCTGACAGGAGCAGCAGAAAGAAAAGTAGTTCTCGGGTTACCTGCTATTTTATTGTATATGACCGATGCAGTTTGCTGGACATTAGGCACAGGGTTCTGGTAAACCTCTATTCCATATTTACCTTGAAAAATTTTTCAAAACTCTACAAGACCAAACCGCAACAACGAATATCGACAGACCAAGTGGAGAAGAGGGTGTCGTAGCAGTGTGCTAGCCAGGCTGTGACGGCATTCATCTTGACCTCCTATCCCCGCTAACCTCCAGTCTCTTGAAAACAAGCTGGACAACTTGTACTGCCCTATGGATTCTCAAAGAGATCTTAGGGACTACATTGTATTCTGCTTTACAGAGTCTTGGCTAACACCAAACACATTGGACAACACCGTGCACCCCCAGAGCTTCACTGTACATGGCTCAGACAGCACCACAGAAACCACTGGTAACCCAAAGGGAGACGGTGTGTGCTTCTTTATTAACAACAACTGGTGCACTGATGTGGATGTGGTCTCCAAGTCTTGTTTGCCAGTGCTGGAGTACGTTACGATCAAGTGCCGGCTATTTTACCTGCCCAGAGAGTTTCTTTGGTGCTGCTCACTGCTGTTTACAGCTCCAGCTGCAGCTGTGCTAGATGAGCTCTACGCCACCATTTGCAAACAAGAGACCCAGCACCCGGAAGCAATCTCCATCATCGTCGGGGACTTTAACCACTGCAATCTGAAGAAAGTCCTCCCCAAGTACCGTCAACACATCACCTGCCCCACCAGGGATAACCAGACTCCTGACTTCTGCTACACCCCACTCAAAGGTGCTTATAATTCCGTCGCTCGTCCTCACCTCAGCAAGTCCGACCACTTGTCAGTGCTTCTGCTCCCAGCCTACAAGTAGGAGCTGAAACGCACTCCACCGCAGATGAGAAAAGTACAGGTCTGGGCACCCGAACATAAATCCAGACTACAAGACTCTCTGGATTCAACTGACTGCTCTGTATTCAAGGCCTCCTTTGAGAACCTGGACGAGTGTGCCGAATCAGTGACAGATTATGTCAGGTTCTGTACGGACTCCATTGTGCTTTCCCGGACTGTCCGCTTCTACCCCCACCAGAAGCCATGGATCGACACTGCTGTTTGCCAGGTGCTGAGGGAGCGGACCACGGCTTTCATCTCCAATGACATCACTCAGTACAAGATTGTCAGATATGAGCGACGGAGGGCCATCAGAGCTGCAAAGACAGTATGCACGGATGCTGGAGAGTGATATTGGTGGCAACGGTCTGCGGCGCTTGTAGAACGGACTTCATGCAATCCGCGATTACAGAAGCTCGCCGGCTGCACTCACGGACACCCCAGCCTCACTCCCAGATGCGCTAAACAGCTTCTATGCTTGATTTGAACATCGCAGCTCGGAATCGGAGAGAGCGGCAGCGCCACCAGCCCATGGAGCTACTCTGCAGCTGTCGGAGACCAATGTGAGTAAAACCTTTAAACAGGTTAAATTTCCCAAAGCCGCTGGCCCTAACGGCATCCCGTCACGTGTCCTGAAGGCATGCACTACACAGCTGACGCGAGTGTTCACCAACATCTTCAACATGTCTTTGTGCACTGTGCTTTAAGAAGACTACTATCGTGCCTGTGCCAACGAAAAATACTGTCTCTTGTCTGAACGATTACCGTCCTATTGCAGTGACCTCTGTAGTCACGAAGTGCCTGCTAAAACTGGTCATGACCCATATCAAGCTCAGCATCTCCTCAACCCTGGACCCACTCCAGTTTGCATTCTAGCAAAACAGATCTGTGGATGATGCCATCTTCCTAGCTCTGCACACTGCCCAGGGGAACCTGGATAAGAAGAACACCTACGTCAGGCTGCTGTTCATGGACTACAGCTCGGCTTTCAACATCATTGTGCCACCCAAACTGGTGACAAAGCTAAGTGTGTTTAGCTCCACTAGCTAAACTCTGAGTACTCTGAGGATGAGGAACAAAGGTGTGTTGGGTGTGGCTGGTCAAACTGGTTTAACTGACTGTCTTGACTGGCTGGGTATGGGTATGAGAATGACCCCAATGTGTTTTTTTTTTTTTTTTCCTAAATAAAAACATCTTATTTACTAAAAGAAGGCCTAATTATGTATTGTTAAATGTCCATTACAGAATTTTGTAATTGGAATTTGAAGTCTATCTTATCAAAAGGTCTACTACAATTATGCTTATACTGTTCATTTTTCTGGTGTAAATTATTTGAATCCTCAGGAAAGCCACAAAACATAATAAAGTTGTACACAACTGTCATGTGAAATCAGTACTTACAATTAAGGGTGGTAATTATTTTTCCTCTTGTTTGACATAGCCTATGATACTAACTTGAGTATCAAGAAGTGCTAGTGACCTGCCTTTTAAAAAAAATTAACATGCCCATTTTAATATATTTAACATTTTACCTCAAAACCAAACCAAACTGCAGAAATTTGCCATTCAGTTTTTTATGGGGCCTCTAGGCTTTTATCCTGTTTGCAATTATAATACTGCAGAAATAAAAGTTCAGATGAATATTACTTAATATTTTAATATTGAAAATGCATTAAACTTATACACTGATGGTTGCTTTTCTCACTGTGTTGAAATGGAACACCTTCATAGATGTCATGGTTGGAGCCCACCCAGACAGCAGAGAAGTGCATGCCTTTCTTTTACTTGTCTGGCTTTCCAGTGCTGAACAGCAGCCTGTTCCCAGGCTTCCACACCCCCACGGTCAAGAGCTCCTACTCCCCATCAATGTGGGTAATGTCTGCCAGCATTCACTTAAAACCTATTCTCTCTCTCTGTCTGTGTCCTTGGCCCTCCACCCCATAGGTCTGCTGGCTCGAACCCGGACAGACAGCTGGGAAGATCAAGCCCTACGTTTTCACACAAGGACAGGCAGTGCTCAATCGGTCCCTGTTTCCATGCTTTGACACACCAGCAGTCAAGAGCACCTACTCGGCGTCGGTCCAGGTAAGCCCTGGACTCACACTTGCAGTCGAGACGCCGGCACCTTCCCTTAGTTCCCATTCGGATGCCCCTGCCATTGTGCTTTTTATTTCTTCCTTCCAAAAGGATAGCAGGTGACCATTCTGACTAGGGGTTTGTACTCGCTGAAATGTCCTTCATGAAAAGTTTCACTTTAAATGTTTCATTGTACTGTAAGCTTTTAGGACAGTGCTTGACTAAATGCAGAATATTCTGTGCTGCAGATAAGGCAGCGTGACAGGCAGAGTCCTGTAAAATTCCACTATCTTTACATCCTTCTGGTGATTAACCCTCGAGTGCTCTGCATGAGCCATAATGGGCATTATACACCACCCCACAGGTGCCTGATGGTTTCACTGCAGTGATGAGCGCCACCAAGTGGGAGCATCGGGAGGTGGACAACACCTTCCTATTCGTCATGGAGCAGCCGATTCCCTCCTACCTGGTGGCCCTGGCTGTGGGAGATCTGATGTCTGCTGAGGTTGGGCCAAGGCAAGTCTAGATCGGGTTCTCTAAGTGATTCAGTTCTACCAATAACATGAATCAAAGGGCCAGTGTGTTAGCCTCATTCAGTTCTTCATAAAAGCTTTTATTGTACCTGTATAAATAATTATTGTTATGAATGTGTTATTAAACGTAATCAGTTAGGTTGTCTTTCATATTTCCACAGTTTTGTGAAGGGCAGACTTGTAAAAGATGCAGTGAGACATCAAGTGCCAAGTTAACCGTAGCTAGCCTGTTTTCCAGGCCCTTGTGTTGTCCAACCATGGAAGGAGCTCCATCACACAGGCGGTCGTGATTTCACTCATGTCTGAGCTGCTTTTTTCTCTCCAAAGAATCGGCTCAGTTTGTTAAAAATAATTACACTAGCTACTGTATGTGTTCAAGTATGGACGGCAAATGTCACAGTTCTTCCCAAAAAATCATCCTGTTAAAAAATCACATGGCCACAGATAGATATAGACATGGAAACAGATAGCTGTCCTTTGTCTGTTCTGTTATAAAACAACTTAATGGCGAGTGATTTAAAAGTTGCTTTCTTTAGATTGGAGAGCTGAGTACACTGGCAGTCTTTTACCAGAACTTCTACTCTTCTTAATGCACTGTTGTCCAGTAATGGTCCTTGGCTCCACAGCACAACCCCCACTGTGACTTTAAACTTCTTCCACCATATCAATTGCACGTTTTTTAGCTTTTGCTAAGCTTCACAAAACATTCGGAAATGCCGAGGTTGCGTTCACTTGTGCAGTAGTTTTATGGATGGTGGTAGAAGAAAGATGGTATTCAGGAAATCAAACCTTTTGTTTGCGACAGATTTTCCAGGTGCCATTGACGTGTAGACTGGGGTTATTCATGGATAATTCACTCCATTTGAATGAATCATTTTAAGTGAATGAATTGATCACTGCACTGATTTATTCAGTTAATGAGTGATTCCCTGTATGAATTATATCATTCCAGAGGGAAGATATAAGAAACATGTAGTATATACACACACCAGGCTCCGACAGAAAAAAAAATCTGATGGACAAAGAAGGCTCTGCTGCACGTTTGCTGCCAGCATTTTGTGAATCAGTTGTCCCCAGACTTTCTCTGTCAGACGCCTCTTTTGCGAACAAGTCAATTTTAAAGTCCTCCCCATTGAAACCACCATTGCGAAAGGAGAAACTTCTGGCTGGACTGGGGAAGTACATTTCTAAAAATATATCTTGCTTATGTAGCAGCATTTTTCAACTTTTTATTTATTTTTTTCTTTTCAGCAAAATAGCTCTTCTTAGGTTTACAGTACTTTTTGGAAGATTTTGTGCATGAATCTTTAGAAATCCAGAAAATTATGCTGACTCTCAAGGGGTTTGTGTACTTTTGAAGATACTGTCCTGTTTCAAATGCATTAGAGTGTTCATTACCCTAAGAGTGGTTTCATTGTCGTTATGATGTCTTATTTCATACTGAAACAAGATTGATATTGTTGGAGTGTAACTGGACCAATAACTGCATGTCAACACATCTCTCCAGAGTTTTGGCTAAAAATGAATGTTTGAACCTGAATCTGGATAGATCATTTATATACAAAGTATTGTTCTTGAGTAGGGATATGATCACAGCTGTATTAAGATACTTTGAAACGTATCTATAAAATAATGTTGTATGTATCATGTTACTCATTAACATTCTCCATTTACAGGCTGAAGCCCCTGGTTATGTAAGCTTAGGAACCAGTAAAGAATTGGCAGGCATGCAGGTAGTAACTAGCATAGTCCGCTTGCTGCAACATGAGCAGCATTACTGGATGCAACATTAGCATTCGATAAGGCGCATCGACAAACCGGTTTGTATAATAAGCTAGCAATATGTCTTTGAAATTCAATTCAATTAGGCTACTACTACTAATAATGATGATAATATTAAAACTTAAGAAAAAAATCTGGATTTTCATTATAATTAATTGGATTAGAGGTGTATGTTGATATGGCCATAGAGAACTCTCTATAGATTACTTTTCAGACAAGGTTAAATATCTCTAATTCAGCAGAGCTGTGTTTGAGAAGCTGTAGGAATTCAGTATATTCTGAAGATGTCTGAATGCAATGACCCACAGGACACGTGTGTGGACAGAGCCCTGCTTGCTGGAGGCAGCCAAGACGGAGTATGAGGGTGTAATCGAAGAGTTCCTGGCTGTAGGGGAGAGGCTCTTTGGGCCATATGTTTGGGGAAGGTAGGGGTTCTCATTAAAGGACTAACGTTCCCTCGTATTTGTCTACCAGTTTCTGCATTCATGAGCTGACATGATCCAACCCTTTCTCGGCACAGGTACGACGTTCTGTTCATGCCTCCTTCCTTCCCTTTTGGAGGTATGGAGAACCCCTGCCTAACCTTCGTCACCCCCTGCTTACTGGCAGGGGATCGCTCTCTAGCCGACGTCATCATACACGAGATCTGCCACAGCTGGTTTGGCAACCTGGTCACCAACGCCAGCTGGAGTGACTTCTGGCTCAACGAGGGGTTCACCATGTATGCCCAGCGTCGTGTCTGTAGGGAGCTGTATGGTGGGTTTGCCTTTGACTCCTCTGTGTGAAACAGATTTGGATAGACATACATACTGTATATGTCTGATTGTTCTATTTAGACGCATCATCTCAGAGCCATCTGTCAATTCTATGGGTCAATTTCCGTAAATTAGTCACAGCTATCTTTAAATAAAAATAAATTGCTGAGAAGGACAGTTACCCAAATCTGGTATATTATTCTGATTTTATCATAGTCAGCTGATTCTCTAGCCTTAAATTGTGCTTAAATAATTATGGCAATGTTTTAAAAAATTCAGTATTGATGGTAGTTTAAGAAAGTAGCATAACATATTCATCTGGTGATTTCAGTGGTGATGTTTATATGGTATTCTCAGGTGAGGCCTATACCAGCATTGAGGCAGCCACAGGCAGGGCCCTCCTGAGGCAGCATATGGACAACACCGGGGAGGACCACCCACTCAACAAGCTGCGAGTCAAGATTGAGCCTGGTGAGGCATGCTGTATGGGAAGTTTTCATCCACTGTCTCATAGTTGTGACAGAGCATATCTGCTGATCTCCTTTCTGTTTCATTCCTGCCTTGCAGGCATGGACCCTGATGACACCTACAACGAGACCCCATATGAGAAGGGCTTCTGTTTTGTTTCGTACCTCGCCCATCTAACTGGGGATCAGAGTCGATTTGATGCCTTTCTCAAAGTATGTGGCCATCTCCACTGAGCATGATTTCTTTACGTTTCATTATGCTGGGTGTCACTTTTCCCATCACATGCTGGGTTTCAGGCCTATGTTGACAAGTTCAAGTTCTGTAGCGTGGTGGCAGAGGATGCCCTGGAATTCTTTTTGGAGTACTTCCCTCACCTCAAGGAGAAGGACGTCCATAAGATCAAAGGTATCACTGTAGAAAGCACTGCTGACATCTGAGTACAGGGGGTTATCCAATGTGCAGTGTTGAACATGAATGGCCTTCTCCTTGTGGATGATTCTCCCAGGTCTGGAATTTGACAGCTGGGTGAATGTGCCCGGCTGGCCCCCTTATCTGCCCGACTTGTCCTCGGGTCAGAGTCTGATGAAACCAGCTGAGGAGCTTGCAGACATGTGGGCAGCAGAGTGCCTGGACATGGCCGCTATCATGGCTGTTGACATGTGGCAGTGGAAGACATATCAGACAATTTACTTCCTGGACAAGGTCCTGGAGAAATCCCCACTACCTGGAGGTAGGGCTGCCTTCTGTCAACACAATTTACAGGGCCAAACAAGACAGCCCTAGCTAATCTACAAAATGCTTAATTGTTAGGTATGAGCTAGTAATGGAAAATCTCAATTACACCTCGCATCTACAACTGTGCAATAAATTATCTAGAGAAAGGAAACAGGCAGATAGATAAACAGCATTAAACCCACAAATGAGCAATTGACCATCCTAATCACAGCCTTTATCCATACATCCATTTTCTAAACTGCTTAATGCTATTCGGGGTCACAGAGGGGCCTGGAGCCTATCCCAGGCAGCCTTAGGGCACAAGGCAGGGGACTTTCTGGATGGGGTGCCAACCCATCACAGGGCACCATCACGCACGTGCTCACACACTATGGACAATTTAGCCTTGCCAATTAACCTACAACACATGTCTTTGGACTGCGGGAGGAAACCTTCAAAACACAGGGAGAACATGCAAACTCCATGAAAATGGTGCCGGAGGTGGGATTTGAATCCCAACGCTGGAAGCATGTGGCAACTGTGCTAACCATCGAGCCACTGTGCCCCTCACTGCCTTTATAACCAGTTAGTCAATAAAATGCATTACTGCAAATTAGAGCAATTACATGCTGAAATCCATTCAGCTTGTGGGAGCAATTTGCTGATGAAGTTCAGACAACTTTATTATCTGTATTCCAAAAAAAATAACCCTGCACTATAATTGTTGATGGGGCCTTCATGGCTGTTTTTGTATAGCAAAGCCTGTTTTTTCGTTACGGTTGCTAAATCCAAGTTTATTTGAAGCAAAGTTCTGGTGCATTCCTGTTAAACACATTCAACCACATATGGCACACATCCTGCAGTCAGTCTTGTGTTTTGTGTGAATCAGGCTTTTGAGTAACTCAGCCTGGAAATTGCTGCCTCTTTGTAGGTTTATTAGCCAAACCAAACCAGGAACACCAAACCTGATAAACAGAACGGGCGCTTTTCAGCTTTGATGGCGTTGGGTTTACACCAGACAGAGTATCTCATTGCTTGTGAATGTTTGGGAGCTCTGGGTTGCAGTGTGTGTAACCAGGGAGAAACATTGAATCTTTTGCATGGTAGTCTACTAGTGTGTGAAGAAAGCAATCAGCTGTCTGGAGGCTGTATAATATTTTATGTCGTGTGACCAGCCAGTAGCATAGTTAGGTATGTAAAAGTGAGAGGGCAGATGAGGGGCAGCCGTTTTTGTAGGGGGGCAAACCTTTGCCTGCTGCAAATTAGGGCAACAGCTACTGGGGGTTGGGATGGGGGACATTTGCACAGGCCCCTTAGCTACACCACTGGATATGACCACTTAGGCAACTTGGAGAAGCTGGAGGAGCAGTACCCCAACATAGTGCAGTCCAACAACGCAGAGCTGCGGTTACGCTGGGCGCAGATTGTCCTCCAGAACCAGCACCAGCCCGGATACCAGCACGTCTGTGACTTCCTCAGCAGTCAGGTAAGACATGTCAGAAGTAAGGGTTTAGGCCAGCTGGGCCCTTTCATCTGGGTGCCTGTAGCTTTGAACCTGACAACCCCTAATGTCATTTTGCTGGCTGGTGGTGACCTGGGACATATGCATCTAGACCTGCAGTTGTGAATAAATCTGCTGAGAAAGGAATTTAGTGACTGGACAAATGAGGCTTCAAAAAACATCATGGATGGTAGTTTGGGATACCTCCACCCCCCATAGGTTTTGAAGCCTCCTTTTGCACCAGCATTGATTGATTAGTTCAGGGTACTCCCAACCACCATGGGTTTTGAAGCCTCATTCAGTGCACACATTGATTGGTAGTTCCAGATACTCCCACCCGCCAGGGGTTTTGAAGCCTCATTTCTCCCATCAAGAAAACAAATATGCACATACCATGAAAGTGATCAGCTGGATCGGACGCAGGATCTGGCAATTAAGTACTAGTCCACAAAGAAAGGTGGTGAGACATCGAACATGCATATCTTCTGGGCCTCACTGCTGACCTGTTGATGTTGTATTGCCCAGGGTAAACAAAAGTACACACTACCAGTGTACCGGGCTATGTGGAACACCTCAGAAGAGACCAAAGCCTTGGCCATGGAAATCTTCTCCCAAACCTCGCACCAACTCCATGTTAATGTCTGCAAGTACGTCAGGAAAATCATCGGCTGAGTGATCTGCAGAGGCAAAAAGGGCGAAGCTGCAGTGAAGGCTTGATGGTTCCATGGGAATGATGCTCTATCTAAAGATCCGCTTTCTCTGTACTCATTAGCATGAATCATTTTCAAATGCTCTAATATGGCAGTGGGTTTGCAGTAATGTGTTCCATGATTTAAATTGCCTTTAAATAAACACCTGATTCTAGTATACATTTTATATCTCATCCATGTTTTCAGAACTCTTATCTACATACTAAAGCTTTGGGATATCAAAGGATTTTTACGTTTAAAATTAAACTCACTTTAATCCTCGTGTTAGTGACAGAAAGCTGTTGTAGAAAACCTATGTGCCATGGCGTGTTTAATAAAGAATCCTTTGACACGGCATTCAACACAGATGTGTGTACTAGCAACTCCAATAATCAAACCAACCAGCTTTTCACCGTACAGCACTCTGGGCACCTGCCAATGTTGCACAGTGCTGCATTAAGTTTGGCTTTTCTCCAGGCACTCCACTTTCCTCTCGCTATCAAAACACACTTGGGGATTGCATTTATGTCTATGTGTGTATGCTGCAATTGGCTGGCATTCTGTCTGCAGACTAGCTATTATTGCCCTATGCTGTGGAATACTGTGATATTCTCTAGATCCCTCCATGAATGACTCACGATCACAAATGAATGTAAATTGTGCATTATTATAGGTTACAGTGGGAGGCTACTCTTGAAAGAATTCTGTTTTTCGGTTTTGATATTTAGGATTATGAGGCAGGCTCTGTCGTATAGCAGTTGTCACATTTCAATGTTTTTACAGATTTTCTGATTTGCTAAAACACTAAACCCCATTCTCTGAAGCAAATGCTCAGTGCTCTGAACCCATTTATCGAATCAAACATTCTTTTTGTAGAACTCTGAACACATTTTCACTCACTAAAACACATTTTGCACTGTATTGGACTTGTGATGCAAGCTGGTAAACAGGTGGCAGAAGTTAAACACAATTACAACACAAATGTCAGCATTTAGACACAACTACTTAAAATTGTTCACACTTGTTTCTAATCATGTTACAAAACCAACTGAACAGGATATTAGGCAGTTGGGAGTGCACAGGTGGCATGAGTGAGTTGGATGTTGATACTGATAATGGATGGTAACAATCTGAGAGGCAGAAGAGTACATGTATGAAGTGGTGGATAAGGAGCAAGAGGATGAGGATGAGCAAAACCAAAAATGATTCCAGATTACAGTTTTTTTCTGAATGCTTATACATGATTTCTGAAACTGACTCATTTTTGCAAAACTCTACACATAAACCCTGAAAATACTAACACAACATGAAAAAGATCAAAAACTCTTATAATACACCTTTTTTTTACAAAACTATATGAATCCTTATAAAATGGGCACTTTTGCATCAATTCTCTACATAGAAACAATCAAATGAATACATCATCCTAAACATTATGCTGTGGTCCCTTTTGCACTCTCAGTGTGTAGTGCCTGGCAGACTTCTATAAATGGTTTCAAAAGTAATATTTCTTCAAAAGTATATGCATGGAGTCAATAAAACACATATACAAACAGAAAATCCTATTTGTTTTTCCAAAAACAAATACATTTTGCCCTCTACTTGGACAAGAACTGTATGCAAAACAAATATAGAAGAAGCTACAGGAAACAGATTTGCCATGGAGAATTTGAAAATAAAGAACTACAAAGGAAGCAGTTAGGCTGCATCCTGTCTTCTGTTTGGGTCTCGCCACAACACCTCCTCTACATCAAAAGCAATGTTCTCCTTGACAAGACAGTGGGGAAGTATCATTTGGAGTGATGTATCCAACCCTGGCATGCCCCCTGATCTATATCCCTACAGGCCTCCTCCATTGCCTGGAAAATGGGCACATGTGCATAGGGCTGGCGGTCATTCCCCTTCCACTTCCGTGATGAGAAGAATGCCTCATTTGGGTTTTAAAATGAGTATGGTGGGAGATACAGGATAGAAAATTGTGGATGTTTGATAAACCAATTTTGGACAATAGTGGACCAGTGGAAACTCACATTAACCCGGATGATGACAAACCTGGACTGCTCTGGCCCATTCCCATGGTCATCGGGAATCAGTATGTTGTGTAGGGTGTCAAGGAATGTAATCGTGGTCAGTGTTGGATGGGCCAATAATTGCATGGTGATGCAAGACCCCATTTTGTCCCATGGCAGCACACATAGTAATGTTGCACCCTCGCTGCTCTGGAACACTGATACTAGCACATTGCCCTATTACATTTCTTCCCCTGCACCTTGTTTTGGTCAAGTTGAAGATGACCTCATCAATATAGATGTACTCGTGATGCACTCTGGCAGCATCTAGCTTCATGACTCTCTGAAACAGACAAGACAAAACCATATTACAAAAAACACTAAACAGATGTGAAGCCGTCAATATGGGATAACAATACACTGTTACTGTATACGGTACCAGTGACAACAATGCTAGGAAAGGCTGACCTGAACAGATTCACAGTACAGTCGTTTTACCCTATCAGAGTTCCTTTCCAATGGCACTCTGTACAGCTGCTTCATTCTGATCTGATGCTGTTGAAGCACACGGGACAATGCTGACAAATTGACCTGGTTGATTTTACTGAAGGTGGCGGTGTCTTGAGAGAATGTGAGTTTGAATTTCTCTTTCTCACTAAGATTTGGTTGGACTCTTTGCCCAGCCTCCCTTAAGCTCAAACCATGATTGACCACATGATCAACCAAAGGGACCCGTATTTCATCTGTTAGGATTCTTCTAGGTCTTCCTCTTCCTCTATGAGCAATATTTGCCTCCATTGTTGTTCAAACCAAGAAAGCTAACCTGTTAACCTTATTTATAGTACTCGTGCTCTGCTAAGTGAAGAAATTAACTGTAAGTGTTTTCACGCCTGAGAATCAGGTGTAGCTAAGTGATCAATGAGTGTTGTTTTGATTGACAGTGTTTTCCAATAAACACAAAAGATGGTTCAGTTTTGAAAACTGTGTATGCACAGAACTGTGTGTAATTTTTTGCAAAATGTGTGTTTTGAATTTGCTGAGTATTAAGCAGAGAATGAGCATATTGTTCTGCAGTCTTGGTTAAGAGATTTGGTGCATGAGTTTACTGTTTCCGTGATTGTGCCTCAAGTATCACTTTTTGTATGTAAGAGTTCAGAAAAAACTGTAAATTTGGGCTACTGTGTTAGACTATGTTCTTGTTCATGAAATGACAATAAGGGAAGTATTACTAAGAGTACAACCCAATCTGAGCAGGTTCTCTGTAGCCACCATAGTCAGGAGATTCAAAGAGAACAGTTAATTGTTTGTTTTGGTCATTGAAAGTTCACTGCATACAGATGTTTCAGTACATCACTATGATGCTAGAAACGGGACTGGGGAGAAAAATACGTGAAGTTCATTACTGTTTTTACTGCATGTTTCCTTTTTGTAGAATTACAAGACTGCCATGCGAGGGTGGAAGGACTCCGATGTT
The DNA here is from genome assembly GCA_009936485.2 of Gymnarchus niloticus. NCBI lineage: Eukaryota > Metazoa > Chordata > Actinopteri > Osteoglossiformes > Gymnarchidae > Gymnarchus > Gymnarchus niloticus. The sequence continues at coordinate 19,342,717 of JAACJT020000105.1, read as the reverse complement.
CTCCCCCCGATAAGAGGCTCTCATTATTGACGTGGTCCTTCAAAACAATGCCTTTAGACTGTGTGACATACAGCAATGAGTTGTTGAAGATTATGTAAATTTTAAAGGAACCAGCAGTGTCAGCATTTCTACGATTGACTGTGTCCTCCAGTGACACAGGGTATGCATGAAGCAAGTGTATGGAGTACCCTTTGAACGTATAATTCATAAAGGGTCAAAATCAACAATTTCAGTATGTGCATGTAAGTGGACATTTAAACAGAGACTTTTAGTGCTAATGCTTACAGTACAATTCTATACTACTGTCAAGTTGCACTGTATTGTATGCAAAATAGGAGTGCACGCTACAGCAGAGTTATGTCTTTCTGTAGTACTTACAAAACTAGTTTTTATCAACTTTTACACATAGAGAGTGTTTGAACTGGAGTCCACGGACAGGCTCCATGAATATATTTTCGTAGATGACGCTGGGTTCAATCTGAGGAAGACAAGACAGAGAGGAAGGTACATAATTGGCCAACGTGCCATCGTTGATGTCCCTGGTCAGAGTGGTGGCAATGTGGCACTCTGTGCAGATATATGTAATCATGTGGTTCTCCACCATCATGCCACCTTCGGAGCACATGATATCAAAATATCTTCTTACATTTCTGGGTGGTCTTTGGGATGTCTTGACTGAGGGTGATCATGAGCAGGCAGAGCATCCTGTTTATGTTTTCACTGTGGTGTCCGAATACAGGAGTGGTTCAACGTCAACCAATGACTCATAAATGTTTGGCTTCCACCATACTCCCCCAATAGAAGAATATTTCTCTGCATGGCTTTGGAAGGTCTGTGACCAAAAACCCTATACAAGGAAAAATGTCCTACTGACAATGGAATTGGGCTGTGGTAACATAAATATGCAGTCATGTCAAGGCTGGATCCAGCACACCAGAGGGTTCTTTCCACAGTTGCCTAGCTAGATGAAAACATTGCCTGTGATGTAGATGAAGTCCTCTGGCCTGACCCAGCAGAAAGATGTGATGCTGTGGCAGAATAAATCACTTGTCAATGTTGATTTTGCAGTTGCACAACATTTTACAGTGTATTGTAATGTGCTTTTTATTTTAAATGGTTGTCTTTCTCATTAGGCCTTTTGCAATACTGTATCTTTACTGTATGAACATACTGCATGAATACCACACACATTCAATACTGCATTTCTTACATTGTATTTACAGTATACAGTATCAAAACTGTGATATTATGTGTGAATATATTTTTTATTTGTAAAATGCAAAATATGTTTACTGTATTATACACAATAATGATTTGCTTCTCGAGCTACATGAACTTGAACGCAGTGGTTTCCATTTCTTGACGCAGTGTGTAATGAATGCACTTTAGAGCTTTAATTTTGACTGGCTGTATGTATGATCTAAAAGCATTGCTTGATTTTAGGCACATATAAAACAGTTTTGAGGCGATTGTTTGATTTTGCAAGACGAGTCAAAGGAAATGTGTTTTAGCAATTATGAAAAAAATGTAATTAAAACTCAGAACAAAAGGACTACAGAAAATTTAATCAGGAAGTAGATACGTGTAAGCAGAGGTCAACCCTTTCGCTCGAAGAAAAAAAAAAAACATCTTAGTCATCCTTAATTCGCTCGCTTTTGACTTAGAGAAATAATTTCAGTTCCATAAATTGGTAGTTTACGGTCAAGAAAATTAACCAGAACCCGCGTGCATCCTTGGCGTCATCGCCAACGTCACCGGGCCCTTTGTGCACCCATAACAATCGGACGGTAGGTGGCGCTGCTCCCGTTTTAAGACAATCGGTTTCCTCCGTGCCAACAGCACGGTCGCCTGAACCAGTTTCTGGTTTTCTTCTTTTATTATTTTTATTCAAAAGTCTGTTCACGAGTGCGAAATGACATACCCGTCGGTGAGTTTTATTTAATGCTTTCCAAATCCAAGAAAGGTGGGTAGTTTGACTCTTTGGTGTTGAAAGTGCATCTAAACTGGTTTCTAATTTTAAAAATAACAGGTCATAGTTTGGTGGATAAAAATGGCAGTTTTTATTAAAGCCTATTACCTGACTGTAATGTATGATGTTTAAACGAAATATTAAAAATAAGAAATCAGTAGCCTTCTGTAAAGGCAAGAAAATGATTAAAATTACTTTACGGTTAAGATTAATGTTCGATAACTACCCCCTCAAGCCCCCTTTGGAATCTTTAGCCCGAGAGTTTAAGAAGCCTTTTTTAACATCTTAATAATTTGCAGACGTTTAGCGCTTCTTTTAGATACGGCGGTTATGTGCAGTCAGAATAGCAATTTTAGCAACAGGAATGCAAAAACACTTTGTTTAAAGTGTTGTTGGGGCGCCGTTGAAAAAGGCGTAGCCTCCACTTGCAGGACTGGGGATCTGTCATCTCGGTAGCAGTTGTAGCTGCATATTAAAAACGTAGCTTCTGTTTTGCTGTCTCATGCTAGGGGTCTCACCTCAGATCAAGGCACATTTTTATAAATAGCCAAACACGAAATGGTTTAGAATCGCTACGACCACGTACAGACTGTACAGAATGATATATGCGCCACCAGGTTAAGTTTGTTTATGTTGGGCTTTTATGGAACAATAAAATCTGGCAAGACGTGTAGGATCCTATGAATTATGCAAAGGGCGATATTTATATTATAATGACTAGAAAACCTGACCTCCGCATGTTGAGCTAGGACTCCATGGAGCCGCAAAGAGTTTCAGGTGTTAGGTTGTGTGCGCGCCAGGGAAAAGGGTGGAAAGTCTGGGTTTGGGCCAAAGGCGCAGCAGGATGGTGAGTCACTCGTTAAACGCAGGCATCTCCCTTGCCAAATATAGCCAAGTCATTTGTGGATTTTAATGCTGTTATAAGTGTTTAGCTGGTATTCCAATGTTTTTTCAACACATTGCACATTCTTTGCTGGTGAGCTGGGTATGAATTGAGGTCGCACATATACCCCCTAACTTTCCATCTTGCTTTCTGCCACATCTTCCTCTGTTGGATTGCAACTGAAGCATTTTTTTGCAATGTCCTGCATAATGGTTCCCTTGCATGAATGTCCCCCTCCCCCCCATTGTCTGTACAGGCCACTGCAGTGTTCATAGCGGTGGGGGCAGTCTTGGTCTCCACTGTTGGGCTTGTCCTGAGTGCTTATTTTATGAAAAAGAATAAAGCCAAGCTGATCACCTTGCTGGATCCCACCATTAAATACCCCTTGAAGCTCATCGATAAAGAGGTACTGTCTAACACACCTGGGCAGCGACACCATGTAGTGTATGTTCGTGGACTCCTTTTCTTAGGAATATGAATCCTTTCTGTTATACCCACAACTTTGACAACCTTTGTGCTTGTGACCCATCTGACTAAACCAGTAGAGAGGACAAGTGAACTATTTTTAAGTTGCTGAAATTTGTTTGTATCTAATTTTAACATAACAGACAGTGGGGAAAATGGTGTTAAAACTAACCCATCATTGTCCTTTACTGCTTCACTTTATCCCTGTGCTTTCCTATCAGTAATGGTTATTTTCACTGTCCCCCCCAGCTAATCAGTCACGATACTCGGAGGTTCCGCTTTGCTCTGCCAACCCCGGACCACATTCTCGGCCTTCCTGTGGGTACGTACCCTTTATCCGTTCTCTCCTACAAATCACACTTGAATGGCTGTTAGTTGCCTCTGAAGGCGATGTTTTGATATTTGTTTGCCATGTCTTGAATTGGCCACCATACTATGTTTTACTCAAAGATGATGCTGCCTTCCTGTACCGGGGTCCGTTCCAGACGGTGAGCTTGTTAAACATGAATTTTGATTGAAGAAAACTGAAAGCTTGACTTCTGGATTTGTCAATTCCCCAAATTCCTCCAATCAAAATTCAGGTTTGAGTATAGGATTTGATAGGCCTGCTTTCTGGGTAGGATCCCTGGTCACTCATTGGATGATTAGCTAGTGATAGCTAGGCTATGCTTCCAGTTTTGTAAAGCTTGAAAGCTGTATTCTTGTATTATCTACCTCACTTGTATGTTGCAGCCAAGTTAATGTTAACCTTAATTGTGTTCTTTGGGTGGAGAAGTGACATTGGGCATTGCCTGGGTTCATGAAAGCTCTCTCCTCTTTTCTAAAGGGAAGCATGTGTGCCTGTCTGCCCGCATTGATGGGAACCTTGTGGTGCGTCCCTACACCCCCATATCCAGTGATGATGACAAAGGATTTGTGGACCTTGTAGTGAAGGTATTGTACATCGTTGCCTCTTTTTGGGACCGTTAGGTTCTTGGATGTATGTTGCTGTGTGTATAATTCTTTGGTCAGCAGAGAGTTGTGCTGTTCGCCATGGACTATTGCGTATGCTGGACTGCCTTCCCCCACAGATCTATTTTAAGAATGTCAATCCCAAGTTTCCAGAAGGCGGCAAGATGTCACAGTATTTGGAAAGCCTGCAGGTGGGAGACGTGGTGGACTTCCGAGGACCTGGAGGACTGCTGGAGTACAAGGGCCGAGGTTTCATTGCTAATGCAGTTCATTTTGTGTGCCTCTGTGGTTCATTGGTCTTCAAACTTGAGTTTAGTGTGTGAATGAGTTTACCGACTTCTTTGAAGCGTGAAAACACTTCTGGTATCTGTTTGTATGAGTCTCTTAATAAGTGGTGTTAATCTAACATCAAATATTGTCAAAATATGAACAGAAAGCAGACATGCTTTTTTGAAGTATCTTTGTCTTCAGCTTTTAATCCTTTTTATTTAAATCCCTGGAGGGTTATGAACAGAATGTGCCTTTCCTTCAGTAGCTTGACCCTGTAGGTGTCAAAATTCAGAGTGCGGTGGTATGGTACGTGCAGGTTATAGTGTCAGATTCACTTAAACGCTATCTTAATTACTTTAAAACCCATGAAGTCTTTAAAATAGTATTCCCTGAAGACTACAGTTAGTTTGGAATGTCACTGGGCGGTGCCCATTTGTCTGCCCCGTAATAATACATCAGTTTTGATCATGTTTACTTTGTAGCTAAAGATGTTGTCATATTCTAATTTGCAAAATGCATTTGTACAAACTATTTTTATTTGAGTTTGAATTTCTTCTCAATAGGGGAGTTTGCGATCCAACCTGACAAGAAGTCTCCCGCAGAAGTGAAGACAGTCAAATCACTGGGCCTGATTGCAGGAGGAACAGGTGCAGCCCTCTTAAGTACATATACTATATTGAAGAATATCACTGCTGTGCTTAGCTATGCAGTGTCTGGGTCTTTGGTCAGTGTTCTGGGAGCAAGCTGGTCTTCCGGTTCTGCAGAGAGGAATGGAAAACTAGCAGCTCACCATGCCTTACAAATGTAAAATTAGTAAATAAAACAGGCATGGATTGTTGCCTTTTGACATCGAGGAATTCCTAGTCAGGAAGCATTTAAGCAGAATTGTGTATAGCATTGCAGTTTGTTGCCACCAAAATGGTGAAATGAAGTTCCCGTTGCGTTTTTCCCATGAGATGGGAAGATGATTATGTCTGTCTATTCAAGATGCGGCCCCCACTGATGGGTCTGCTGCAATGAAAAAAAGAAACTCTGGGCTTGCTGGTCTTGGTGTCAAAATCACACAGCCATCAGTGGCACTGTGTCACAGGGTGAGATTTAAAAAAAAAAAATAGTGATAGCCTTGTCAAATTGCAGATCATGCTGCAGTGACCCTGCGCAGCTCAATTCTCTCACCCTCTAGATATGCTGACATTCAGCTGCGTGTGGGCAATCAGATATGAAAGATTGTTTTTATTCTCTAGATCTGGATGAAAGTACAGGAATAATCAGCGTCATGGACAAATCACCTATTGTACACACACATTTTTGACTTTAGGGCACACACTGGCTCAGTGGGTAGCTGTAACCTCAAACTGCCTCCACACTTTCTGTGGAGTTTGCATGTTCTCCATGTATCTTTTGGGTTTCCTGCTGCAGTCTAAAAACATGCACTTAGGCTAATTGGTGTGTGTGTGTGTGTGTGTGTGTGTGTGTGTGTGTGTGTGTGCGCCCTGCAATGGACTGGCATCCCATCCAGTGTGTGAGGGATAGGCTCAAAGGTCCCTCAACGCTGACCAGGATAAGAGGTTGGAAGATGGATGGATGGAAGAATTTTTGGCTTTGATGATATTGGTTGATTTGTGTAATCTTTTTACCCACTCCTTTGTAATTCTCACTGTATTGCATTATATGTCTGCGCTGCACTAGACATAGGCCGGTATGAGTTTCTGACGGTATGATAACCTTAAGGAAAAATATCAAGGTTTCACGGTATTGCGATTACAGCTCTAAAATGAACAACTTTTTTCCATTGAACACAATCTATTTTATTTTTAAACAACATACAGAATATTTGGAACATTAGTAAACGTGTCTTAAGATAAAATAATAATTGAAGTCTTCTGAATAAAATTAAAATAAATGCAGTCTCTTAAGGGTGCCTAAACCTGCAGCTCGAAAAGCTCAGAACATAGTTCTTTTCTGTAAAAAAAAAAAAAAAAAAAAAAAAAGTAAAACAAAAGTATAGAAGTGATACCAGCTCAATTTAATTATAGTACTAAAGTAAAAGTACTAATTTTGCAGAACATTAGTACTTCTCTGCTCTGCTGTTAGCGATGTTGATTGGCCATGTTATCTGCCTCAGTAGCCATTTATTTCTCCAATGCTAGAAACGCTAACTCTCGTAGCTGGTTACAAACGTTCATTTCAAGACAGCGTCACAAAGAGTGATGAATGCTGCACCCATACATGTGAAATCGTATTTGAAGTATTGCCTCCTCTGGCAGCCACTCTTCAGATTACCTTCTCTCTCCAATCGGTGGCCGTCTGTGTTTATTCGGTACCCGAAAAATTCCCATACAGCCACCTTTGTCTTTTTCGACGAGGGGAAAATTCAGGAGGTTCACCTCCTTCAGCAATTATACACAGCTGACTGATGCCTCGCACCAATCAGAGGGGTTACTCTACGCTGGACACGACCTGAGGGATTCCTGCACCTTCTGTTTTTGACGAGTCATAAAAAACAGCTCATACCGCAGGGATGGTATGATGGAAAATTTTAGTGGTTTTGAAACCGTGACTTTTTCAAATTGCGGTATACCTTGAAAACGAAACCGGCCCATGCCTACACTGCACTAATGTATTTATTGTCTAGCACCTTATTTGTATTGTGCTCTGTGTTTAATTTGTGTTTGCTGGTGGCCAGAAGGACACACAGAGTAAGGTTTTCATTGTACTGTGTAACTTGCTGTTTACTGTGCATATGAGAAACACTTCTAAATCTTGAAACACTGATCTGTTGTTGAAAAGTATCAACACCATCAGTGCTGTGATGATACTCTTTCTTGTATTTACGACAAGGAAAAAAGCAAGAACTGATGCAGGCTAGCCAGAGTTGTGCTTTACCCGGTCTGGTGGGTAGCTCTATCATGCTCATATTTTAATTGCCTGGCACCACCAAGAAGTTTGGCAGAACCAGGAGTACAGTTGTTATCACCAGATGTTGGTCTGTTCAATTGCCCAAAAGAATATTGTTACCTTTGATGTACCTGAACTGCTTCAGCAAGTCGATTTTGTGTAAAATGATCAGATTGTTCTTATTGGCTCTCTGACTTGTATGTGAGCATGTGATCATGAATGTTGCGAACCCTGGGTTCATATTTTGCTGTATCTGCCTACAAAGGTATCACCCCCATGCTACAGTTAGTGCGAGCGATCGTCAAGGACCCTAGTGACAAGACTACCTGTAGCCTGCTGTTTGCCAACCAGGTGGGTTATTCTAAACAGGTAGGCTAATTGCCATTAACGATGGTTCAGTTACCCAGTTGCTGTCTTTGTACCCATTTATACATTTAGCAATCTGAAGTGCTGACTCTATAAATGAGTACAGTTCTGGGCAGAAATTCTGAGCTGCTTATGACTTTGAGCATCTCCAATGCAATGGTAATAGGACTAGATGCATTTTGCAATGGATACTGAACTGCTTTATTGCCAAGCTAATTCAGAGTTTCCCGTAAATTTTGTACCTTGGTAGTTCAATTGAAATGGCTGACTGTATATCTGGGTACGTTCTCAGACAGTGGTATAGACGCCTGTATGAGCAGACCACCTATGACCAAATATAGGATGCTGGCATAGAAATTTTGCTTTATGAAATGTGGAGATCAACCAACTGTTTCTGAGGTGGCTGGTGCATGCCTTCTGTGTGTCAGACGGAGAGGGACATTCTCCTAAAGGATGAGCTGGAAGAAATCCAGGCCAAGTACCCCAACTACTTCAAGCTGTGGTTCACTGTGGACAAAGCCCGTGATGGTAGGTACAGTGAAGGGGAAGTCCCAAGCAGTTTAAGCCCTGTTTCAAAAAGAATCAGCACACACTGGTAACATGATTTTGGTGTTTATCAGTAACACATTCATCCTGCATTCCTTTCACATGCAAGTTGCCTGATTCTCTGTGTGTGTGTGTGTGTGTGTGTGTGTGTGTGTGTGTGTGTGTGTGTGTGTGTGTGTGTGCGCGCGCATCCACAGACTGGGAGTACAGCCAGGGCTTTGTCAGCGCCGACATGATCCGAGACCACCTGCCTGGCCCGGATGATGACAACATGGTTCTGATTTGCGGCCCACCACCCATGATCCAGTTTGCCTGCAACCCTAACCTGGACAAGCTGGGCTTCCGGCAGAGCCAACGCTTTATCTACTAGTCAGCAGGACCAGGGTGCCTGTGAATCGAAACCCAAAGAAACGGGCCTTGACCCCACTCACTTTGCTGCTCAGCATAAGTCCAGTATCTTGTCCAACTGCACAATAAAATTAAGAAAAGAAATCCTGAACTACATTTTGTTGTAGTATGATTTAACAGCACTCTTTGGCCGATGTAATCAGTACTGTATTGTTTGGCATGCACAGGCTTTTTTTAGTTTTTTATCCTCAGCTTAGGGCTTCTTACTAAATTACAGATTTAAGAGCCTCTGAATGATTCTGTGTGCATTTGTCAGTTCAGTTTTGAGACATAATGTTGCTTTATGCTAACAATCAAGGGAAGCTCACTGTTTTTGCAAAACAAGGGGTGACATTTGCACATGATTGGTGACCACCTAGAGAGACAGCAAGACGGTATCTATTGACAAATGTTTTGGATCGTGTAAATGTATCCAATCATTTACGAGTAAAATGTGGGACGGCTTCCCTCTCAAACCTCCCTTCACTTAATGAAGGATATAATAGCTCTGACAGAATATTTGCAGAAGCAAATTTTTATTTTCCCCTGTTAAATCCATGTTGATGTTTTGTAATGTTAGTGAGTTTCCACAAATTGTTGCATATTTCCTGCAGCAGTGTTTTGTAGGGTTGAAAAAAATTTTTTTTTTCTTCTCCTGCCTATTGAGGATACAAGGTTACCCTGTTGGAGGGCTGCAGACTTTAGAGTTATGTTTTTCATTTTCAACTGAAAGTGATGTCATGTTGCTTTTGTTTGTGAAAGGCAATGAAACAATTAGCCATGCTTCCAAATTGTCCAACTGAAAATGTCAGGGGATTTTACTGAGACCAAATGTGACTTGGATCCCATGGGTTTCCTAGGATCTGATTGGTCACCCCTGATTTATTATGCAGATTATGCAAATGCATGATTATGCCTTGATTATCTAAATCAATGTGTACTTTAAGAAAAAAGTTCCAAAATGTATTGCACAATAACCATTATTAAACTTCTTGAAAGTTACTATTGTGATTATTTAAAATAAAATGTACATTATGAATAGTCAGCACAAATAGGTGCTAGTGGGTTTGTGTGATAGATTTTCTTTTCTGATTTTCAGAGTTGATATGCTTTTCAGGCTTCAAGGATGAGCATTAGAAATAAAATCGTGGCGAGCAGTGATAGTTTCCATGGAGACAGAAAAACTCTTCTGTAATGTAGGAGTGAAATGTATCGATGCAAGGCCTGAGTGGAAGACTTAATACGGAACTGCTGGCGTTCTCCAGAGCTGGAGCATCTGTTCATCTGCCTGTGTTGAATTATTCATCAACGGTCATTAAGTTTTTAGAGTGCAGTTAGCATGTTAAAATTTAGCAAGACAAACGTCGATTGATTTAATGTGCGGTGGGTCTATTTTTATGGACTAGATTCTTGTTTCGTTCTGCTTGCAATGAAACGTGTTCTGCATCCTTGACAGGTCAACATTAAAAGCATTTACTAATATTATTAAGGATGGTAAGCTTGAAGTTATTGTATAAACTGACTATACCTGGATTTTAAATTGAAATTCAACGTAGACTACCGCTACTACAGAATTTATTTTAATTGTTCAGTATAATAAGCCATCTATGTGATGGACAAACTTAAATGGTGGCATTTTAATCGATATTTCTGCTCTCCTGGAACACTTCAAAACGATCTTTAAACATTTTTTTAATGATACTTATATCGGAAGGTTCTGCAGCGACGTAGCTTGGTATAAACTTAGATGTGGTTCTGCTTGCTTTTGTTTCGCGACAGGTTCCTCATACGCTGACTTCGTATTACTTTGTGCGTCCAGCGGGGGGAGCAATTGCGTCATTGTTAACGAAACTGCGTAGGGCCATACACAACTACATTACATTTGCTCTGTACGCAGACCTGTTTTGTTTCTTGGCGGAAGAAGGGGCTCACTAATCGTACACCGGTGCTGAGTGACAACTGGGACGAAAACAAACAGGTAGAGATCTGAGGATTTAAACGATTTGCAATCGTCCAGACAAATGAAACATTTGGATGTGGGCGTGCATTGTTGCCGGGGTTTGTTGTGAATGCGTAAATGCGTTCGTAACCGCACTGCCAAATGGATCAGTCTGTTGTTCTTTAGTTGCAGTCAGTGCTACCGATTTGTGACCGAGATTAAACAAAAGACTTTGATGTAAAGGGAGGTCCGCTGCTAAATAGCCCCGCGCAGTAGTTAGATCAAGTTAGTAAGGGGCTACTTTACAGAGAGCCAGAGATATGATCGGCAATTGTAACCAGCGCTATGGAATGTGATAAACGCTTGCTAGTCACGCAATTGCTCACATTTAATGGCAGATAGTTATAGCTGGCTATTTAACTATTGTCAACCACTCGCAAAATTTGTAGATTTTAAGAAAATGTTATACTGGGTTATAAAATTAGAGATTCTGTCGTAGTAGCAATTTACTGAACAATGGAAGCATTTTAATATAGCGTCAATGTGGTATGGAAGAATAAAAAAAAAATCCATAAAGATGAATCATACAATAAATTATAATAAAGAGTCGCCTTCCTGTGGTGATTAATGCATAGGTATTGTGTCAGACATCAGCGTGTTTGCCTCCACGGGGAATTCATTCATATTCATTATATGAACTTGAAGTTGCATGTGTTCGTTTTTGAAGAATATGATGATCATTCTTTTGAAACAGTTTTTGTTTTCTTAATGTTCAGTATATGTTGTTTTCACTCCAGTGATGTTCAAGCAGGTAGTATGCTCACCTGAGACTGTGACCTCTTTGGCATGTTGTCGGGCTCACAGTGTCGGGCTCACCGTTTCTTCTTTGGTGCTAGGCCTGGAGTGTGACCAGGGCTGCCACAGTAGACAAGGTGGTGGAGGTGATTGCTCTCCATGGCTGTCCGCAACGGGTCAGCCAGTGATGTGGATTGCCGGATATCTGAAGAGTGCTGCACCCAGGATGACTTGGAGCTGACGGAGCTGGGGCCCCTGCTCGAGGGGCCGGAACAACCAGCAGCTCCAATACGAATCATTTCAGTGGTGAGTTTGAGCTCAGTGTAGCAGATTGATAACTGGACTGTCTGATTCAGGAGGGCACAGTCTTGTTTTTAGTCCTGAAAAACCAGATTAAGAGACTGGCTATCAAAAGTGTGACCACACTGACAGATAATAGGGTTGGGGCTAGTGTAGGATATAAACTAACCCCACAAGAACTCCAGAAAAATGTCCTACAGTGCTATATGTCAAAATCAGATGTAGTGTATGAGTTTCTGACTGAGTTGCCTGCCCACAGGGAGCAACTGTTGTTACTGAGGAGGAAGAGGATGATGAAGGAGGGCGGGTGATGACACTGCCCCTGCAGGCTCACCATGCTATGGAAAAGATGGAGGAGTTTGTGTACAAGGTATGATCGTCTGCAGCCAGCTGCCCCTGCCCTGCTCGGCAATTGACTCTGAGCCCCATCACTTTATGCTTCATGCTACCCTTTCTGAGTTTCAGGTGTGGGAGGGTCGCTGGAGGGTCATCCCATATCACGTTCTCCCAGATTGGCTGAAGGACAACGACTACCTGCTGCATGGGCACCGGCCGCCCATGCCCTCCTTCCGTGCCTGCTTTGGCAGCATTTTCAGGATACACACGGAAACAGGCAACATCTGGACACACCTTCTGGGTGAGCATGGTCTGTGGGCAAGAGAACTCTGTGCTTTTTGGTACTGGCATGAGGAGCCCCTCACACACCCAAGCAGACAAGCACCTGTTCTGGCCAAATACGTAGGTGGTCCATTCCGGGTGTCTTGTGCTCCAGTCCATTCAAGATTAACACAGATTTTATTGGACCTTTACAAGCCTCTTTGATCCTGTTATTAAAATGAAAATTGCGTTCCTCAACAGTACCTCAGAAATATTTCATTGCAGTGTTCCTTTTGTTTCATGTAGTCACCCGGAGCTTGGATCTGATAGCAGGACTGTAAGCTACCATCAACTGAGATGCTTTCTAACATAAATGATTATTTGGAAAGCTCCTTTGAGGCATTTCAGCAGTAAAGACTAGTTCATACTTCACTTTTTCGTGCTCCATCACAGTCCACATGCTGCATGTGATGTAAATTTTGTGATCAGTGTGTGCACGGACTGTGCGCATGCAGTCCAGGTTTCGTGGCTAGCAGACATTTTGTGCATTAGTGCACCTTAACTAAACATGTGCAAGGAATAGATTATTGCGCTTCTGGGAATTTCCAGCAGATTAAAGCACTGACTTTAAAAGAACAGATGAAGATGTTCAGAATCAGAATCAGAATATCTTTATTGTCATTGTAACGGGTACAACGAAATTAAGTGCAGTCCCTGTG
>JAACJT020000105.1:19288035-19328312 GCA_009936485.2 Gymnarchus niloticus | reverse complement strand
AAACAAAATACACAAAACAACATTCCGAACGGGAGAGCACCGAGCCGCTGCAACTGTGTGCGCCGCCATCTTGAACCATCTTGAATGTTGATGAAGAAGGAATAGAAGAAGAGTGTATTCATCATGGATACCTTCGGTGAGCAGCTATGTGAGGAAGTGCGGAGGTACCAAGACATTTACAACTTGTCTGTCAAGAAAACCAAACAGATGCAAAAGCGTTTCGCTCTCGACCGCCATGGTGTGCGTGCTGTTGTGTGCTTCCGTTTTTGCTTAAGCTTCATTCAGACTGTGAGGACAACATGTTCCCTCTGCTGGTCTGGTGGAATTTCATTACTACCGACCGCACACTACAGTACACTGACAGATGTAGCATGGACACAAAGATTCACGTGCTCAACCATGTGGACCGTGATGGAACACAGTAAATATTAAGTTGAAATAGGGCTTATGCTGTGTATGGTGCTGCCCCCTACAGGGCTCATCCTGTTCCTGTGCCTGGGCACACTCACCATGCTACGGCCCAACATGTACTTCTTAGCCCCCCTGCAAGAGAAGGTGGTGTTCGGCATGTTCTTTCTGGGTGCTGTCCTCTGCCTCAGCTTTTCCTGGCTCTTCCACACCGTATATTGCCACTCTGAGAAAGTGTCCCGCACCTTCTCCAAGTGAGTCCCGCACCAGTACCTTTCCAGTGCCGAACTTGAATGAATGAATGAAAACCTTAAATGGTGGTTCATTTGTTTGTGGCATCATCTGAAGACATCACTCACAAAAACCATACATAATTCAGTTACAATAAAACTTTCAAGGTACAAAATATGAGCACTAAACTGCACGCGAGAACGAATACCTGCAAGTCTTATTTTCCCTGAAGTGGAAAATTATAAAGTACGTGATGCTTGGGTTCTACACATGAATGTAATCTTCTCGGCAATACTATTCATTTTCATTTACCCAGCAACCTAATATACCTTTTATCCTGACCAACCCAACCCCCGCTCCCGCTAGGGTGGCTCCATAGGGCATTACTGTTGAAAGAGAGGCATAATAGCTCCCTAGTGGTACTTGATATGTGTCTGTGTATAAGATTTAAAAATAAAATTTAGCTACATTAGAATCAAATTCAGTACACCATCAGGAATGGGGGGCTTGAATCCCACCACCACTTTGTGTGCGTATGTGATTTGCATGTTCTCCACATATTCTTCCTGTGGTTCAAAGACATCCTCTCAGGCTTACTGGTGATTGTATGGTCCATGTGATGGTCTGGCGTCCCATCCTGGGTAGACCCTAGCTTTGTGCCCTGTGCTGCTTATGATAGGCTTCAGACCATGCTGTAACCCTATTCATTATAAACTGATGGATGAATGGATGGATGGATGAGCCTTTGATGTCAGGTGATGGTGATTTGAACTTCATAGCAGTCTATGTTATAGTGTCACATTTCCTAGAGTAACAGTGCTCTCTCCCCATTCTCCCAGGCTGGACTACTCAGGCATCGCCCTGCTGATCATGGGCTCCTTTGTACCCTGGCTCTACTACTCTTTCTACTGCTCCCCACAACCTCGCCTCATCTATCTCTCCATTGTGTGCGTGCTGGGCATCGCAGCTATCATTGTGGCCCAGTGGGACCGCTTTTCCACACCCCGCCATCGGCCCACCAGAGCGGGTGTGTCACCACTGCACAGCTGCCCTTCTCCAAGCAGCGGAGGTGGCAGGGAAACTAGGGTGAATCGAGGCACCATGGCAACAGTACATGGAGGGACCTCACCCAAGTGTTCGAGAGCATGATAAAACAAATATTAGCATTGTTGTAATATTTTGATTCCTAATGATTTGCTCAGTTTCATATTATTTCTGAGCAGGATACATTCTGTGTCTGTACTGTCATCTCAAGGAACTAATAGGAATCTTTATTAAAATGCCCTTGGCCTGTTATGGAAATGAGTTTGTATTGAAAGCAAGTTGTTGGTCTCACAACGTTATGCGTTTGAGCATTGGGATGACATTGAAGTCAACCTCTGTCACACACACTGAAGGCAAATCCCTGATTATCTTGTGCTTTTTTGCCTCTTTGACCCCTGCAGGGGTGTTTATGGGCCTGGGCTTGAGCGGCATCGTCCCTACAATGCACTTCACCGTCACTGAGGGCTTTGTGAAGGCCACCACGGTGGGGCAGATGGGCTGGTTTTACTTGATGGGTGCCATGTACATCACAGGTGCTGGCCTGTACGCCGCACGGATACCGGAGCGGTACTTCCCTGGCAAGTGTGACATCTGGGTAAGCTAAGCTCCGTGCCCTCTGGTGCTGCCTTAATGCATTGCGGTTGGTTACAAGCATGACTGTAATCTGCTTCTGAATTGAGAAGTCAATATTGGGTGAGGAGTGAATCTCAAGTGCCGGTCTTTGGTGTGCTTGTGCATGTATAAATCCACATTGCCTTTTCCCAATATCTGCTTTAACCTTTCAGTTCCAGTCACACCAGATCTTCCACGTGCTGGTGGTAGCGGCTGCCTTCATCCACTTCTACGGCGTGTCCAACCTGCAGGAATTCCGCTACGGGCTGGAGGGGGGCTGTGCCGATGATACCCTGCTCTAAGAACACACCACTGCACCGCACTTGTCGTGGACTCCATCCACACCTGTGCCTCTCCATTGTGGCTTCTGGCCCATCCCAAAGTGCCCGTGGAACACAAGATCACCAGGTCAACACTGAGATGTTCCTGTTAACCTTTTCCCCTGATTTAATTGGCATCCACTTATGATTACGTTTTGTAAATCTTTCAGTGTCAGTGGCAAGTCGTTGCACATTAGCATTGTAACACCGCACCAGCTTTGACTCTTCCTTTAGTGTCATTTTGTGGTTGCGGTGCACTCACAAGCTCTGGTGATTCTAGCTGAAATAGGACCACAGAACATTCCAGAAGCCCCACAGTAGATGGGATGGACCACTAGCCAGAGTAAGTGTGAAGGAGGAAGTAGTGGGGAACACTTTACAAGGCAAACCACATACGTTCCAGTACCACTCATAATAGACTTTGACCTCAGGTATTGTTTTGCAGTTGTAGCTTTGGATCCCATGACCTGTAATCTTCCTGGTTCTCCCACTTTTGGAATTAGAGGACACCTAGACTGGCATGCACATTATTTTCTCAAGAACCCATTGCGTATCTAACAGTCTGTTTTAGATTCTCCCTGTTTTCACCCCTTCATTAAAATAATGTTATTCTCATTCTGAATATTTGCATCTTGGTGCACCATAACCCAGCATCAAGGTGGATTTGTTCTTTCACTGTCCAGCAGCAGCTGGTATTTGGTGTACTTTTCACGCCCTTTCTTTTAGTTCTACTGAAAAAGATGACTAATGGATAACTAACACCACGGTCTGGTGATCTCAGTGATCATAGCCTCACAGTTCATGTACAAGTGGGCTGGAGCTATAAGTATGGATGTAACAGTGATGGCATCAAATGCGATTTTTTGGATTCAAGGTCAGGGATTCAGAGGCTGTGTATAGGCATGATAAATTATATAAACAGGACCAACTGCCAAAAGATAAAAGAGGAGATGTTGATAACTGGAGATATGTAAAACTGTAAGGCTTTAAATATTTTGGTTTTTAAATATTTGGAGTTTCCACACACAGAATGAGTGGTGGATTTGTCTGTATATATGAGGGTGGAGAGGGTACATAACAGGAGCTGCTTCTGCATTTACAATAAATAAGTCACCTATGGACTCCCAGCGGCATGATTCCCAGGAGTAGAACAGCTCCAGGTGGTCAGATATAAGGAAGCCCCCACACAGGCCACAGCCCTTGGCTGTCAGTTTGTAAATTAAAAAAAATAGGTTGTAGTGAGTTCTTACCCAGTATCTCCATATCACGAGCAGACTCTGGGTGATGGAATGGTCATCCTTAGAAAAAACAAAGTAATGTTACAGATCCTGAAAAGACACAAGAACTTCACAATTCAGGTTCACACAATGTTCACTGCTACCTTCTATACCACACGTAAGAACTATTTCAATTCAGTTCACCTTATTTTTATAGTACCTTTTGCAACACACTTGCCCCAAGGGATTTAACAGGAGTATGCTGTAATTACAAAGTACTTTTTCATTGGAAAAAGCTAAAAGGCCAGAAGACAACAGGGCCGAGGAACCAAAAACTCCTCAGTAAGGAGAAAAAAAACCTCTGGTGGTACCTCTTGGGCATTGTAGCAGCATACAGTACAGAGTAAGATGTTACAATTTTAAATTGTACAAGGGGTGAACTGTGGCTATTTCCATCATGAGTGAGCTGGTTGTTCATGCTGGTTTTTGGAAGATCCTTTTAATTTTAGATGCCATTTGGATCTGTGTGACCGCTACCACACTCGTGTGGGGAGGAAAATTAAGCATGAGTGATTGGAACAGATATTTCAGGCCTGCTGGAAAACAGAGGACCACGAGGGCATGTTGAGGAGCAGCCAAATATACTGTCACAGGGATTTTTGGAAAACATTGAGGGAAGCAGGTGATCTAGCAGGAGGAAGCAGGACTGTCTTAATTTAGATTGATGTGACTGTAAAGTAAAAACAGGTTGTGGTGCTGCGTAAAAAACAATGCCTTGTAAATCTTATAACAAATGCTTACACAAAACTCTTCACATTACTTAATGTTATTAACAGTGTTTACAGAAAAAAAGTTGAATGGCAAGATATGACAGATGCCAGATCTATAAAACAATATGTAAGAAATGTCAAACACAGGAAATTCTGTATTTTCAGCAAGCTTTCTTTTCCCTGATTTTGCGTAGAATGCTAAATCTGTGGGATTGAACTGGCATCTGTATTTCATCTTGGGTCAAATTTTGTGAGTCACAGTCATTAAATTTGCTTTGGATAAGGTTTTTAGCATATTTTTCCCATTTACATTTTATTCATTTACCACTTTTGTCCAAAGTGACATACGACAAGCCTACAGTATTTTAAGGAGCTACTGTACCTAAGGTATAAGTGCAGCTAGGCTGAGCATCCAATGACGGACCAGTAACCAAGTGCAGGTTAGCTCTTGATTAAGAGCTATACAATATGTATGCTACAAAATGATAATTATAACCAAACATGAAGTCATAGTAGATCAGCAAAAATGCATTAAAGACAAGAGGTTGAAATGAATATGAACTTGGAGAGGGATTCCATAGCAGGAAAGGTGAGTCATTGGATGGTAAGAGGACTTCCCAGAAGAGCTGAGTCTTGAGGCATTTCTGGAAGATAGACAGTCTGCACCATTGAGGGCCTACACACAAGACTACACACACATCTGGAGATGGGATTACCAGGTGGTGTTGGTTAGCTGAATGAAGAGGGCAAAGCTGAGTGTAGGTCTTGAGTTATTCGATGGAGATGGGTGCCAGTCCATTGATGTTTCTAAAGGCCATCGTCAGGGACTTTATATGAGCATCCATAGGGAGCCAGTGGAGAGGGAAAAAGAGAGAGGAAACATCGGAGCAACTCGACTGATTAAATACCAGGCATGATGCTGCATTCTTAACCATCTGGAGCTGGTTGGCAGCACAAGCTGGTAGTCCAGCCAGCAAGGAACTACAGTAGTGTAACTGGGAGATGATAAGTGGATGGACAAGGACCTGAATGCATAATGAGGCAGACATGGCCTGATCTTCTGGATGTTGTAAAGAGCAAGCCTGCAGGAATGGGAGATAGCAGAAATGTGGTCAGTGAAAGTAAGCCGGTCATCGATTGTTACCCCCAGGTTCCAAGCAGACTTTAATTGGGACAGTGTCTAAGATCTAAGTAGAGCAATGATGTCATGGTGAACAGTAGGGTTGGCCAGGAAGATGAGAAGCTCAGTCTTTGCTATGTTGAGCTGGAGGTGATCATCCTTCACCCAGGCAACAATATCAGCAATTCACAAAGAAATCTGAACTGAGAGCATGGTATTTTCTGGAGGGAAGGACAGGTAGAGCTGCATGTCATTGACATAGCAGTGGTAAAAGAAGTATAGGACGATGAGGACAGATGACAGAGAAGCAGCTTTTGCAGTTTGTAGAGCATCCATGACTGTCAGGTGAGCGGTCTTGGTGGAGTTTCCAAGGATCCAGCAGGATATTCAGTGTGAGGAAGTTGAAAACCTGCTTGAGGACAGCACACTCATCAGTTTTGGAAATAAAGAGAGACAGGTCTGTAGTTACCATGAGGTTTCTGAAGGAGAAGAGTGATTCGAGTCTGTTTGAATGTCATGAGGAATGTACCAGTAGTGAGTGAAGTGTCGATTAGGTGCATGAGTGCAGGGGTGAGTGTACAAGTGATGGCTTGGAGAAGATATGGATGGATGGGGTCCAGGGGACAGGTAGTAGGCTTATTGGTGAAGATGATATGACTTCAGTGTCTATGAGAGTGGTGAAGGATGGAATTGTTGAATTGTGTGGAAGAGGAGGCTGAATGTGAGAGGCAGGAGCAGAGAACTGGCTGCCAATAGTTGCTACATTCACGTGGAAGAAGTCATCAGCAGTCAGGATAGTAGGTGGATGAATGGTGGTGGGTTGAGTATGGTGGTGAATGTGGGAAAAAGTTTGCATGTGTTTGTGTGTGTTGCTGACCATGCTGTGAAAGTAAGTGGTATTAGCAGCAATGACACTAGAAGAGAATGACTGAGTGACTGATACTCAGCCAGATCAGCAGGGTGTCTGCTTTTCCTCCATTTCCTCTTCACCATCCTGAGCTCGGTTCGTTGACCTTGGATGGCGCTGGAGAGCCATGGTTGTGGAGGTGCAGGGTATGTGGGTCTGGATGAGAGGAGGCAGAGGAGGTCAAGAAAAGAGGTTTGGATGGTTTTATCAGATACTTCATCAGCCGCAAGTGAAAATAATTGGTCAGGGGGAGGTAGGGTAAAGGAGACAGATGATGAGAGGAGGACGAGAGGAGGAGCAAAGGTTGGACAGAGAAAGACATGAAGTGAGACAAGAGGAGAAATAGGGAGAGACAGGGTGAATTGAACAAAGCAGTGGTTAAAGACATGTAAGGGGCAGCAAGCAGTTCGCCAGCAGTACAGTTACAGGTCAGGACAAGATCTAGTTTGTTTCTGGCCCTGTGGGTTGGTGGAGTGGAGGGTCTGTTCAGGCCAAGAGAGGCTGCGAGGGTGAGGAAGTCATCTGCCTGTGGTCTGTAATGGTGGATGCTCAGGTGGCATAGGATGATGAGAGGTGAGCATCATCACGGATGGTTGATAGGAGCATATCCAGTTCCTCATTGAAGTTACCTAGAGGACCTTTTGGGAGATAGATGATGACAATATACGATTTAACAGGGTTAAACTGTACATTGTAGTGATAGCATAATACTCAAAAGCAGGTCAGCTACACATAAAGAAGAGAATTACAAGAATTTTGAGACTTGCAAACCTGTCCCCCCTTACTGCTCAGATGAGTGAGGTTGTGGGTGAAGGAGAATCTGCTAGATGGGGCAGCTGGGGTACCAGTTTTTGGTCAAGGTTTCCCATGTATGTACAATCAAAAAATGTGTAAATAATAATACATGGGAAACATCACTATCATTAACATAATGAATGGTCCTCTGCATCTTCCATATTCATTATGGAATAGACACTGCCTGGCCAAAAAAAAGTCACCGTTTCAATTTAAATAAGCAAATGCAGTACTTAAGAGCCAATGGTCTGGTCTAAGCTCAGCTAAGTGTAGTAATAAAATGTATGCAGTAATAAAATGAAATCAAATGAGTACCTGAATCTACTGAATGACCAGGTTATCCCATCAATGGATTTTTTCTTCCCTGACAGCACGGGTGTATTCCAGAACAAAAATGCCAAGATTCTTCAGGCTCAAATTGTGAAAGAGTGGTTCAGGGAGCATGAAGAATCATTTTCAAACATGAACTGGCCTCCACAGAGTCCTGACATTAAGCCCATTGAATGTCTTTGGGATGTGGTAGAGAAAACTTTATGGAGTGGTTCGGCTCTCCTGTTGTCAATAAAAGATTTGATGAAAAATGAATGCAAACCTAGAATGAAAAAAATTTTGAGACATTGCACAAGCTCGTCCAAACAATGCCACAATGAATGTTCCTTAATCCAAGCTAAAAATGGTCAAATGAAAGACTGAAGGATGCAACTTTTTTTTTTTTTGGCCAGGCAGTGTAGCTTGCTTAGTATTAACTTTAGCATAGTAATGCACAATGCAGTTAATATCTGATACAGTAAGTCTAATATAAACTATGTACAAAGACATTTTGTCCCTTAGTATTCCTGTGCCTTAGGCTATTTGAAATAGTATTTTATAAAAACAGAGGGACAGCATTTAAAAGAGTGCACTTAATGCAATGACTACAAAACAAAACGGTAGAAGTTAGTATTACATATATACTGTATATTGTCATCTTTAAACTGGTTAATTGATAAGGTTGTATTTTGTTTTTAATTCCTGTTTTTACCAAGCAACAAACACGATTGTTTATTTACTTTTATTGTGATTTGTAATAGTTTTACAAGTACAATGTTCAGTGTACTCTTGCATTTATCAAGCAGCTGCTGCCTTGTCCATTGCAATGTAAAATGTTACAATAAATATTTAACTCTGCTAAAACTGTGTGCGGTATGTATCTCGTGATTTGAATCGTTCGGCGTTACGCCTTAGTTGGGGTCGTAACAGTTTTCTTCTAGAACCTGCATACATTACATGTGAACTGGTCAGAAGTAAGTTTTGGTGGCTGTGTGGACTACATATTGCTCCATAGCTGGGTGTCCAATTTCTACTTAAGAATATAACAAACGTTACAAACGACAGTGGATTCCTCAAACCTCTTGCTTGTTTGGATATTTCGGTATTATCCATCTAAATTATGGTAAGATATAATGCCAGTATGAGTCCAATACTACCTGTACTACACTAGTTCTTAACGTATACGAACTTTTGAGTCGAGATGAAATATATTGCCTGTTACCTTGCAGTGTACCTTCGATAGTGAGTTTTTGAATCGCTGCTAAAGTTGTTTTCACTGTTAATCTTATTTATTCCCCTTACGGTTTTGTACGCTCGGCTGCTGGGTTTTGTCGGGGCTCAAATGACATTTAATACTTCTAGCCCGTTCTCATATTAATTGGAGCCTTTCGTAGAGTTCATTTTCTTAATCTTTAGTAATAATTTTTGTTGTAAATTCGAGGTTACCAAAGCTGTAGATGGAATTCTAACTTGAGTTTTTCAACTGCATACATGGGTTCTTTTGGCTAAATCATTTCATCATCCAGACATCTTGTTACGCGTTTGAAGAATACGGATGCATCCATGTAAATACAAGAGAATAAACGATGATAACATTACTTCCCCGAATAGCAAACCAGCTATTCCACCACTCAAGAACCTGTAAAATTAAACCAGTGAAGATTCTACTTGGAATTTCCGGCTGAGAATGCAACAAGCATAGGACTATTAAGCGGTGCCTTATTTTTCCAGACATTTTTAAGTCCTCTCTGTAGTATAAAATTGCATCAGTTTCAGTCGTCGTATATTGTTAATAAGCGACGTTTATAATGATACAGTTGTTTTTTTTTTAAGACTGCCTTCTTTCATCACGACTCTTAAGGCTGTTTTAACGTTTATTTTACGTCACAGTTTAACGTTGTAGAAATAAATTTTCGGTGAACTGAAATGCACACAAGAAGAGCTATGCCAATCTGTGGCTTCCTAACAGAATGTTATAAATGCCGAACGCGAAACTGGTTCCTATAATGAAGCGCACGTAAGTGTTGAGAATCAAAATGGTAGAAAACATATAGTTCCAATTTGCAGGTATTGCAGCTTTGTCTGTATTCGAGCACTAGAGGGCGCAATTGGACAACAATTTGGCGATGCATCTAAATCTGGGGTTGATGAATTTAATAATCCGAGAACCAAAATACCAATCTTGGTACCATGTTGCGACCCAAGAAGAGGATGACGACAATGACAGCAGAGCCAAATATAATAATGTGGTTTCCCGTCGCAAACACATTGGCGACCCAAATTGAGTCACGACTCAAAGTTTAAGAAACTGATTTAAACAAACCCGTGTGTACAATTTACTATATGTCGTCAGTAAATGTATTAGTATATAGATGTACGTTTAGGTAGGGTTAGTAGAGACATGTCCAGACTAACATTCAGGAAAGCTGAAAATACCCTACCAGCTTTTTCACATGCATAATTGAACCAAATGTTTGCAATTGTTTTGGTTCCCTCCCAACTTTCAGATTTTTTTTTTGTTGTATAAATGATATTTTTTTTTTAAATGTAGATGTCCATATATGTTTTGAAATGCATCATGTCATCAGAGAACAGGAACAACTGGAAAAAAATATTTGCTTTACATGATATACATCAATATTGTAAATATGAAAATAGTACAATATGAAAAAGTGTCGGAGAACAATATATTACTTTAGGAATAGTAGAAAGTAGGTGAAAGAGATATTGTGCCGTAAATGTGAACGTTTGTGAGACATTTAATGCTAATAGGAGACTATAGTGTTAATCAATCCATCCTTCTATCTTCTAGCTACATATCCTGGTCATAGTTGCAGGTACTGTCATTGTTGCTTGAGATTCCATACTAGTAAAGCTAAAATCAGAGATCAGTTGATCTAATTAAGCTACAGGCCTATACCAGCACGCAATAACAAAGATGTTAAATATGAAGAACTTACATGGCTTAACAATAAGCATAAGAATTATTTTAGATCCTAGCTAAAACTAGCTTTTAGAATATAATGCAGATCTTTTATTAAAATGAGGGTGCATGGTGGGTCAGTGATTAGCACTGTTGCTTTATATGTCTAATGATGGGGATTCACTGTGTGTGCAGAGTTTGAATGTTCTCCTAATGTCATGTGCATTTTCCCCTGTCTGTAGTGTATATGTGCCCTGTGATGCACTGGCATCCTATCTATGCTGTGCTGTTTGCTGCCTGGGATAGACTAATGCCGACCCTGCACACCTGACCAGGCTAAGCAGTTTTGAGATGGGTGGTTTAATTCAAATGAAAATTAAAGCATGTTTGTACATGTAGTTTCATATACATTTTACTAAGCCTTGCATTTAAATTTAACTACGCAAGATGAATCCAGTATATTAACCAGATTACAAACCTCATACTCAGCAATTGTATGTAAGCCATGAGTCAGGATGAACCTCAGTCCACAGAACAAATACAAACTAAAGTGTTGGGAATCCTTTTCTCAATGGAAGAAAAATAGTTACTCAGCAGTAAGACTTGTGCAAGCTTTCTGAAACACATAGCATCCAGCTAAGGAGATGCACAAATTAAAGGTTAAACCTTCTTTTGTGTTTAATGTGTGATGTGTCTTAGCAGTTAACAGCAGCCAATTATTTTTGAGCAGCTTTGGATATAGCCTAAATTAAATTTGTACGCTATATTTTAAATTTATACTTTATACTGTTTTATATTTTATCATTACTCACTTAAAATGTAGTGCATTGAGATTCGTATGGACTGTTATAGAGTCAATTATCTGTACCACAACAAATTGATAAACACCAACTGTATTACAGCAGTTCGAAGTTCAGTGATGCTGGTTATGAAGGAATCACAGGAATTTCTCTTTCCACCTTTCTGTCTACGTTTAATGAGCGTTTGAAGGCGTTGCTTATTCTTGCATCACTCGCCAATGGAATGACAGTCAATGATCCCGACGATGGTGCCCCCGTTGCGCGGGTGGGAATTTGGCCGTTGGAGGAGGAGGAGGAGGAGCGGGCTATTGTTGAGATCCAGGGGTCGACGACCTAGGCCACATTCGCCCCCGCTATAAGTTCAAAGATACAATGACAAGGCTTCTCTCTGTGAAGAATATGCTGGAGGCATTCTCTGAGGCGTACTTTCCGCAGCTCAGTGGTAACCACGGCGACGATCTAGCCACATGACAGGAAATGTCACAAAGCCCAACCCGGAGGGCCAGAGATCGTATCGGTCCACTTCTTTCCTGTTGTTTATGTAACAACGGCATGCTGAAGGGTGTTGTCACCTTGCATAAGGCAATAAAATTGTCCTGGAAAAAGGACGTGCATTTTGCCGTATGTCCAAATAACTCTCTGGTCAGCTTGAAGGTTCGACATTTTAACGACAAAAAGAAATCTCATAAAAGCTACAACCGTTGACGCTCTGTCCACGTGAAATGGTTATCATAGTAGTTTATTCTGAAATTACTCTTATTCACGTATCGAACCCGCCGTGTTCCATACTGGAATGGCTTATTCATGTAAATTTTTAACAAATAATGTATTGTGAAGGAAGCACATGTTAAAATATGATATCAGAAAGCATGTATGCCTGTTTAAATGTTGCTTTGTAACCTGAGAATTACGCCTCTTCTTATGCGGAACTGTAAATCTGCTTTCTTTCCTGCCGGAGGAATATTCTGATGGGAACTCGTAGCTGTGGCTCAGTTAATTGATTGAGCCCTGCCTGTCGTAACGTGGTGTCTTTTAGGAGAATTCTTAATAACGCATTAAAGAGAAAAGTAAAATAATGTGTGAGACGTGGTATTAGTGT
Source organism: Gymnarchus niloticus (assembly GCA_009936485.2). NCBI lineage: Eukaryota > Metazoa > Chordata > Actinopteri > Osteoglossiformes > Gymnarchidae > Gymnarchus > Gymnarchus niloticus. The sequence goes on along the minus strand of JAACJT020000105.1, from coordinate 19,315,757 downwards.
TTTAGGTACAGTCAGTCGAAAGAGCAAGTTTAATTCACGCAGCAACGCCGCAGATACGTTACGGTTCGGCAAAACGGCTGTCTGCTAACGTGGACTTTCAGATTTGGTTCAGAGCAGTGCTCAGTTGCACTTAAAGTCATAATATAAGCAGATATGGATGGCATTGAAGAAACTTCTCCAACTGAAGGGTGCACGGACCGATCCCAGTTGGTGTCTGAAAACGGGAAAAACACGAAGTCGGTTCTTTGCCAGCGGTGTGGCTCTAAGGTCTTATGTCCGGGTTCGGCGATCTTTGCCGAAAAGGAGGTGCGTATTAACGTACAAGCTAATTTCTTAGCTATGACTGCATTATCAGCATTGATCATCTTCTTTCTACGAGTAATTTTACCGGTTAGATAGCCAGTCGCATGCACTTGTGTTTTGTGGTAAAGTAATAAATATGTGAAACGTTAATGCATCAGATGTACATGAATACGTCTCACTAAGGCGGTTTTTCGTGGCGAGTGCAGTTCAAGTAAACGGGTCTGAGATTGCTTAACTTAAGTTTATTGATAGGTAAGCATGTTTTCCACTGTATTAGGTATCGTCGAGAAGAGCCAGTGTGTTCTGTTATGTTTGGTTCTTCACGGTTTCCAAAGGCGTGTTCATCGTTTGAGTATGTTTCTTGGTTAAATCATTTAATTTGATTTCATGGTGGTATTTTTAGCCGTATTCCTATGATTCTTCAGATTACATTTCAAAAGTTGTCCTGTCACAGAAAGTCCCCCTTTTTTCATTTGTGATTTAATGGCAGAAGTTAAAGATTAAGGCTTCAAATTTAATACACCTCATAGATACAAGCAACTCCACTGTTTGGTATAAATTACTTTTGAGAAATTATTTTTCACATATTGTTTCAGACCTGTGTACGTACTCTTTTGTTGTGAGAGAACATTGTGCGGTCTGTCTTATGTTACATTTCCTCCCCAGCTGTTCCTGCCGTCCATGCGGAAAAAGACAGGCATCGCCCTGGCGGAGGGTGGTGTGGATGGGGAAACGCTAACTGCACACTGGTTGGTAGATGACATGTACACCTTTGAGAACGTGGGCTTCACCAAAGATGTTGGCAAGATCAAATACCTGATCTGCGCAGACTGTGAGATTGGGCCTATCGGCTGGCACTGCCTGGATGACAAGAAAAGCTTCTATGTGGCGTTGGAGAGGGTCAGCCATGCCTGATGACCTGGTGGTGAATGACAGAGTGCGGCATTACTTTAGGGGAAGAACTGCTAGTGCCAGCTGTGTCATGGCAACATAAAAGCCTCTGATTTCGACTACCCTGGGAATGGCCCATTATTCATCTATCATTCAGTGACTACAGGCTTTCTGTAATTGGCTCAGTGACTTTGGGCAATCTCTTCTGTCTTTGTTCTGAGCAGAATTTTATCTGTTTTACTCTTAAGTGTTAATTTTGGGAGAATAAATGCTTTTTTTGTTTCAAAGGTACTTCAGAATCTTAGCATTTCATATTATAAGCCAAAGTCTAAATTCACATATTTAATTATTCATAGCGTTTATGTCTCTAGTCTTTTTGAAAGATACTAGGAGTCTTTAGCAAAAAGTCAGCCACAGAACTCCAACAAGATTCCTGTCTTGTTCATGTGTTCCTCTTCAATATGAATTTAACTGCCTTTAGTTTGGCCTTTTTAACCTGTTTCCCACGGCATTGTAGAAAGGAATATGAAAAAATGATTACCACCTCCAGGGGGAAGGCATTCTCCCAGAATGTTCTGTGATGGGATGAAGAGCAGGCCTTGCTTTGGTGTAGGTGGTGTTGCTTTGTTGTTGATTCAACAATAGGACTGATGTAAATCAAGTGAGTATTAATGGAGCTATGTCTTGAGTTGTAATGATGGAGCAGCACATTGACTCCCCTGCCTCCTTCCAGGCAGGGCGAGCCACCAGATAGTAGTTTTTATTCCCCTTCACTGATTGCTTTCAGGTTTCTAAAGTAGATCCATCTTCACTGCCAACTCTGGACTCCCAATAAGGTGTATGCCATCTGTGCTGGAATAAAAAATGAAACTTTACTTATTCAGGTCAAGTCTTGCTTCATTATGTGCATGTATGTCCACATGAGAATGTTGAAAAATGTGATGCTGGCTTTGAGTTTCCACCAAGTATACCATGAGTAATCAGCAGCATTTTCATCCAAATGTTACTTTGAAGCATCAATGGAAAAGCAATATGCTTAAATTAAGTGCATTTTTTGTTAACAAAGAAACAATGTCGCTTTGAAATGACATTCATACCAGTCCCAGCTTGTTCTTCCTAGAACCCATACAATGGTGCAGTCAAAAGAACGGTACCCAGATCAAGGAGCAGTGTTCCACATAGCTTTGAGATCATATGTAGATGTGCCATTCTTTCAAGAGCACTGCTCCAAAGCTTTGCTGTATACAGTTATGAACTCTTCAGTGATTTACATTGTTTCATGAGTTACAGTGGCATGTGGATTGTTAGCTTTTTATATTGTGAATGGTATATGAGAAGATTTCATTTAATGGAGCCAAAAATGGAGTGAACCAGAATAAGACCCCTCTGTTGGCAGTATTCCCCCAAAATAACTCGCATATTAATGATTTTGAATCAGCTCCAAATTATTACATGGTCTTCTCCCTCCATTCAATCAATCAATCAAAATGAAAAGGCCAGAGGACGAGTGAGGAGAGCAACCAAAACTCCTCAACATTGAGAAAATAACTTGTGGGGGTCCAAAGTCAACTGCTGGCTGCCAAAACACTCGGGCATGCTATTGTTATATAGTGCAGAGAAGTTTACTCAAAAATCCTACTCCAGTATAAGTGCTGTTTAAGTACAACTACTGGATATTTTTGAAGTATATTACCCCCTAAAACATTATTTACTAATGTAGCTGACATGCTGTATCCTTCTCTGTTGTCTTTTAGAAAGAATAAAAAGAAAGGATTAACAGTGCAACATAAAGGTCCTTTAGATATAAAATGTAATATTTAAAATGAGCTCAACATTATTCACCTAAATGTATTTTGCTTCATTTGTATTTTAGCACTAAACATATTTGTGCATAATTACATAAACATATATAAGTAATGCGAAACATACTGCAAGCGGGTGTTCTACAAAGTAGGATTTCACAGTTAGCAGAGATAGCTTAAACCAAAAGTGGCGACTGTCCAATAGGAGAGGTAAGTGACATTCCTACTAGACTGTCTCGAATTTTTAACAATTGGCCTGGATATACCTGAACAACTAGGCTGCATTTTGCGAATTAGAATTTTGAAAGTTGGGAGTTTAACTACAGTAAAGTCTGTAGACTTTCACAGATGAATTCTAGTTCAAGTGTGTCGAATGAGGCCTGAGCTGGTCGAGTAGATGATGCTGAGTGGTCTGAAATTTTTGTTTTGCTGCCGAAGGACAACTTTGTTCGAGTGTTTTCTTTTCAACATTTATTCACTATACCGCTTAAATTTGGAAGGATTCGTTCCCTGCAAAAAATCAAATTAAGAATGCTGTTGCATTACTCATCTCAGTTAAAATATTCTTGGAAAATGTAATGACAAGGACACTTTATTAGGAAAACATTCTATATTGCGGATACCCTATTCAAGAAATCAGCCATCATTTTAGACTACAGTGTATGGATAACTTTGCGTTATTGCATTACTTTAAAACCTTCTGGGGTCGCAAACTTCGCCAGTGAATCTAGTTAAGTTTTTACTAAAGCAAGCTAATTAAAGCTAATGTTACATGCAACAGTGTTGCTACAGCAGCCTGGTGTTAACAGTAATTCGCCTACACTAATTTTGAAATTCCGTTGCAAGTAAAAGAAATAGTTTAACCTTTATAAGTGCTAATAGTTAAAAATGTTAATGTTAAACATTAACACAGACTGGGAGCTTTGGTGGGTACAATTTTTGCAGCTATGGCCTAGCTAGAAAGGTTGAAATGATGTGATAAAGCTAAAATTTACCTCAATATGTTTCTTCAAAGATGGAATTCTTGAATGCACATATATGACATATCTCAACAGGCTGGCCAGTAGTGTGCTGGTTTTAGGTGCAAATTGATATGATTGGCTACAAAATATAAACCAACTGTTGTTGATGGGGTTATAACAAACGAGAAACATGAACTAATCCAATCAGTGGGCTAAGGTAAGAGATATAATGAGCACATTAGGAAAGAAATCTATGTACAGTTACAGCACTTCGTATGTGCTCAAACAAAAGTACACCAATTTTAACCTACTTAATACAGTACTAATTCTGAAAAAAGCTACTCAGTTACAGTAATGAGAGTATTTGTAGTTCATTACTTTACACCCCTGCAAGCCCATTGTAGATTCAAGGGGTAAATTGTGCTTAGTTCCATCATCTCTGAGCCAGTTTTTCATACTGATCTTGTTTGTACATTACATTGACAATGTCACATGGATTTGTGAGACTAATACTGCATCCAGCTTGGATGATGCCTATGCTGTGCACCGCTCAAATATGTTTGTCTTGAGGACCATAAGAGCATGTACAGCAGTACCAGCAGCTGTGATTACAGTGTGTTGTTATAAGGTGTGGGTAAACTAGATTAAAGTAGTATATATTCAGTTGTGACTTAAAGACTGAGACTGACTTGACATGCTGTACATAAGCTGGAAGACATGTTCCATAATCTAAAGGCCAATTAACTCATTCTTTTGCTATGCATAAGGAAATCCATATAGTTTGGGAAAACGACGTACAGATCGTTTATCTATCTGTTGCGTAATTCAAACAATTCAATAAAATAAACAATTGATAATACGGCACATAACGAAATATCTCTCCCTTTCTTTTTAGCTTTGGTTCAAACCGATCTATGGTTTAATATTCGGTAGTATTGACTAATTACATTCATAGTAGTTTGGCCTTATGGTAGGATGGTAACATACAGTATGTACACATCCATACACCACATAGCCTCTCAAGTTCAAGCGTCTATCTCTGCTCTCACTGAGAATATGGAATCCTTAATAACTTGTTTTGTTGATTAACCGACCCAGGTAGACTTTACAGTTCATTTCTGATTTTTGAATTCACACCTTGTAACCTGCACATACCACGTTTCACAAAGTGCTCTGCCATTAAGTGATTTTACGCAAAACTGATTTCATCCTACTTGATACTGATGTTTTGTGTAAATATAATATTCAGCACAAAGTGAATCTGAACTGTTTGCTTTTTATTCGTAGACAATCCTACTCGACCTACAAACTCGAACGAGGCTCAAAAGTGCAGTAGTGTACTTTTAATTTTGCTTTTTGCACCAATAAGAACGTTAGGTAGCTCCCATCTCCTCTCGCTTCAGCCAATAGTGGCGTTTGGACAGACTGCGTTTTGACGCTGCTATATAAATACCTGACGGCGCTCTTTTTCGCTACTGCTGTGTTGGCGGAGACCCGTTACGCGTCTGAAGTCGACGGAGCTTCAAGTAACAACTATAGCTATATTACTAAAAATATAGCAAAACATATTCTATACAGTAAACCTACGTTAGCGACCATCTCACCAAATTCAAAATGGTAAGTCATTTTTGTTATAGAATTTTAAACACATGAATTTTTTTTTCTCCAGCATCAGTAAAAGGCGCCAAAGTTGGAACGGTTCCTTGTTGGAGTCTTCGAGATTTAGAGCAGTGTAAAATATATTTACTGTAGCAGCACCAATATATCCATTAGTTACAATGGAGACAATTTTATTTTTTTAGGTCAGTTTTAGGGAAAAAACTGCTTCAGATACAGAAACAACTATAAAATGTATTTCTATAACCTGCTTTCTAATGTACTTGGTGTTCTGCTTTGTTCTTCAAGTATTCCGCAGTAATCTGGAGGAATTTCTGGAATTCGCTATGAGTCCATACATGTAGGAACTGAAAACGCTCCGTGACCCGTCACGGCGGCGCGGTTTTCACGGCAGTCCTCATTTGTATCAAAGTTCTATTTCCTCAATTTTGCAATAAAGCTATTACGCAACTACTGAAGTTTAGCACTTTTGACAGTGGGGACTGCACTATATTACGGTTAGGGAATACTCCGATGGCGCCGAAAATGCAGTATAACGAGTCAAACAGGAAGCTGCACCTAAAGATTTTTTCGAAAAAGGAAGACCGCACCCGCCCAAATATGCATTTTTGTAAAGTTTACGATTAATCTGACATGCATGCTGTATTGAATATGTAGTTTTGTCCTTTTAGTCTCAACGACACACGGAGCCATTAATATTTTTTATTGGATAAACGTTTTAAATTTTAGTATAGTAAAACAATCAACTTTAACTGCTTATCCTTGCCAGGTTTGTGGAGAATAACGAAACTTTTTTTTCTCGAGATTCTGACTTAAGTTGAAAATATAAAAATTAATCAGAAACCCTGAGGATATTCCTGTTAGGGACTGAACTGGACTAGGCCAGACAAGAATTACAGAGGAAACTTGAGTAGAAGATCCAACGCACATTACTTAATCCTAAACTGCTTCAAGCAAGTTAGGATTGGGAAATTACTTGCTTTAACCTTTTTCTTTTTTCTTCCCCCTCCTTTTTATAGCGTGAGTGCATCTCTGTTCATGTGGGCCAGGCAGGAGTGCAGATTGGCAATGCATGCTGGGAGCTATACTGCCTAGAACATGGCATCCAGCCTGATGGCAACATGCCCAGTGACAAGACCATTGGCGGTGGGGATGATTCCTTTAACACGTTCTTCAGTGAGACCGGCTCAGGAAAGCATGTGCCCAGGGCGGTGTTTGTAGACCTGGAACCAGCTGTCATTGGTATGAGAACACACATTTAAAATACAAAAGTGGTGTGTTTAAAAATGCAACACTAATTATTAATATAATACATATCACAGATAATAGACATTGCTAAATATGAAGAATTTCCACATGCATTTGAATATTTCCTGGCTTGTGTAATATCTGCAAACAAATTTGACAACAGTACTTTTTTGCTATATAGCAGTAAAGGTGTCATACTAAATGCTGGTGAGGAACAAATCTTCCTTGTTTCTAGATGAAGTCAGGAGTGGTACCTATCGACAACTGTTCCACCCTGAGCAGCTCATCTCTGGCAAGGAGGACGCAGCCAACAACTATGCCCGTGGGCACTACACAGTTGGCAAGGAGCTCATTGACACAGTCCTGGAGAGAGTGCGCAAACTGGTATGTCGTTTGCTTTATTGTTTTTCAGTGGGTACTGGACACCTGCAATCATACCCTGAAAGTTGTGCGTTTTCGTAGCTTCTTTATCAGGGAATTACAGAACGGTGCCAGCTTGAGAATTTGTATAACATACATAACGTGCTTATCATCATTGCCTTTCAGACAGACCAGTGTACTGGACTGCAAGGCTTTCTCATCTTCCACAGCTTTGGTGGAGGAACTGGCTCTGGCTTCACCTCTCTATTGATGGAACGCTTGTCTGTGGACTATGGCAAGAAGTCCAAGCTGGAGTTTGCCATCTACCCAGCCCCTCAAGTGTCCACTGCTGTTGTGGAGCCCTACAATTCCATCCTGACCACTCATACAACCCTTGAGCACTCTGACTGTGCTTTTATGGTTGACAACGAGGCCATCTATGACATCTGCCGCCGTAACCTAGACATCGAGCGCCCAACCTACACAAACCTGAATCGCCTCATTGGTCAGATTGTGTCCTCAATCACTGCCTCCCTTCGCTTTGATGGCGCTCTGAACGTAGACCTCACCGAGTTCCAAACCAACCTGGTCCCTTATCCCCGCATCCATTTTCCCCTTGTGACCTATTCTCCAATCATCTCCGCTGAGAAGGCCTACCATGAGCAGCTGTCGGTCTCTGAGATTACGAGTGCCTGCTTTGAGCCTTCCAACCAGATGGTGAAGTGCGACCCTCGTCATGGCAAGTACATGGCCTGCTGCATGCTGTACCGCGGTGATGTGGTACCAAAGGATGTAAACGCTGCCATTGCCAATATCAAAACGAAGCGTTCCATCCAGTTTGTTGACTGGTGCCCCACTGGCTTCAAGGTGAGTCTTGCTTGAACAGGCAATGACTTTAAAGTAACAGCCAAATTTTTTTTTTTTTTTTTAATGTAAAGCTGCATTAACTTAAATTTCGTTCTGTCTCTTGCTTAGGTGGGTATCAACTATCAGCCCCCCACTGCGGTGCCTGGTGGAGATCTGGCTAAGGTGCAGAGGGCTGTGTGCATGCTCAGCAACACTACAGCCATTGCTGAGGCCTGGGCCCGCCTGGACCACAAGTTTGATCTCATGTATGCCAAGCGTGCCTTTGTCCACTGGTATGTGGGTGAGGGCATGGAGGAGGGGGAATTCTCTGAGGCAAGGGAGGACCTGGCAGCCCTGGAGAAGGACTATGAGGAGGTGGGCACAGACTCTGTAGAAGGGGATGAAGAGGGAGAAGAGTACTAAACTTTTTCCTGAGACCAAGCAAGCCAACCCTGCTTTGAGAGCCAAAAAATAGAATACTGTTCCATTGTCTGCTGAATCTGTCTACTAAAATGTCCTGTTTCCACATTACATATAGTGGTTCACAGTTAAGCTGTAGAGTTTATAATATGACATGTTTCTGTCTGAATAAACATTTTAAAAGTAGAATTGTTGTTCGGTTGTCTTGCTTGTCTAATGACACTTTAACAATTTGATATTATGGCCCATCGGTTTACCTTTGTGTTCCTAATTGATTATATTAAGGTCTGGTTGCATTTTAACAAAATAACTACATGCATGTTACATATAACATACAAATTGTAGATCCTTTAGAACCATTACTTGAACTGCTTAACAAGGACATTACAATAATTGGTACAAATCAGGCTTATTCTACCACTTGTTCAGGTGTGAACTATAAAATGGTTGCTTGAACCTAAAAAAGGAGGAATTATGTCCTTAAAGTTTACCGATGCAAATACAAACAAAATGGAGAAATAATTCAGATAGTCTACATTAATGTAAAGGTATGAATGCAATATACACTCATTCCAAAAGTTTGGCTGCAATAAAAACGGCATGCACGACGTTCCCCATGACTAGGGCTCATTGTCACCTGAAATGAGTGTTTTATAAGGTCATACGTGGAAGGCGGACAAATTGAAGAGCTTACATAGTTTGAATGGTATCCCAGATCGAGTTGTATCCTTATGTCCTTGATACCACAAAAATAGTAGGGGAAACAAGCGTCCATTTTCGATACTTTCAAATCTTAAAGCTCTTAAGTGAAACTAGTTATTCCAGTTTCCAGCAATAAAGCAACAACCCAATTGGTACATTTACCCTGACCTGCCACGTCAGCAGCCCACCCCATGTACAGCGTGATTACAGTTATGCCCGTTTCAGATGTGCCATTAGTAGGTTACTTATCAAAGCTACCCTTTGAAGGGTGAGAACAGACCACCAATTCTGTGGCGTAACGATCCTTAAAAAGCGCAGTCTGGCTGCATGACAAAGACAGCTAATTTGTAATGCTAATTAAAAAACCTTTTTACGCAGCAGAAATATTCCGGACGTCGTTAGTCGTGATGTGAGGTGATACGTCCGCGTGAAACCGCGCAGTCACAGCATGTTTTAGTCAAATTATAGCCTTTGGACTGTAAATATCCGCGAAATGGTCTAGGCGAAATTGCAAGCCAAGTGAAGTCACTGAGGACTAATATATATATATATTTAAAAAAAAACACTAAGACGAGCATTTAGTATGTGTTCAACTGAAGCGCCTCTCAAGGCTTGAGATAGTGTTCTCAATCTGCTGGCGTGTATTACGTGATCTAAACGATGCTCGCCATGGTACACAATGCGGATGGTGCCCACAAACCTCGAGGACAGCCAATTCAATTTGGCAATTAAAATCTTTTCTGGCTAATCGATTTCAGACTTGCCGTGAATTTCTTTATTAAATACTTACGGTTCAGGCGATGGTTGACTTCATTTCTCCGTTTCATCTATAGTATTTGAAAACCGCGCTGCGTTTAAAGCCCCAAACTCTTGAGACGTTTATAATTTAAACTTAAATGAATTCTCAAGTGATACTTGAAAAAGGGACCCTATTGTTACATAAGTTGCATTAGCTAATTATTATATAAATAATCTTGTGCCGTAGATGCAGAATTGTCAAAGATATGTAGCTTGTTGCATGCTAAACAATAAATTAATCGTATATACACTACATTAAAATGCATTTACAGTTTAGATATTTGTCCAGATGCTTAGTTTTTCGGAATATTTGTTTCATATCGGAATATTTTCTTTATCTTGCGTTGGTTTCAATGTGATTTTCAAAATTAAATGGGTCATAAAATAATATGCACTGAAATAATATTCAGATAGCTAATTACTAAACGCAAATTACCTTAGTTTTCTCTTGTCAGCTCCTACCGATCAAAGTGGACGCATGCTATAGTGTTTAGCCGTACAACACATCGTTCAAATTGATCAGTGGAATCTTTCACACCTTAGGTTACAAGGCCGATTTTCACTTCTTCGCTCGAATAAATATGCTCAATATTTTTCTTTTTTGTAACTTGTTTATTTTAACAATGAATTTACCATCGACCCCCTTCCCTTCTACCCATCTTCAAGCTCCCTGGGGCGACACCCAATCAGCAACTCCACACAGTCCATTTAAAAAAGAAGTCCCAGCTACGATGAAGCTGTCAGCTGAACCGTATTCATCCGCGCAAGTAAACATTGTTTAAAACATAAAGGAAGGCTCTTGTTATGTGACTAATGGTTTATAGTAGGAAGAAGTACAGCTTTTTAATTTATTACTGCAATGTGATGTAAGCAGTGGCTTCCAGCACTACATGTTCTTTTTTCTCCCATTTTACTAGAGCAGAATTAGGCAATTTTGATTTGACGTGAAATTAAGAAAACCATACAAAGCCTAAGTTGTAGGGAATAGTTTTGACTTCTTGCCCAAAACAACAGACAATAACATCAAGTTTCCTACAGCTTTAATTTTCCATTATATATCTTCATCGATTCATGAATGTGTGGAGTAAGATTAGTAAAATATTTATAATTTCACAACGAACAGGAAAGTTTAGTTCTTTTTTCCAGCCAATTATGGATGTTATTATAATCGGTTTTAACTGCATTGTACCCTTATCTTTGAGTGATACTTGCAGGAGATTCAAAATTGGAATTTTATTTAATTTTCTCATACATCTGTGTGCCTATGTGTATTTTCCTTGGTGTGCATTTCCAGCAGTGAAAAACGAAAGTGTGCTGTCCTCCATTTTTTTTTGCGAACTGTTCAAATCCTATATATATATGCATTCGATATTAAAGTAAAAATTACTATTACATAGTGTTTTTTTTCCAAAATTTATACTGTGCAATACAGTGCAAAGTGACTTCGAATAAAATGTCAACGCATTTATATAGTTATATGCTTGCACACGTTTTAATAGTAAGTATTGATGTCAATTTTACCTTGCTTTAGAAGAGCTGGTAATTGTGCAGACTTCTTGTTAGTTGCAAATTATACATAACATACACAAGTTAATAGGACAGAGATATACTTGAAACCTATTTTGCTTAAATCACATTTTTTGAACTTGATAATGGCTGTATTGAGGAAGTAGAATTATATAAAATCCTTAGATAATAAAAAAAGTAAACAGGTAAAATGATACAAAATTATAAAGGTATTTCTCATACGAATCGAATGAATAAACGTGTCTGAGATCAATGTTTGAAACGACACAGGTATCTAGTTTCTTAGGCGGATGTGGTCGCTGCCTCGCGCGGTCCTCTCACGGTGTGCACTCGGAGCGGCGAATGTTGATGCTGATTGTGCGCGTTAAAGGGAAGCAGTTCGGCGCGTCGGACCAACTGACAGGATACTTTCGACGCGTATTGAGTCAATCGCAGCACCGTCCGAGCCGGTGACGATCCTGCCTCGTACCCGTGTTGGAACCGGACGAGCACGATGAGCCAGCCTCGGGCAGACGAGTTCATTCCACCCCCGGAGTGTCCAGTGTTCGAGCCTAGCTGGGAGGAATTCGCCGACCCGTTCGCCTTTATCAACAAGATTCGGCCTATCGCTGAGAAAACGGGCATCTGTAAGGTCCGCCCGCCTCCGGTGAGTGCCGACGCGGTGCTCCGGCAGAGCCCCGACTGAAAGAGACCGCTGGGCTCATTGTGCTTCATGTCATTAAAGGCTTTTTAACAGGAAAGTTTTCAATATGGCGGCTCAGGCTTAAGTTGTGGCAGGACTCGTCGTGAACTACCTTAGCTACCTAGCCGGCTGTACCCGAAACGGTCCTAAGGGGTCGGCTGAAGTCACCTTTACCTCCCGTGGCAGGGCGCGTAAACTTTGAGATTTTCTAACAAGGAGAGTGGATAACAACCCGAAAACACGGTCACTTATCCAATTATTGGCGTTTTTACAAACTACCACTTCAAAATGAGTAGGTCTGAAGGCTTGGGGGAAGCAATGGGAGCCTTTCTGAGTTGAGTCAATACGCCGTTCCATAGCTGTGTGTGTGTGTGTTTCACCTTAAGGTGATTAAAGTGGTTTCTGAACAGCAAAAACCCGACCGTGTTATCGCCAAGCAGGCGCCTGTAACTTTTGACCATACCCCGTAAAAACAAAGAAGCAGATCTCGTAAGCACATCGGTCCTGGCCATTAAAGCGGTCCGATACCGTTGGTGGTAGTAATGAAGGATGAGCACGGTACAGATCTGCCGAATAAAGGTGCATTTTACAGTGATCTGACCATTTCGAGCAGCCCAGGCACACGTCCTCCTTGCCCCCTTGATCCCCAGCTACATCATTTGTCACTTCCACTTATTGGCCATTAACTATTTAACTAACGCGCAACTATGATGGTCCTGAGCAAACTAGTCGCATGAAACAACACCAAAAAAAAAACCCACACAAAGTTAAACCTTTATACACACAATCAGACCTAGCTAAGTGGAAATGTATTCAGGCCAACCGACTGTTTGTGAGAACAAGTAAAGGCAACAGCATGGGCGAATAGTTAGAGCACGTCATACTAGTCTAGTTATGAGAATGAACATTATAAATGCTTTTATATAGAGCTTGGATCCCTCAGGTAGGAGCACATCGAGTGAAGGAAGCACACTTCGGCGTTATGTAAGCGTCTCTCGCTGCTTCTGTCTATGATTCGTCCCGTCTACATCATGGCATGTTGTTTGACTTGGGTGCTTTTGAAGGCTATATGCTCAATAAATATTACTTGCGTTTCTTGAAACTCGGATTAAAAAAAAAAGTCGAGATCAACCCTCTACATTTCCCCTTTCACACTACATTTTTTGTGACATCAACCCCCCCCATCTCCCTACAAAACAGGCAGTTCACCTTCATGTTTTTGTGTCCTCTGTTTCTTTGACTTCTTATTCAGCATTTTGTGTGTTTTGTCTTTCAAATTGCACAAAGTTTGGAGCGCGGAAGCCACCCATAGCTAGCTACCGATTCGTGTCAATTTCACGTATTCGTCTGGATGAATAATAAAATTACAAATAACACGGATGAAATTACTTCTGCTAAATCAAGTCTATATATCAATACACAGACTTCTAAAACGAAGAGTATGGCTAGAGAATTTCTTGCCGCATTTCATGTACCCGGTATTTGTTTTAATTATTTAAATGTTTAGATCGCATTTAAAACGGGCCTTTTTAAAACATACATACATAAACAGTTACGGTCATGAGTTAACCCGTGGGCTTAGCGTGGGTTTGCATTTTTTGTTTTTGTTTTTAAATCGCACGCTAGTTTGAGTGGTATCAGCATTGGTAATGTTATTTTCTGTTAAATAAAACCGGCTTGACGTGTCTGACTATAACGTATTAACATCTAGTGACGAGTAGTAAACTTAAGGCAAAGTACATAAAGTTGATGTTCAAGAAAGCCACACAGGCCCCTTTCTTGGGTGTTGTCCTCCATGTTGGCTTTGTGGTAAGCAGGAGCCGTGTGGACTGTTCCATCTGGCCATTTTGTGAGTCCATATTGGCGTTACAGTGGTAGGGCTACGAATATTGTTTGGGGGCTTGTTTACCTCGAATTTTTACTTACTCTGCCAAACAAGTCTTGCGAGCAAGTACTTGAAAACAGGAAGGTTGTTTTGAGTGAGGGTAGAACTGATGATATCCTTGCAAACATGGCCACTGTAAAAAAATAAATAATTCCTGCACATGTCTGCATCAAGCATGTATGAAGGAAGTAAAGCATTATGTCATCAAAATGTCTAGCTGACACAGTATATAGGTGTCATTGGAGCTTGTTGTTGTTGTTGTTGTTGATTTATATATCTCCGTTATGGGGATAAAATGGTTCTTGCAGCTGCCTATCACTCTTTCTAAATTGATTGTTGCTTGTGTTGATTTAGAACCAAAATGTTAGTTTCAAGGTTCACAGAAAGTATGGAAATGAGCATGATTTGTGTCTTTAGTAAGTATGTAATCATGTGCTGAAGAGACACTGGAATAGAATTAGGGAATATGAATCAATCTGGATCATGTGTGAAGATGGACTGAAATCAGTTGTGGCCAGTAGTCATTTGCATCATCAACATGCATTTGTATTGTTGTTGGTGACATTTGATAGGTGTGCTTATTTTAACCTAGATATTTGGAAAGCTGTGTACTGACATGAGATTTTATTTTGCTTTGTGTCATGAGCTATAAGTTTCTATTGCTTGGGTTATTGTGTTTTGCCATAATAAACATGTTTTGAAAAACATGTTCTAGGTTTTGTTTTTTTTTGTTTTTTTGTTTTTTTTTTTAAAAAAGGTAAGCCATTCATCACAGAATGTGCCAGGTGATACTGCTGCCCAGATGGTATGTTGGTGTTTTATCCATGTCTTGGATGTATTTCTACAGCTCTGGGATTATGATTTAGACAGCAGAGCAAAGCATGTTTTGAATGGGAGCACAGTTGTTTGAATTTTATTCTGCATTGGTTGGTTGGTTGTGTCCAAGGTCAGCTGCTAAGTTATTAGTGAGATTATAGAGAAGACATTTTACGTAGCTTTGACTGAAGGTAACTTTACAAGTAGCAACTGTCCCTCTGTTCAAGCGCTAGCTGAAAATCATACATTCTTTGGAAGAACATTCTTTGGAAGAACATTATTTGCATAATATTTGTCAGAACTGTGTGTTCACAGCTTTTTGCAAATTAAACTGAAAAGGTGTGGCCATAATATTTAGGCATACAGTCTATGCATGGCTGCATTTATTTTAGCTGATAGATTCTATTGTTCTCCGGTAGCTCTCTTAATGAGTCACCTTTTGTGGGGGGAAAATAAAGACTAGCAGCCATAGTTAGATTATTTCACTGAAGTGTAGGAGTGTTTTGTGTGTGTGTGTGTGTGTGTGTGTGTGTGTGTGTGATTTACTACTTGATGTTCTTAATTTCAGGACATAACTTTAAAAACATTTTGAATCTTTTGAGTTCAGGTCCAGGCTAATATATATATAAAAAAAATCCTGCATGTAGTAAATTCCTTGGCATATCTTGTAGATGGATTTTTTTTTTTTTTTTTTTTTTAACCATTAGGTGGTGGAGTGTTTTTTGAGGTGGTTACATCTCCTCTTGGATGTGTAGATCATGACATGTCTAGTGTGATCTTTTGGTGGTGTTTTAGTGTATGGCAGTCATCATAGTGTCTTGTATTTCAAATGCAACTAAGCAAATTGGCTGAATGGGTTCAGTTAATGCAAACAGAGGTTGACACTGGATTGTTATTTCTCATTTGTTGGCATAGCACCTTTTTGTGCGATTATTGTTAAAGCTCTTTGCTCAACCAGTTAAAGGAAAAGAGGAAAAACAATTGGCTGTGGTCTTAATTGTTTTGCCTGATGAAATGCTGTTGGCTTTGTGCAATCCTGTTTTTGTTGGTGGTTCCTGTGAAGTTTGTTTCCACTTCTGACCACATCGGTATCTTAGTGCGGTGCTGTTAGAAATGAGCTCAGACTTGTGAATAGTGCCTATGAAGAAACTGACACTTGATAATGTGATGTGTTCTAGTCTCTTAGTTTCTGTTGGTGATATTCAAGTTCTGGGTCAACATGGTTGTGACATGCGCAGAATGGAAAACTCCTAGTTCAGTTTAATTAGCTTTGGACATAATGTCATTCAGCAAATAAAATTGGGAGACTCTTTCAAATCATTTCGGAGTTCTTTCATCAGTAGTAATCAATGTATTTCGGCAAACCATATGATAAGCATGTATTAGTGAACAGTTTGAACGTGAAATCATACCTGACACACACAGTACATCTTTTCAGTGTTTTTATTGCATAGTTTATGTTCAAATTGTGTTTACTGAAAAGCTAATGAATATGAGACTTAAAGATGTACAGAAAAATAAGGCAGATTTCTGAAGGGCCAGACATATGATGCCTAATTAGAATGCAGATTTATTTTTGTTCAGGGCCGTTGTGTTTTTATTTTTTGCGTTTTGCTCCTGTTAAGCAGATTTTGAAAAAACTAACTTCCTGTTTTTGACTTGAACTTTCATGTTATAGACCCTGTCATATGTTGTTTTATTCATAATTCTTCTGGCTGGATTGGGGAATATTATCAGAACTGAAGTTCTCCCTTGCAGCTAAGTGTGATGCTGGCTGGATTGGGGAATATTATCAGAACTGAAGTTCTCCCTTGCAGCTAAGTGTGATGCTCAGTCTAACCAGATGCACACAGACTGTTTTGTAACTCCAATGCCTTTCTCTCCCTCCGGTGGAACTTGAGGTCTTTTATGTAGTGGACTTGCTAGGAAGCTCTGGCTTGTTGATAATGAGGTTGTTGGTACTTATTCTGTGGTGAAACTATTCTAAGTACAGGTTGTTTTTCCCCCTGCTAAGGTGGATACTAGGCTATATTACAAAATATTGCATGTGGGGAGTTGTAGAACAGGTGCAGCTAACTGGCAGTTTATGTGTTTTGTTAAGAGAGTGTTTTTCTCCCAGCTTAACTGTTCCTAAAATGAAACTGGTTGAATTGTGATTCTTTTTTCCCCTAAGTATTTGTGCAGTAGTAGAAATACTCAGTATGACTGAGTTGTGTGATTGTGCCCTGACAACCTTGTACTTGGGGTTGCATGCACTAATGAAGGAGCAGTGGTTTGTACCATGTGGCTGGACTGTAGGGGAGCATTCAAACAGTATGTGTTCTGTTCCACTCGTGCTTATTGAAGGTTTTATGGAACTGAAATTCTCCTTTATACGATTACTCCTCTGTCACCCTGAGTGAAGGTGGTGGGGGAATGTGCCGCACTAAAACATTTGACCTTCACTTATCCTAGAGCTCTGCTCATTTTTGGCGGTTCAGAGTGGACTTTGTGTTCTGTTGCCAAAGTGAGAAATGAGGTGGTTTTTTCTGTCGCTCCCCAAGGCAGTCCTGAAGGCATTTATCTGGAAGAACAGTCGACTGCTTAGCTCTGAATCCTTTATCTCTTGTCACATTGGCGGCAGGCGTGTTTCGCATCGCAACACTGTTGTGGAGGCATAATGCTTCAACTTTTTGGTAATAAGTAGATCTTGAATTACCGCTCCATAGGGTAAGTAGCTATCAGCTTTAACCTTTGGCTTTACAACACCAAAGGTATGTTGTGTGGATTTTGGTTTGTTTGTATTGACAAGATACAGATTTCCTGGGGGGGAGTGTGCAGTGGAATAGTCCTATATCTCAATAATGATGTCAAGTAATGGTCAGTTAGCTATTAGTCACATTTCTATGAGAGTTTGCAACACCAAACATGTTATTGCTTCAGCTGCATATTTTGCATTCAGAACCTGAATCATTGCACAGCGTCCTCCAGTTAGTCTTTGCTTGTTACCTAGCATTTTTATTTGCACACGACTGGTGTACAAAACTATACAAATTATCTGTATTCATTCACTTGATTCATTTGATGCTAACCAGAGTGACGCTGTTCTCTGTGCAGCCAGTGTCGCCCTCTTCAGCTTCACTCATGATAGTCTACCTGGCTGTCTAATGCATCCCCTTTCGTAGGATGACAATGCTGTGAAATCTAGTGATTGGTTTGGACACAGCTGTCTACTTTTAGTCTGACTGTTGCCTGAGCTCCTGCTTAATCTTGCCATACTATCTAATGATGATTAACACATCTAGGTTATGGCCCTCCTTCCACACCAGTTCACTGGTCGGTTGATTGCACTGACCAGGCTTCTTTATTCAGTGTTTGACTTGACAGTATAGGTAGCTTGCAGGTGTTGGGCTCTTCATTGCTCAGGTGAGCACTAAACTTCCTTGTTTCTGGTTTCATGTAATAGTTAACACCAAAAATGATGATTTATTAAATGGCTAAGATTGGAGTTATGTTGTCTTGTTGTATTTCTACTCACTGTGTTTGTGTACATACTTGGGTAAGGCTACAAAGGAATTACATATCATAGGATTAATAAAGTTGTCTGAATCTGAATGTTGCATACTTGTATACGCTTTGGGCTTTAATCTGCTAAATAATGCTTGCAAGATGTTTAACTCTGGGCCCCTTGGCCATGCTTTCCTGATCTGGGTGACTCTGTGGCCCCACACAGGACTGGCAGCCTCCGTTTGCTTGTGATGTTGACAGACTACACTTCACTCCTCGCATCCAGAGACTCAATGAACTGGAGGTAGCTTTCTGTTCTGTTTTGCTTCGTGCAACATAATGTACATTCACTTATGAATAATGAGAATTTCAAGACTTAAACAAATTTATTCACTTAATTTTTTAACACCTATTTTATTCTCTTAAACCAACAATTCTTGTTTTGTTTCTATTCTTTAAGGCCCAGACTAGAGTCAAGCTCAACTTCTTGGATCAGATTGCAAAGTTCTGGGAGCTGCAAGGGTGTACCCTGAAAATCCCACATGTCGAGAGGAAGATTTTGGATCTGTACCAGCTGAACAAAGTATGGAAGTGTAGTCTTTATGCTTTCATATTGCTTTCATCACTCACAAATGTCTGTGTTTTTATTATGCATCATAATTGTTTTACAGATTTGGAATGTCCAGATTATTACTCTGCTTACTAGGGCTGAACAATTAATCAATTTCAGTTTGAAATCATCATTTGAAACAATGCGATTAGCAAATCGCGAAGATTGCGATTTAGGATGTACATTATACAGCCCATCTGACCTAGGGTTTAAAAGTGTCATTTGAATATTTTTTTTTACAAATTCATGCCGTCCTCCATGTGTGACAGTCATACTCACCAATCCGAAGTGCCATGCTCCTCGCGTGCCTGTCAGGCTCACTAATCAGAAGTGGCCTGAGGCGATTGTGTATACGCCCACCAATAACAAACAAGTGAAACACAAGGAAAACTTAACGTTTGTGGGGCAGAAGAATGGACTCCCCTGAGCCATTTATATTACTGTTTCTGTTGTGCAATATTTAGATTCTAGATTCTCTTGAGCCATAAGTGAATTACCTATTTTGGTATCAGATCGTTTACAGAAAGGTCCTACTTTTTTATTTTTAACTTAATCACAGCTTTTGTGATAAAACGATTATCTTTAGCATGAAACAAAAAAATACATCTATCCATTGGAAGCAATTCACATCTTTTAGTTCTCATCCTTGTATTAGAATATTAAGCAGTTAATATTTTGATAGAGCATTACCACGAGATACCATCACGTTCTAAATGTATTACACAGTGAATATCGAACTGAAGCTTGACTTAAAAAAATCACAAATTGCAATATCTGTCAGAAAAATCGCAATTAGATATTTTCCCCAAGTCGTTCAACACTACTGCTTACAGTGTTTTGTTCTGAGCAGATGGTTAAGGTTGGGCACTATGGTTAAGATCCTGGAATACTCACCTGCAAAACTGAACTTTGCATGGCTTTTCACTTTCTTGTAGAATATGAGTGAATTTATGGATTTTTTTCATGGTGAATTTTTGGTATATTTTGTGGTCTGATGGCTGTTGCTCCTCTGGTTTTCAGCTGGTCAATGAAGAAGGTGGCTTTGACACAGTCTGCCGAGAAAGGCGTTGGACCAAGATAGCCTTGAAGATGGGCTTTGCTCCCGGCAAGGCTGTGGGCTCTCACCTGCGGGCCCATTATGAGAGGATTCTCTACCCATACAACCTATTTCAGAGTGGGGCCAACCTTCTGGTGAGCAACTTGTACCTGAGGGGCTTCGACTCCGTTTTCCCTCCTGCCCCTTACTCTGCCCCCTCCTCGTAGCTTCTAACAAGGCAGCTTGGCCTGTCGCGTCGGCAGATGGTACACTATTTGGCTTGCTATGGCTGCCTCTTGCCAACAGAAGATGGGTCTGTCATGACTCCAGCAAACTTGCCCTTCTTTCGTATCGCAGGGGCCGACCTGAGGGACATGTACATGTATAAAAACGGCAGAACGTTTTGACATCTACAAGATAATAGTAAATTATTGTAAGATTTTTTTTTGATGCCATTGATTTTCCTGGTTTTGCATTATCAGTCTTCAAATGACACCAGTCATGTTTGTATGCAAATAAAATTGCAAAAGGTTGCTTTGTCGAGTATTCGAATCACATTGAATTCGGTAAATAACAATTTTTTTAATTGAATATGTATTTTGTGTATGATAGCTTAAGGGATAAAATAATGAGACAATAATTCTGGATAAAGGGCCTGAGGGCTAGCCACTTCATTGGGTCATTCTTGGTAACTTCTGACCTAGAGGTTGCCATATTGTGTTATGTGACTTTCCAAGTTCTCTCTTGCATTAGGCGCCAGGGCTTACTTCCAAACTGATGCATTTAGTGACTGATCCTGATCTTGAAAAGGTACGTTTTCATAATTGTTAAACTGGATCTCAGTGAATGTGTGGCAGACTTTAAAAACTGAGTGATGGCTGAAATTGGGGACTAAAAAAATTGAAAAGCAAAACAACCACTAACAACATTCTTTTAGCAGACACTTGTCTAGGTGGCTTTTTTTTTTTTTTCCTAGGGCTGGGAGGTCAATGTACGTACATTTCTTTAGTTGCATGCAAACACTGACATTCCCGAATCATGACCCTGAGTAACAAGACCCAGCTCATCTCAACTGACTAACGTCCTTATTCTGAAGTTTAGTGTTCTTTAAACATACTGTCTGTGTTTGGGGGTGTTTAAAGCCCTTCATCCAGCTCAAAGGAGACTGTTTTTATCTAAGTGGCCACAAATGTTCAATTTCTACTTCCAGCACTGAGTATGCTGGTTATGATATAAGTCAGTGTGACTTCATTTAACTTGCAATGCAGCTGAATCAATAATATTCTGTTTGTTCTCATTGTTAGATGTGCTAAAAATTTAAATAATCACCATATGCATTAATTACTAGGGATTTGTTTCCACTAAGTTTTATGTAAGAAATGCTCCTTGTCTAACAGCTTTCTTCTCCACCTCCATAATGAGTTCTTTGTGTTTACTTAACCAAAACATTTTGTGGGTCATGGTAAATTTTATTTTTTTTTTCCTTCCCTCTGGACCTTGTTCCAGAACACACTTATTTGTGTATTGGACAGAAAACAATGTGTAGGGCTATCGGCCCCCACACTTCATGAAGGCATAATGGATCACTCCAGTCTTTCAGAACAAAAGTTAATGCTGCTACTGGCCCCGCCTACACCCTGCTAAAATGTGCCCTTTTATGCTCTCAGCCATGTCGTTTGTTCCTGATCTGTTGTTCATGTATGCAAGTCCGTTTGGCCTTTTTAACCTTCTAATCGCTGAAAGGATGCCTGTGTGTTTTCTGTGATGATGGGGGGAGGGGACAAACCGCCATGTTACAGCATGTCAGAGGTAAATGTAGTGCACCATATGAAAGGCATCCTCTCTTACTGCAGTGTGTCCAGAAACCCACTCTGACCAATGATGCCAAGGACAAGGAATACAAGCCCCATGACCTGGCTCAGAGGCAGTCAGTCCACCCTGCAGAGGCCTGCACCCCTGCCCGCAGGGCTAAACGCATGAGGGCTGAGGTGAGTGTGTGTACACACAACCATGTGACCTTTTTCAAAAGCCCAGCTCTTAAAGCTACTTAAGTCCCCTTCCCATATACTGTATACACTAGAAGGAAAAGAGAGATGCACAAAATTTGATCTAAGGTTAGAATCTTTAAGCTGGAAGGTCACAGCCAGCACTGATGAGCTTTCTAGTGGCGGGACACTGTGATGACTGTAGCAGGTTTTTGCTGGGTAATTCAAGGTTTTCTGGATTTTGTTCTACTGTGGCTATTAAAGCAAGACCTCGACTTGGTTCTGAAGGCACCTGATCTGCTGATTGAGGTATACATTGCTAACTGTAAAATCAGCATGCATCGTGGCCTGAATATCTTTTTAGGAATACCATTTCACCATTAATCCTGAGTTAATGTAGGGGTAACTAATTTCAAATCTTGGTAGCTGCAGGGTATGTAGGCTGTTTGTAATTAACTTGGAGCCAGCAACTATACTGATGTTACCTGATATTCCAGAAATTAATCTGTTTGGCATTGAAGGGTACCAATTATATCACTGCCCCCACCACCACATTTTAGAGCTGTCAAAGAGTTGATGTAACACTTGTGGTCAATGCGGAACTTACTGTGTCCCACTAACGCTGACCTGGTTACTTGGTCTTCCTTGAATAGATATCTGGCATTTATCATTTGTTAGTCCTTCTAGTCACATCTGCCATCCAAATGACACTGCACCTGATCCCCATTTCTTACCTTGTGGGTAGTGAGCTCACGTGATAGCTCCGCGTGGCCATATTGGGCCAAGCCCAGCCGAGTTGCGTGGGTGGCTAGGCCTGGCTCCACACATGGGTCCTGCTAACTCTGTTCCAGGCAGGGTACATGTGTTCTTTTTAATACCTTTCATGGTGAGATCTTTGGATTGTAGTTTGTCTGGGCTTTCCACACAGACCTGTTTGCCAAGGGAAGACTGGCCAGGAGCTCAATCTCCAGATAATGATCCACAGAGATGTGTTATGGCGCACAAATCCCACCACAATAATAAAGTTGTGATCCTTTGAAGGGATCCAGAGGGATTTCAAAATAGAGCTGCTGCCCCTTCCAGTCGAGGGGAGCCAGCTGATTTGGTTTGAGCATCTAAGGATGCTGTCAGGATGCCTCCCAAATGAGCTGTTCCAACTATCTCTTACTGAGCGGAGGCCCTGAAAAAGACCCAGTTCATGTTGGAGGAATTGTATCTCCCAGTTGGCCTGGGAACATCTGGGGATCCCCTAGAACAAGCTAGAGACTGCAGCCATGAAAGGAGTAGTCTGATCTGGCCTGCTCAGCATGCTGTCTCCATGTCCCTCATCAGAAATTGTGGTGTGGTGGTGGTGATGATATCATTGGTTTGGCTACTTTTTGTACGAGTCAGGAGGTATTATGTGCTATGATCAATTGAGTGTTGGGTCTCAAACCTGCAAACTCTTCATTGGGTATAATTAGGCACCTCCATGTAAAAGTAAAATATTCTTCTTTTCAAGTTGTGGCACCTTTTTAAATTTAGCATTGGTCCTGTTTAGGGTTCAGTGGCTCTTTTTCAGCCTTTCATTATCCTTTCTCTTCATTGAAACTGACCTCTGCCCCCCTCTTTCTCGCAGGGGCGCAGCATGAAGACAGAACCTGGTGAGCCCTGTGAGAACCGCCCCAACCTGAGGAGGAGAATGGGCTCCTTTGTGGCAAAGCCTGAACCTGGTGGGTCCTACAGTGTTGGATGGCTAGCTGTCCATGATGATCTCAGATGTTTGGATGTGAATGTACAGTATATGGAATTCGGGAGAAATGCAAGCATAAATTTCTATTTTTAAATCTAGAGAGGCCAGCAGTATTATACTGACAGAATTTCATAATGTAAGTGTCATCACTGAGATTATACTGAATCTCTAGCATCAGCTCTACATCTGTGGCTTAGCCGTAATCAGAAAGAGGCATTACGAGGTCGGTGTTATAAATTACTCAATACAGAGCATGAGCATGTTTGTTCTGCTTAAATTCAAGCCAATGGGGGTGGGTTGGGCCAGCTAAGCTAGTCTTGTAGCCAAACAAAGTTCTTATCTCCATCAGAGAAAGAGGTTCCCATTCAGGTGAAGCAGGAACCTGAAGCCAGACCGCTAATGAGCGAGGTGGAGAAAGGCAAGGTCCGAAACAAGAAGACTGCCCCCGCCATGAGTATAGTGAGTATACAGTTAATTAAGTGGAGTAAGGCAGCCTCCCTGTGAGGTAACATGATTCTCTTTAAAACATTCCCATAAACATGAAAGACAGTATTGAGATAGCACACACGCTGTGAAAAAATGGGCTGAGGTGCACAATATGTCAGGCTTTGCCATAAAACGGGCAGAAATGCTGTGGTATTCAATAACAGGATTCATGTTCTTCTGCTGTTCCTTGGCGTGCAGCTGCTCCAGAGTCCCATGAGATCATGTCAAGCTGAGGTGGTGTGTTTTTAATAGGCTCCCAGACGTGGCTGGCTTTTTTTTGTTTTGTTTAGATTTCTAGCTTTCCTGTTTAGCAACCTTGAGGGTGGGGCAGTTATTTGTCACAAGCTGTCACAAAAAAAAAAGACGCAACAAAAGGCACACGTTTGTGAGAACTTAACTGGGCTGCTTGAGGCCGTCTCTGTTTCTATAAAAAGTATAATCGTCTAGTGTAGGAAATATCACCTTTAGACTGAGGATGTGGTGAGTGTGGGCGCTGCGTACGCGGCAAGCGCATGCACAGGTCGGACGTGTAGGGCTGCAAACACGCTGCCGTCTACAAACGTCTGACCTCCTCTGCCAGGTGGACTTGTATGTCTGTCTGGTGTGTGGTAGCGGCACCGACGAGGACCGCCTGCTTCTGTGCGATGGCTGTGACGACAGCTACCACACCTTCTGCCTGATCCCTCCCCTGCACGACGTTCCCAAAGGGGACTGGAGATGCCCCAAGTGCCTGGCTCAGGTACTTGAAAACAGTCTATTTCTCCCTCACCAATTATCACCCTCTTGCTTGGCGTAGGTTCATCTACGTGAATTGTGATAAAGGCTGTGGGAATACAGTCTGCCTGCTTTAATCTGTGAGCACTGGGTAAATTTTTTTTTTTTTGGTGCTGATATCAGTTCCCTTAGCAAATTGCCATCATTGTCATCGTTATCGTCATTGTCATCCATTCCCAAAACAGTTGCACCAGTTTACCTGTAAGGAATTTGCTGTCATTGGATCTCCTTATAGTGAAGTGAGGATTTATTTTGCACCTATGAAAACCTGGCATGCAGGAAGGGGGGGGAGTGCTGGCTGCTGTTCGGTGTTTGAGCTGCATGCTCTGTGCTCTCTGCAGGAGTGCAGCAAGCCTCAGGAAGCCTTTGGCTTCGAGCAAGCGTACCGAGACTACACTCTGCGAGCCTTCGGTGACATGGCGGACTCCTTCAAGTCAGATTATTTTAACATGCCGGTTCATGTAAGTATGACCACATAATCACAGAACACCAGTCTAAGCAGGGCTGTCAAACTGAAATCGTCTAGGTCTTTCCAGTACAGCCCAGTCCTTTCATTGTTTGTGATTTTTATACTGATGCATGTCCCCCATAGTGTTTTTTGAATAGATAACGTGTGATGTCTTTGGATATATATATATTTTTTTAATGATTAAGCTCAATGTGAATTGGTGCTGGCTGGACAAGCAATTGTAAATAGTTGGTGGGAACTGTGTTTGACACAGTGGTGTATGTGTGTGTCTGTCTCTTAGATGGTTCCCACTGAACTGGTTGAAAAGGAGTTTTGGCGGCTAGTGAGCACCATCGAGGAGGATGTCACTGTGGAGTACGGCGCTGACATTGCCTCGAAGGAGTTCGGCAGTGGATTCCCCATCAGAAACGGCAGATTTAAGCTGGCTCCAGAGGATGAGGTCAGTCTGCTGCTGTCAGATTCTGGTTGTGCAGTGTGCACATCCAGCTGTTTCATTTGCCAAATAGGCATCCAAGTTGGCAGCTGAAAATTTATTAAGAGCTTTATTTATGTTAATTGATACTTAATTCAGCATTTGGTTGTAAGAGATCCTTTTCTGATTGCATGACAGGTCACACACTTTGTGCTGAACTTCTGGACTAATTGTTCGCATGAAATTAAACTAGGAGGATTGGTTCTTTTATTCTTGCTGAGAGAACTGCCTCCTTTCAGGATTACCTGAACAGTGGCTGGAACCTGAACAACATGCCGGTGATGGACCCCTCGGTGCTGACGCATGTCACGGCTGACATCTGTGGGATGAAGCTACCCTGGCTTTATGTGGGCATGTGCTTCTCCTCCTTCTGCTGGCACATTGAGGACCACTGGAGCTACTCTATCAATTACCTGCACTGGTGCGTGGCTCGCTCATGCTACATCAAGATGGTGCGCACAGCTGCTGTGCTGCTCATTTGTTCTTGGTACTTTATTGTAGTCTACAAGATTGAGGTGTTAGCATAGGCTACATTTTTCATTTGCTCTTGTCTCTGTTTGCTCTCCAAACGTGTGTTAAAGACAGGCTCTGTGAGAACAGCCACTGATTGGTGCTGTATACACATCACTAGAATGCATTACTGCAGCAGACCTCCAAAATACCTTGGTAAAAAAATTGACTTCCTCCTCATTAGGAGAAGGGGTTTAGAATATAAATGGATGGGGAAAAATGGTTGGATACAAATAAACTGTGGAAACTCATGGTCACATGATGTGGCTAATAGTAAAAATCCCCTATAACTCATTGGATTTAGTTAGATCAGTATAGTTTCTCCCCCACCCACTTGTTGCTCATCTCAGGGGAGAGCCAAAGACCTGGTATGGAGCCCCAGGGTATGCAGCTGAACAGCTGGAGGATGTGATGAAGAAATTGGCACCTGAGCTCTTTGAGTCCCAGCCTGATTTACTTCACCAGTTGGTCACCATCATGAACCCCAATGTTTTGATGGCCCACGGAGTGCCAGTAAGTACCCTTTCAGGTTAGCACTACATTGGGCCCAACTCAGAAGCTACTTTTGTAAACATCTGTGTTTTCAATTACTGAAGGAGTTCAGGGTTCACCTGTATCCCCTTTGAACAATTGAGTAATACTGCAATCTTTGAATAATTCTTCACATGAATGACTCCCTTTGAGTTTGAATAATGCCCCCTATTTCTTTCATAGATTTATCGCACTAATCAGTGTGCCGGAGAGTTTGTCATCACCTTCCCCAGAGCCTACCATAGCGGCTTCAACCAAGGTTTTAATTTTGCTGAGGCTGTCAACTTCTGTACCGTGGACTGGGTGAGTTGCTACCTCTCCTCACTTCAGTGCTATTTTGTTATAGAAGAGAGGCAAAGCTGTTTAATCTACAGAGACATTTAAAGACCGCTTACACACTCTTTTAACAGATGCCCCTCGGCCGGCAGTGTGTGGACCACTATCGTATGCTCCACCGTTACTGTGTCTTCTCCCATGATGAGCTGATCTGCAAGATGGCATCCAAGGCTGACACTCTGGATGTGGTGCTGGCATCTGCTGTGCAGAAAGACATGGCCATCATGATTCGAGTGGAGAGAGAACTGAGAGAGAATGTCCGTAAGATGGTGAGTGGATCTGGCTAAGCTTTCTGCTGTGTCCTTACTTGCTGGAATGGGAGTGAGGCAGCTAGAGGTTATACCTTTTTTTTTTTTTTTTTTTTTTTTTTTTTTTTTTTTTCTCCTTTTACATTTTCCCCCTGTTTCTTTTACAAAATGCACTGGCTCCCTTTTTT
>JAACJT020000105.1:19274005-19288025 GCA_009936485.2 Gymnarchus niloticus | reverse complement strand
TTGGCTAAGCTTTCTGTTGTGTCCTTTCTTGTTGGATGGGGGGTGAGGCAGCTAGGGGTTTTTTTTTTTTTTTTTTTTTTTTTTTTTTTTTTTTTTTTTTTTTTTACCTTCATCGTTGACATTTCAGCCCTGTTTCTGTCAAAAGAGGCACTGACTCCTTGTTGGCATGCAAGTCACAAAGAGTGAGAAGCATTGCATTAATTTATGGAAAAATTGCTAGCAAGAGGACTAGTCCCATTATAACCCGATACAGGGTGACTGGGGGTGGGGTGAGGAAGATGACCCAATTATGCAAATTTTCTGAGAAAACTGATAAGATTAGTCCTGAGATATACTGACAAGTAGATGTGGATTCAAGAGCACAAAGTCACAAATGGAAATTTTGTAATACCTGTGTTTGGTAGGAGGGCACTTGGTCAGTTCATGTATTAATATCTTCCTATGAAGTCTTTCTTAATTCATTTATAAATTAGCTTATATATTTAAGCAGGTCTGACCTTTATTTTTTTATCAGTCATCTCAGACCAGGGTGCAAATGAAGTCTGTGTGTTCAAGATGATTATATGCTTGAAAATTTGTACTGAGTATTTTTAGCTGGTACTTTAGGGTTTTGTGCCAAGGTTCTTGTGTCATGTCAGAAGTATTAACTTGATAACAAATGTTGCCATTTGGATTGTCTGTATGTAACACAGGGTTGATATCCACGAGTTATCCCTAATGTATAATGCTCGGTGGCTCTGCTGTTCCCCAGGGTGTGGCACGCAACCAGATAGCTGAGTATGACCTCCTGCCAGACGACGAGCGCCAGTGTGCCAGATGCAGGACCACCTGCTACCTGTCTGCGCTTACCTGCCCCTGCAGCCCCGGGCTCTTGGTGTGCCTCTACCATGCCCAGGACCTCTGCTCCTGCCCTGTCAGTGGCTACACCCTCCAGTGAGTCTCAACATCAGCGTTATGCATGAAGCTGCCTGTTTCACGAGCATCTTCATGTTGGACATTATGTATCTGTTGCAGTTCTGAGTGCTTCTGTAGTCTGTACTGCAGAGCATCTTGTTTTCCGCAGAGCTCTATAGAGAGAAGGATTATTCAAAGGCATAAGCGGGATCATCTCTTGCTGCTTGACTTGTCTTTGTGGAAGTGTTAAGCGAGATCTTTGACGCCATAGACAAAAGAGAATTGACTGTCTCCTGGTGTTCATCATTTTGCCCCCCTCCTTCCTTTGTCTCCCTAACCAACAGCTACAAATACACACTGGATGACCTGTATCCTATGATGAAGGCTATTGCTCTGCGTGCTGAGTCCTATAATGACTGGGCCTCCCATGTGAATGAGGTTCTGGAGGCCAAATTCGACAAGAAAAGAAGTGAGTGACCTGGTCAGCCTATGAAACTACTTAAAAAGTAACTCATGATCTTGGACTAAACAGCCTATGAGTGTTCAAGTGTCTCGGCACTGGGTAGCATTAGGATGACTAATTAGACATCTGTTTGGATATTTTGCCACATTTGTGCTTAATTATTTAATAGTAAATGGGATCTTGGCTCAGTTTTGACATATTTACCTTAAGATCTTGTGCTAAATTAATGCAATTGCTAAGGATGTTATTTTGTAAAGTGATTTGTTTCAGCACTAATCAAATTGCACTCTTCCCTTAAAAGTAATTCTTGTCATGTAGGCTGCCATATGGTGTCTGTACTGTTTCTACATTCTAACTGGTAAATCATTAAGCTAGTACTAAATGGTAAAGTTCCTAAATCCTGGGTGAATCTCAACCGCAGTCCTGTCTCGTGCACAAATCTCTGGGGCCTGTTTGATGTCTAAGCCCTACTTAGATGTCAGTGCTGTGTGGTGTTTTTTTTTTTTAAAAGACTGGACTAGTACTTAGATCCTTTGATCCTGAGCAACGCCAGCAGTGTTTGATACAAAAAGCTGCTTTTGCCATGCCCAGGCCTGGCGGAGTTCCGTGCCTTAATTGAGGAGTCCGAAATGAAGGCCTTCCCTGACAATGACCTGCTGCGGCAGCTGCGCCTGGTCACCCAGGATGCTGAGAAGTGCTCCTCTGTGGCCCAGCAGCTTCTTAATGGCAAGAGGAAGACCCGGTATGTGCACCCGAACAACCCCCTGAATAGGAGGTATAACACGTTGCTGATGATATTGGCAGACTGTGCGTCGGCCAATTGTAACTTTACAGTGAGTATCTGATAGGCTCTGATGCATCTTAGTAAAACACTCAGACGTGAAACTTTAAATGTAGAGTCTCTTCAGTCTGCGAGTGTTTTAAGACATGTCAGAAGGTTGAATTGATGCCTGATATAGCATACTCTAAGAACAAGTTCCATCTCGGAGGTGGCATTTCTATTTATACAAATGTAACATTAGTCATGATTGTAATAAATGCATTAAACCAGGAAATTTTGCCCCCTGCTCTTTGAGGACAGCGTGACCTGAATAAACTTTGCCAGTTAGCTTGAAGCATAGTATAGATGCTTCTGTTTCCGTGGAATTTTGAAATGGTGATTTTAGACCTTATTGCAGTTGTATAATTCACCAACATCTGTGGCCAGCTCATTGACAGATCATCATGAGTATAATATTGCTAACACTGACTTCATTATAAATATTGCCAGTACCAGTTTTGCCATCATAATTGATTCTTGTGATTTAATCAATTTAATCATTAAACTAGTATATTCCCCTCCTAATTAAACTGGTATATTGACTCACACATGAATGATTGTCATCAAATACAGTGATGTATAGGACAAGCTATTGCAGTGAATGATCATAGGAAAGCCCGTGTCTGCTTTGTCAGGTACCGTTCTGGTGGGGGGAAATCCCAGAACCAACTAACTGTGGAAGAGCTGAAATCCTTTGTCAGGCAGCTGTACAACCTGCCCTGCAGCATCCACCAGGCACCTTTGTTGAAGGTAAGAGGGCTGACAAGGAATGGGGACCCAGACTGTGAGGGTTTAGCTGTTCTCATGAGCAGAAAAGTACATGTGAAGGGTAAAATAGTGGAAAGGCTAGGAAAGGTTTAGGATAGGAAGTGTATCTTAGGTTGGTGGTTTTGTATGTCACTTTGTGAGAGCTGTGATTGATGGCGTGTGTTTTGACTGGACCTGCAAGCATGAAGACCACGACTACTAACAGACTCTGTGAACAGAATGCAACGCAAAAACCCTGCATTGCACCTAAACACATACTGTTGTGATTTAAAGTGCTGCGAAAAACAGGCAGTGTACTAATGAACAGTGGAAAACGTCATATGGTCAGATGAGTCATACTGCTCCCTGTTCTCAGCTAGCAGACACTACATGTGTGGTGTTTGCTAAAAGAAGCCCATGGACTCGAGTGCTTGTTTTCCACTGTGAAGGATTCTGACGTTTCAGTTATGGCATGGGGTATATTTCTATTTTTTGTGGCACACTTTAGTTCCAGTCTTGTTCCTTGCCCGTGAGGGTATATGCCAGTAAATACAGAAGCATTTATGTGCTGATGAATGGAGAATGAAATGTTTTGATGAATAATAATTCCATGTAAAATAGCAATACAAATATAAAGCAGTCCTCATACCTTGACCCAATAGAACACAGTGCTCCTGTTGCCTTCAGGTTGAAACCTACAGTTTGTCGTGAGTCAGATGGTAAGGAAGGGAAAAGGCATAACTCTGACGTGGATATTCTGCTATGGCTCGTGTCGGCGTTCCAGCACCAGTGCTGATGTGCCATGATAGAGCGTCTTTGTATAAAAAGAGAAGCTTAGTTACTGTAAACTTCGTGCCATGGTTTAAAAAAAAAAAAGCAAATGTACACAAATTTGACATTGTGGGGTGGGAGAAATGCAGTATAAAGAGCGATTTGCTCTTTTGAATGAAAGCATTGAAGACCCTTAAAAGTCTGAAGGGAGTGTTTAAATACGAGTTGTTTCCAACAGTACTCAAATGTTCAGTCTGTACCTGCCGGTTTGTATTCTCTATCCACTCCTTGTGTGTCTTGTGCAGACCACCTTCTAGGCAGTTGCTTTCTGAGAGCTGATGTCGTGGTTTCTTCATGGCAGGAGCTCTTGAACAAAGTGGAAAACTTTCAACGGCACAGTGAGAAGGTGCTTGCTGAGGAGGCACCCAGCACAGCCGAGATCCAAGGCCTTCTAGACGCCAGTAGCGAGCTTGACGTGGCGCTCCCTGAAGTCCCCGCCCTGCGGGAGCGACTGGAGCAGGCGCACTGGCTAGAGTGTGTGCGGGGGGCTGGTGCCCAGCCGTCCAGCCTGTCGCTGGACGCCATGCGGCGGCTCATCGACCAGGGAGTGGGCCTGGCTCCTCATGCCTCTGTGGAGAAGGCAATGGCACGGCTGCAGGAGCTTCTCACGGTCTCCGAACACTGGGAGGACCAGGCGCGCAGCCTTGTCAAGGCCAGGTGAGCACCTTCCCAATAGCTTCACTATGGCTTTGTGTTTATTTCCCATATTATATAATGGCTAAAAATACCTTGTGAAGGACTAGCATCCCAGCCACAGTCTACCCTTGTCTTGGTCCCCAACCTGCTGAGGATAGGCTATAGGCCCCCACGTGACTGACCAGGAGTTGGATGGATGGCTAAAATAACAGTTCTGTTTATTCTTACTGTCTATATTCCCTGTGCCCTTGGCATCATACATATAGCAGCACCTAATGAAACCAGCACTGGATTTCTCCTGCTTTATTTTTTGGATGTGCTATTTGTGTGTTGTGAAATTGTCTTACTATTGGTGTGAGTTAATACATATAAAAACAGTGTGTTATCATATTAATATGCGCATGTCTTCATAACCAAACTGGTGATTGATTTAGTGTTGGTTAATATTCAGCGGTTCTTAAGGGTGATAACATGGTAAATCACCATTAGCTAACACACTCCAGGTGGCTTGAGACACAAGTACCCTGCTTTCCACAAATCTTGTTCACTGCAGCATTCCATAGTGACACTTTGCATGTTGACCAAGGATGTAATCTTACTTGGTTGATAAAGGCCTTTTGTATTCATTGGGTAAACCAAAAACCAGTAGATACATGCGAATTATTTAGGCTAATTCAGTATCTTCAGTATGTGCTTGGCAAGCACTCATGTTAGCTGGAGAATCAAAAAGGCTAGTAAACAGGAGACTTAACATGAATGATTTACAATTATTCTTTTTTGGTTTAGGTTCTAGCAAAATATGCCTTTGAAATGCAATTCCCTGTCCTCCAAAGCTGGAAATATTTAACTTGAAAAAGCTATTGTTTGGTACAGGGAAAGTCACTGTCATTTGAAAATCCTGTGCATGAGAGAGCTTGCTAGTATCAGCCTTTAAATTATTCAAAAATAAGATTGATCTATTATGGGATGACATTTTCATGAAACTTTCCTCCAGTATTTACCTAATGTACTGTTGCTCCGATTTGTGTTTTTTGGGGGGGTTTGTTGGCATGACAAGACCAAGCGCCATGACACATAGCTGAGGATACAGGGTTGACTCCTGCCTTATGAAAAGCTGCTTAAAAAGAGAATCTGCAACTGATATGCGAAGAGAAATATGCAAGGCTATCATTCATGGCTGCTTCCTGGGAAATTCGCAGGGTTTTCTGGAGATGGCTGTCCAAATTTGAGACCACGCGGAACACACCTAGACTGCAGACCTGCATTTTCTTGCTGTCAGTATTGGTTTTCAGTAGACTCTGACTGTCTTCATCTTAATAATGCAATGCTAACATCAAAATTGCCAAGGGGGCGGGGGTTAAGCTAATGTTGCAGCAGTACTTCCTGTGCATGAGCTCTTCAAAGGGAGGCCAAGGAAAAGAATTGTGGGTCAAAAAACCAGAGAGAACAAAATCTGTGAAAGGTTTGACACTTCCGAGAGATGCAGGATTTATTTAGGCTATCTGGTTTGTAAGGATAGGTATGTGCACTAATGAATGAACGGTCAATGTATTTAAAGGTCAATAGGACTCCATATGATTAAGCAGGGATTAGCCAAGTTAAAATGTATAGGCAAATTAATTTCAGTTAGCATTGTTGTTCACACATGGGGAAATTGCATAATCCAAATGGAGGTACACATATATTAATCAGTGGTTGTTAACTCCCTTCTGCAATTCCAGGCCCCACCATTGTGTGGAGACCCTGGAAGCCGCAGTGCAGGAAGCTGAGAACATCCCTGCTTACCTGCCCAACTGTTTGCTGCTGAAGGATGCTGTCAACAGGGCCAAAGAATGGCTGCAGGATGCAGAAGGCCTTCAGGTGAATTTTTTTTCTGCATGTGAAAAGTGTACTGGTGTTATAACCCAAATTGGAAGGCATCACCCCACACACAAAGCTTTATATGAAGTATTAAGGTTCCAGAAGGATGACCTGATTGCCAACTGAAAGAAATCTTCTCTTTCAGCTTGGCGGGCGAATCCCCGTGCTCGATACGCTGTCTGAGTTGGTGTCGCGGGGTCGGTCGATTCCAGTCCAACTGGACCCTCTTCCTCGGCTGGAGGCACTGGTTTCTGAAGTGCAGGCCTGGAAAGAGTGCGCAGCTAAAACCTTCCTGATGAAGAGCCCGTCCTTCACGTTGCTGGAGGTACAGCCCAGCGCACAGCCCCAGTGTGCCTTAGACATGACCGCTGACTTTGGATCCCTTTGCCTCCTGGGTGAAGTGGTGACATTTTGGCTCTGTGTGCTGGTCAGGTGTTGTGTCCCAGGTGTGAAGCGAGCACAGCAGGGCAGAAACTGAAAAGCAAGAAGGCAAAGGACATGGTGCAATGCAGTAAGAAGAAAGCTGTGAAGCTGGACAGCCTGAGCGATGTGGAGAGGGCGCTGTCTGAGAGCAAGGACTCGGCCTCGGCTGTGAGTAGGAGCTCACTGCTCTCTTTGGAAGATGCAGGAGGCTTGCAAGGTTATTCACAGGAGCTTTCTATGTGAGACTAGGAATATTGAGTATTGCTTCATCTTTCTATCTGGACCAAGATGTTAAACTGTTTCAGGTATATATGTTTAGTCTGAACGTTCAGCATTTTAAATCACAAATCAAGGCCGATAGACTGAGTACACATTTCCAGTCACCAGTTAGGACTACAATAGTGCAGAGTCCAAACTGAAACATTAAATTTATTGTTTTTGCTATTAAGTATGAAGTTCCAGAGTGGAGTGTTAATCAAACCTATCCAAAGACCAAGCCAGATCAGGGTGCTTTTTGAAGCTTGCCAAAATTTGCATGGCCAGCAGTGACATTGTAAAAGTTTTATGTATGAGATGTAAGTTGTCTGCTGACAGTATTACAAGCCAGCTTTGTGCAAAGGCTTTAAGGTGCTGTAGAAAGGCTAAGTATCAGTTTAAGGGGAGGTTAAGGCAAGGCATGTGAATGATGGAAGTAATAGAGGTTTGGTTTGTAATTGTGGAGGTTTTTAGATCCAAACTCTCCATTAGATTGACCTACTTCAGTAGGCCAGAGCAACACTGGAGTAATTAAACGGACTCCAACAAATTTTTAAGGTCTGAAATGTCTGCTCCAGAAATGTCTGAAATCTATCCTCGTGCAGAAAACCACCGCCATCCTAAAAGACTCCTTGTTGTAATAGACAACTGAAGTGCTTCAACAAATAACTGATGAGACAAATTTATCAGTAACGTTCAGATGGTATTTCTGTATTTTAATAACTAGTCCGTTTGTGTGGCAATCTATATTGCACTTGTAGTAGGGATGTTGCACCATAGTTCTTTTGCTGAAGTCTTACTACAGTAAGAGTAGCAGGTTACTTACACCCAGGGTTGTAGTCAATATCACCTTTAAGTCCTAGACAAGTTCAAGGCCATGACTTGTCCAGATTGAGGCAAGACCAAGTCAGAAAAAAATTTCTTCAAGATCTGGCCTTAACTACAATTAAAATTTTTTGACCAGATTTCTAAATTCTCTGCTGTAATTATTACAGTTAGCAGTACCCCTGCAGATACACTTTGGATAACAGATCTAGTCCCCTACTGCACCTTCATAGCATGTGGTGACATACTACTACTCTGAAACTTCCTGAACATAAAAAGATTCACTAATTGGCCTGTTTATAGTATTAGGGGCTTCAGTTTTACCAATTACTATGCACTTGAATGAAGTTCCATGTCATTTAAACATCTCTCTGGCCAGTATCTTTCCATGCTGAGGAATACTTGGTCACCTTCATAAAAGCTCCCCAAATCTGACATAGCAATAGGCGCCTTGGTTCTGTTGTACCTGAAAATTACTCAGTCTTTAGTAAGCCTATGGTTTTTTTTATTTTATTTATTTATTTTTTTAAATCTTGTTTTCACAGTGTTATGCAGTTTGGCAGCTCAGTTTGCTGAATAATTCACCATTTTTTGCTTTCGTGGGTTGGGTAGTGATAAGTAAACCACCTTAATGACATTCTTGCATTTAATAATAGACAATACCTGACATGGATTTTAGATGGTGTAAATGCAAACAGATTTGCATATGATACACAAGCACGTGGAAGCCGATTAAGTATCAGCTAAGCTTAAGCAAACGGTAACAATGTACAGTATGTGAAACGATAAATGGCCAAAGAATAATAATTAGAAAGGAAAAGTGGCAAAATGCAGCAACTGCAACTACATGTTTCCAATAGTCGTGCACCATTTTCTTGACAAATTGACCTAAACACAATTATGACTGCATTTCAGAACGACTGAAAACAAAGTGAAAGACCAAGAAATGCAGTAGCCTTGAATGAATATATACAGTAGTTTGCTTACATATCTGATACAAGGAACTTTTCATGCATAGATCTGACATTAGCGAGAGTTTAGCCCAGGGAATAATAATTTGCATACTTACCTCGCTCTATGTTGTCTTTGTAGGTGTCTGATTAAGTTGAATGTTGTACCTAAGTCTAATATACTGTCTTGCTGTAAAACTTGCAGGTGCTCTTGTGCTTTTTTTTTTTTTTTTTCCCTCTCAATGAGCTGGTCATAAATTCTTTGTGGTTTGTAAAACTGAACTTTTTTTACTGGAATTAGCTGACATCGTGTCTGTGGCAAAAGTAACATTTTCATGTAGGTAGTCAACATAAATACTAGTGAATTAACAACAAACAATCTACTTTCGTGACCACCTAGCTTAATCAAATTGTATTTGGTACTGCTTGGACTCAAGATACGGGCTCTTTTCCCGACTCACCATTCCATACAGCAGAAGTGGTCAGAGAGGAATAAACTGAATGTGGTTGGTGGGGAAAACTGCATGGAAAGAGAGCATTACTTGAGTAATACACACCAGTCTCGGTCGAGGTTGATAGTCGTGTTTGGCAAGACTGATGGCCAAGACCGAGCACGTACGAGTACCAACAAGTCCAAGACAATTCCGAGACAATTTTAAACAGGGTCTCAGAGACAAAGCCATTCTTACAGGTCTGAAAGGTTGCAAGTCCCAACCTTAGAATGGGAGTTTGCCATGGTGCTCACCCAGCTGCCCAGAAGGGTAAAATCGTTGGGAATATGCATGTTGCCCTTTTAATAAAGAGCATCTGCTACATAAGCAGTTATCTGCTCTGCAGAGGAATTTTGTGGAAAGAGAGCTTTGAAATAAATGGTCTTATGGACAAGTGCATACAAGTTTAGCCCATTTTACATGTAGAAGCGATTGGCACAGAAACTGACAAATAACTGTGGTTTAAACCACTTGTCCATGTGACCATTCAAATTTGGATACAGTTTTAAATCTGGAACTCTCTCCGCAGATGGCTACGCTGGGTGAGGTGAGGCTAAAGGAGATGGAGATGCTGTCTTCCATCCGGGCAGCTAACGAGTCCAAGCTGCTGCCCACGACAGACAGCGTGGGACTGCGGGTCTGTGTTTGCCAGGAGGCGCCCACGGGAGCTATGCTGCAGTGCGAGCTCTGCCGGGACCTTTTCCACAGTGGCTGTGTTCCGGGCCCCATGGAGATGCGTGGTTGCCAGCCCTGGCTCTGCCCGCTGTGTCGGCGGTCGGAGAGGCCGCCCCTGGACCGCGTGCTTCCGCTGCTGGCATCACTGCAGCGGCTGCGAGTGCGGTTGCCTGAGGGCGACGCACTGCGCTACCTGATCGAACGCACTGTGCGCTGGCAGCACCGTGTGCAGCAGGTGTCTGCTGCCTTGAAGCTTCCGGCAGTGCAGGAGTGCACCAGCAACTCCCCCTGTGCGAAGGTGGGTTTTCCATTTCCCTCTGCGTGGTTTCTCAAATGTAGCTGGCAGTCTGCTAGACCTGGGTGTGTCATTCTTGCAGGCTTTTTGCGGTTTTAACCCATCTCAGGAGTGGAGTGGTTCAGGCCAGTCTCAGATGGCTTTCTACTTGGAACAGCGATGCATTCCTCTGCAGGGTCAGTATAGTGCTTTGCGGATTAAACAGCAGCCAGTTTCCCGTTCCCCCAAGTTTGACGTTAACTTTTGGTACGTTACTGTGTCTTGGATCATTGGCACTTAGCAGATGGTTCGAATTGCATTTTTGTCTTTTTTTTTTTGTCTATGTAAAGTCCTGCTTCTGAAATCTCAGTGTACACTGATCCGTTGACCTGGTTGTTCCCTACAGGCCTGAGCAGTGAACTGGAGGAGTTGATGGTGGAGGGGTTGCTGCTGCAGGTGACCCTGCCTGAGACCCAGAAGCTGTACCACATCCTGCTGCACCGATTGTCTGCTCAGGCGGCCGACGGGACCACACAGAGGCACCATGCTCAGGGACGGGGCCAGGCACAGAATGAGGCAAGGCCCAGTGTTCAGAAGCTACATGTTTATGACGTTTCTATCTATGTGCATGTTTCATACAGTGACGTGTGCACTTACTTCATGGCGCTCCTTTAGAAACTGACTCCTGTTGCTTTGCCACCTTATCACGAGGTGCTGTTTAATGTGGACGATCTACATCTCTGCTTTTGCAGTACAATTGTCTCTAAAAGGTTTAAAGATGTGAGGTTTAGGCGGAGGCTTGTGTTTCCCAAGCAGGGTATTCAGTACACGAAATCCTGAAAGATGTGGTAACATTGGCAACATTCTTTTCCCCTCAGGATGGAGCCCCCAGTCTGAAGAAAGATGCAGTGAGTGGGACGGACAGGAAGGCTAAACGGCGCCTTGAGCGGGAGGGCCTGGATGGGGGAGGCCGATGCCGGACCAAGAAGCCCCAGAAGAAAAAGCTCAAACTAAACAAGGATAAGAGTCGCGACAATAAGACAGCGCCCAGCTCCCCATCTCTGCCCTCGGACCCATCGCCTTCAGAAGATTCCGAGGAGGACATGGCTCTGTGCCCAGCAGAGAACTGCCAGCAACCAGAAGGAGAGGAGGTTAGCCCCCTTGCTTAGATTCACTGCTGCATTATATTAGTATGTTACTAATTTGGAGCATGCTTAATACTTACAATTTGGACATTAACCATTCTGCCAGATGGTTAGTTAAAAATGAGCATGCATGATTCAAATGTATGGCATTTTAATTTGAGACATTTGCTCACTTCTCTCATATATAGATCTCTGTGTGCACACTGCAGTTTTATATGTGCATCACTAATACCGGTGTTCAACCTTAGTCATGCTATTAACCACACTGTAGACATGCAAGAGTGTCAAGTGATGGATATGTGGCCTGTTTCTCAGGTGGACTGGGTCCAGTGTGATGGCAGCTGCAACCAGTGGTTCCACCAGGTGTGTGTGGGAGTGTCCCCTGAGCTTGCAGAGAAGGAGGACTACATTTGTGTCAACTGTACTGTAAAAGATGGCCATGTGAGGAAATGATGAGAGAGGAGGAAAATCAGAATGCTTGGAAGAAGACTGGGGGAGGGCAGGGGACAGCTGGCTGCTTTGGAAGCCCTGAAAGTTGGAGTGTGAGAGGCTCCTAACCTGCTGTCTGTCAGCCTATCCACATCCACCCCACAGCCCATCACTCTTTGTCACAATGGTGCTACTTCCT
This sequence comes from Gymnarchus niloticus, assembly GCA_009936485.2. Lineage (NCBI taxonomy): Eukaryota > Metazoa > Chordata > Actinopteri > Osteoglossiformes > Gymnarchidae > Gymnarchus > Gymnarchus niloticus. The sequence goes on along the minus strand of JAACJT020000105.1, from coordinate 19,276,108 downwards.
CCTTATGGGATACTTTTTCAGAACTGTAAAGACTTTTTTTATGTTTTGCTTCCCCTGCCCCCTTCCATCTTATGAACTGTTTGTGGGTGACTGAGAGTACCAGGATGTGGCCTGTGTTGCAGGGGTTTCTGTCCCATTGGTGCAACAGAGGATTGATCAAGCACCTTCCGAAGAACCACCCCCCAAATCCTCTGGGACTTTCCTGCACGACAAACCAGAAATGCTGGATGCAGGGAAATTTTTTTATTTTTTTTCCCCCCCCCACCAAAAAAGTTAAATGGGAAGAAAATAAACCTATTTTTTGGAAGCCCACTGTTTAGTACAAGTATCTGAATAATATAAAGTTCTTGGGGTTTTTTTTTTTTTTTTGTTTTGTAGGTAGATTTATTTATCAGAGCAATAACTGAACTACTGAGTTCAGTGGCTTAATTTCTTCTGAACAGTGTGTTGGTGCTGTAGCCATGGGTGATGTACAGAAAGCTCATTATTAGACTGTAGGATCAAAGTGATGGTCTAGCGATGTAGCAGGCAGAGGGAACTGTAAAGGAACTGCCACAGCTGTTTTTTTTTTTTTTTGTTTTGTTTTGTTTTTTTTTTTTTTTTTTTTTTTTGTTTTGTTTTGTTAAATCTTGAAGGGGGAGGGCCAGGGGATTGGAAAAGGGGTTTGTTTTCAGATGTTGCCGTTTATATTGTGGAATAAAATCTTTGTTCTCATATCATCAAGCTCTTTCCTCAACCCATCTGAAATCCAGAATTCAAGTGCCATTTTCATTTTTGGTGTAAGCCCCTGCCTCATACAACTTTGGAATATGAATGATGGGGATATCTTGCAGCACAAATTAGTTTCTGTTGGTGCTTCTCAACAGGTGAAGCCACTATTCATTTATTCACTTCTAATGATATTCCCATCTGTATGCTTATGAGAAGTTGCTTTATTTAAGGATGGATTCTTATCAAAGTAGTGCAGTTTTGGGAATGAAATCAACATACTCAACCTTCTGAATACCTTGTTGAAAATTACATCTATAATTCGTCACATAAATGTCTTCGCCTGCGATGGTTCTTGTCTGGTTCGTATTAGGCCTCTCAGACCTGGCTATGTGTTACTGTCATCCTAGATTATAAAAGGTAAGGCTAAATGGGTTCATTTAATATGATCATTAGTTGACATGGCTTTAGGCACAGAGGTAAGTTTGAAATCTTGAACATGCATCACAATCCTCAAAGAATTGTGGATCTAGAGGTAAGCTCTTGAGGTACACCACAGGTACCTAACAAGTGTGTATGAGGTGTTAATGTAACACATTTGGATGGCTCAAGAGGTTACAACTCTTTTCCTCCACCAGTCTCAGCAAGTGAAGGACCCTGGACTTCCAAGTTAATATCAGCAGATGCCATCACTCCAAATTCAACTTGACAAGAACATAGTGCTTTGATGTAAAGCTTGAGGCATTTTTCCCCATCATGATCACTGTTCTTGCATGACTGTTATGATGACTACTGCAAAATACTGTCACCTTTTCACCTGATATGACTGCCAACCTTATGCACTGCAGTTGTAAGGTAGGTTCTGTAATGTACTGCTTTACCTCAGGTAATAGGAATCACCATAGGATGACGTTGTATGTGGATCTGTCAACTCAGGAGTTAGGGGTTTGAATCTCATCTACGCTCTAATTGTGTGGTGTGTGCATGTTTTCCGTAGGTCGTGCATTTCCTCCAAGTACTGTGGTTTCTTCCTGAAAAAAAAAGATCATCCTGGCCAAGGTATAGGCTGCAGCCCTCCGATGACCCTGTCCAGTATTAATGGTTCGAAGTTGCATAGATGGTCTTTTAAATGGCACCAGGTAGAGAGCCATGTCTAACAAAGGAAACATCTTGAAATACAGCCTTTAGATTCAAAATATTAATTCTGTTTATGGACGTAGTGAAAGTCTGCTACTTTTTACTATAGCCTATTTCAGAAATCCCCTTCAATGGATCACTGCCTTGTCGTGGCGAAGGGGCTTGCGTAGTTCAGTGAAACTGAGCTAAGCCGTGTAGGGCCACCCAAGACGGACAGATCGTAGCGGAGAACTCAGACCAAAGTGATCCCTGGAGAAG